>JARHVA010006444.1:160000-480000 GCA_037957365.1 Torreya grandis | reverse complement strand
CACACAAGGGTGGTAATTAGATATACAACAAGACAATTGGGTGCTAGACTTAGATATAAACATATGTTGAATTCATTAAAATTAGATAAGATAATTATAATAAATAAAATTATGATAGATATGGAAATGAAAAAAAATTAATGTACTTATATTTTTATGATCTTAATTCAATTATGGATCTAGAACATACAAGAATCAAATTTGAAGACAATTTTTGAATAGTCATCAAATTATGGATTTAGTGTTTCTAAAACCCTAGATACTAGCATCAACCTTGTACGGTTGCATAAATGTTACAATTTTAATTTTATTTAGGTGTCCTTTATTAAATAAATAGTGCAAAATTATGCACTCACCTATATGTTTTTATGTTTGTCTTCACCTTCACTCTAGTGCATTCATATTTGACTCATAGATTGTCATTCCTCATGAATTTGTAAAACCTTAGTTATTTATATTCATAGTGACCTTGGGGGAAAATGAATTAGTTTAAACATGGTGTTGAGATGAACCTAAATAAACCTATCTAATTGAGTGTTACCTATATATCCAATACTCTTAAGAGGGCCTCATATTTATGTAGTTCTCCCCTATGTGTTAGATTGTCTATGAATCATGCAATATGTGAAAAGTAAATACAAAAATTACCTATCTTGTAACTTAAAAAACTTAGATATTTGAATACTCCTTTAGTAATTTATACATGTGTACATGTTTTTCCTATGAATTACATGAAAATAGGGAAGCTTTGATCTATCTAGTGATTGATTTAATGCTTTTGGTAGGTTGCCTTGATTTGTGCTAGGTTTTCCTAGGTGAGGTATGAATGAGGGTTGATCTTGTATTTATATCAATATTTTTGGAGAGGTAAATCATATTTAATAACTTAATCCAACTTTTATAATATATTTCATTTAAAAATTGTATGACTTTAGGGCTCTAGACATGTGTGTCAGGATAGGACACTAACATCAATACAGGTGTCTATTTTGGACTCTAGTGTCCATTGAATAGGAAAGTAGTTACAAGCTCAAAACTTATAGAGGTGGAATATAAGCATGTTTTAAGCATTCTGGGAAAGATTAAAGGTATAATTCAACAACATAATATCAATCAAACTGATAAATAGGCCAAGGGGCATAAGATAAAGTATATGTAAGACTTCAGAAAGTGAGAAAGATCTAGAACTGAGAGGAACATCCAAAGTCTAATTTTTCCAAGTTTATAAGTCTATGGTACTATATAAATATATAAAATAGTGTCTACATTCCCCCCCTTTAATCTAGTAATTAAATCACTACTTTAAAGGAAAGGAATGCGTACCTAGGTGTGTGTGTATAACACACCTTGTCTTTGTTTGAGTTGAGCTTGAGTGATTTTCTAGTGATTGACCTATAACCAGGATCATGTTACGCTACATAATCATGCATATAATATGGAATTGAAAGTATTTAAAAAGATTAAAATTAAAAAATTAGGGTTTAGGAGTACAAATGTGTATCGATGTAATCACCTTACCTATTTGGAAGTTGGTTTGAAATATGCATCATTATAAGGCTCTAAAATTTAGATTAGGAAAAATAATTATAAATATAGAAATTTCATATATCTAAAGAGATAGAGAGAGAGATATTAGAAGGCATATTCCCCCAACCTTAGATAAAAGGTTATTTTCTATTAAATAATTTAGATTAGATCAACCATGTAGCCCAATCATACTTGTAACCTAGTAAGAATGAGTGAAAAAAGTTAAATCATACTATAAAATTGGTAAGGTTAGATGACAAAATCAATTTAAACCTTAAAACTTGAAAATATTGAGTGATTTAATAACCTTAACCATACCAAAAATGAACCAACTACTATAGTAGATTGGGTCAATATAGTTTATATAAGTACATCCTAGGTAGTAGTGCATAAAATTACATCTTGGTGGGTGATGATAGTACTTGAGAGTTTTTTTAAATATGAAAATGATTTGCATTTTGTAATTTTAGGTGCACATTTCATAGCATATGTAACTTAGATATGTCTCATGCTAAAACTATGTATAATAATTGTAATAATGTGAATATGTTTTCCATAAATGTGTATTTGAATCATATTACTATGTTTTTTGGTTAATTTATAAACTAAGTGGGGAGAACATGCTTTTGAAGCAAGCCACCATTATATATGAAGAAATATGAAAAGTGGAATAAGTACCAATGTGGAGTACATGTTTCCAAAACATGCCCTCACTAAGTATGGGTGTGTTGAATACTAAATAAGTGTGGATAAAAAGCTTCTAAAACATACCACAATTGAATCTAAAAACTATAACAAGTGTGGATAACATGATTCTATGACATGTCCCCATTGATATTCCCCCAGTTGAATTTATGGAATAATAGAAACCATTAGTTACCTTACCTCAAAAATATAATACAATTGTATTATCTATGAATCAAAACATATATCATATAGTAGGAACATGTATAGGTAGATATAGCATTGAAGTGCATTGTACATTGTGTTCACATCAAAGCCTAGAAGGGTCATGCCAAGTTGGACCATCATTAGGATCATATATATAACTAGTATGAAATGATAATTTGAAGACATTTTTTTAGTGTTGAATAAATGGATTTTAAATTTTTTTTTGAAAATTTGAGTATGTGTATAAAAACCAACCACACCATAGATTGGAGCTTCTTTCTTGGAAATGGATTTTTCTTGTTTGCTTTCATCATTGGGAACTTGTGAGTTATAAAATATAAAAACATTATACATGTTCCTTGCTCATTATAAAAGTATGAGTTTTGATCATTTTATAACATTATCATTTGGGATTGTTATTTCAAAATTTATTACTTTGGATCATTATTTGGAATATTTTCTATGTCTTTTGGAGAACTTGGAACATTAGAAACTTGCTTATCATGTGAAGGCTCATCCACATTTGATAGTGATATATAATTATAATTTTGACATGGATGTGGAAAAGGTGCCTATTTATATGTTTGAGGCTCTTTTAGTACCCATTTTTGTTCATTATACATATTTTATTTGGGATAATTTATCTTTTGTACCTTTCTTTTCAATGCAAAACAATAATCAGTATGGTGACCATACATTTTATGATATGGACAATAATAATTTGATTTTTTAAAGGGATGTAGAGGAGGTAGATTGATCAAAATATTTATAATAATTTACCTCATAATCTCACTTGACCTCTTAATATGATTTCATTCACTTGTAGAATCACTATCATTAGGTGACTTTGGTTTTGGCTTCCAATATTGATTCTTAATAAGAACATAATTGGAATGTGAAGATGAAAACATATGGTTTATAGTAACATTATGTGGATTCTTTGTATATGAAATTTGATTTTTCAATAAAGTGATATTTGAATTTAGAGACCAATTTTGATTTTGTATCTCATGCATTAGCTTTGTCGTATTAATGATTTATTCTTTTAGGGTTTCATAAGCACAAACTCCAGGTATTTGAAACTAAACATGGAAACATATACCATCAAGGTATGTGGGAGAGAATTTATGTTCTCCCTCTTTTATCATAATAAGATAATCAAACTTAACCTTTAAATAGGTGATAGTATGAACTTGGTTAGAGGGATGATTGTTATCATCGTCCTTAGGGTTAGGAGAATTAATCTCATTTTTATCCAATCAAAATGTCCTAAAAACTAATATTATAATATGATAATCAAGAGAAATAAATTCCAAGGAGAAATCAATCATGATAATAAAAAATTATAATTAAATAATTAAGTCATTGAAATTAGAAAATAGGAAATCCTAGGCCAGCTAGGGTTTTCACATGAAAACGTAGAGTTTAGGTTCAACCCTAAAATATTATATATTGGGGCTATATGGGGTTAAAGTGGATATAAAAATGAATAATCACAAGGGTGATAATCATATATACATCAAGCCAATTAGGTGTTAAACTTAAATATAAACACATGATGAATTATTTAGATTAAGATAGGATAAACATAGCAAGTACAACTATGCTAGATATGGAAATTCCAAAGAAGTAATTAGATTAGCTTATGTATGTAATGGAAAAATAAGAAAATCTATAAATTTGTCCTATCTTGGAGAAGATTAATCCTACTTACACTTTCAATTATGGATACATTAGATATTCAATATCATGACCAAGATGGATCTACTAAACCTATCTAATGGATCTCTTATCACAATAATATCACTAGGGAGAGTTCTGAAGCCTCCAGTCAAAAAAGACTATGAAATAACCCTAACTAGGTCCTATATTTTCATATTCACTAAACTATAAAATATAAATTAAAATTATAATTTAGTGTTCACCAAATCTTGTGGCACAAAGTGGGGGTAATAAACATGAAACTTAAACATGAATAAAAGACATATACTCATGTCAATGTATATGGAATCATAATGCATGGGATAAAATTAAAAATACATATATATTTACTCTTATAAAGGAGGAACAAAGTTAAGAATACTTACCTTCTAGGATGAACCTATTGAGCCTCAATCTCTCCCTTGGCCAAAGTGATTTGAAAGAGGTTTTCGTTATATATACATAATATTTTCAAAATTTTATTGATTATGGACACTTTTTATCTTGTAGGAACCTATCAAGTCTCAATCTCTATGAGTGCATATATTAAGGGGTGCACCAGGAAAGGGGTGGGAAGACCATTGGTGCTTTGTAAAATTATTGTCCCTTTTCCCACTTGCCATATGCACACTCATCTCCTAAAACCATTTACCCTAATATTATTCTTCTCAGTCCTACTTATTCCAATATTTTTCTCTTTCCATTCCTCCTTTTCTTACCTTAACACCCTTTTGAATAGTCAATTGTACTGGGTCAACTGGGTTGACCCAGTATAGTTTATGGGTATGTTTCACTCTCTTGTTTTGTTACCTTTTAGCTAACCTAACTTAGACCTACTGATTTATCCTCAAAAACACATTGGGTCAACTGTGTCAACCTTGTATAGTCGATGTTCCTAGATCCACACACACACACATACACACACACACATAGAGGTTCATTTCACACCATTTCATAAGACAAGAATTAATAGTGAAGAAGTGAAAATGAACATCTATTTATTGACCATTATACTTAAGGAATAAAGATTAGGGTTCCATACTTTCTTTAGATATATGGATCTTATCTTATGGAGAAGTATTTTAGATGTTTATATAGGTTGTGTAGTCTAGAGTTGATTTATCTTGTTTATCCTTATAGACCACAACAATCTCTTATGAAGCACCTTGGCCAAGGGAGATATTGAGCCTCCTCTTCAATGGTAAATATTTTTAACTTTGTTTCTCCTTTATAAGAGTAGATAGATAATGAATTTGTATTATTCTCCATTGTATTAAGATTATGTATACACTAACATGAGTATATTTTTTCTAATATATGTTTAGTTGTTTATTTTATTATTTCTAACCCCCACTTTGTTATACAAACTTTGGTGTGCATTATCTTAGATTTACTTTCTAACTAATAGAATAAATGAAATGTTTTAAACCTTAGGAATCCATCAAGGTTTTTTTGTAATTATGTTAGACTTTAGGCTTTGGAACCCTTCCTAGCATGATGTGTTGTGATAAGTAATCCACTAATTAGGTATAATAGATCCCCATATTGGTCATGCTCTTGCTTAATAAGTGTATCTCCAATCGAAAGTGCAGGTATGATTTATCTTCTCTAAGCCATGATTGATTTATAGACATGATGCATCTTTAATTGCATATACTCTAGTGAACCCAATGTGAAACTAACCCTTGCAGGATTTGTTTCACTTTATTTCATTGTTTTTATCATTATCTTTATCATATATTTTGACATACTAGATTGATTATATCAACCTAGTTATTTTTTTCTATATGCAAGTTTTTAGGAATAGGCAACTAGAACAACCTAGTTGACCTAGTATAGATTTACAACCTTTTAGACACCTAGTTGAACCTACTAAGTTGACCTAGTTGACCCCTTTTAGTTTTAGAACTTTTCTAAAGATATTTTTGTGTAGCTTTATTGATTTTATCAACCCAATTTATAGGGTTTTCAAGCATACTTCAAGGTTCTCCATCAGTAATTTTCCTTCATTAGATCTCTAACCCACTAAGGTTCCTTTCTACCTTTATATTTATCTCTTTTATGTCTTTCCTTTCATAGTTTGTAATCTTTAAAACTTCCCTTGCATAGTCAACTAGATTGACACTACCAACCTAGTTTTGTGTGCTATCTAAAATAACTAGATTGACACTATTGACCCAATTCATTTTTAGACCTTACTTCTGTAGTATAAGTTTTACCTTGTAGACCTTGTTCTATAGCTTGTGCATATAATATCAACATTATACCTTGTTTCAAAGTTGAAATTAACCTTATATCTACTAGTAATTAGTTCACACATTTCTTTTATTATTGTGTGCGTGGTTAGAATAGTTCACATAGTCTAATTAGCAGTTTTTACTTAACCACTTACTTTCACTATTTCTATTTTATGCATAGATAACCAAATCACAAAAAACATAAATAAGCACTTTAACATTTTTCTACCCTAGGCCAACCTACTTAGATTTTATCACCAAGGGGGAAGCTAACTTGATACTCTAGTCAAATTTAAAGCATGGTTAATGGTATATTTTGGCTAAATAGCTGACATCCTTATCATTACAGTGTGTGAAGTGAGGGCATATACCCCAATACCAAGCATATATAATTGAAAATACATTCCTTTTTAACCCAAACTACCTGAAACCATTCTTAGATTGATATCTAGTACCTTGCTTATAGCTAACTTCTAATCACATTTAAAATTATATCTTAATAATCTAATTAAAAATTAGGTTGACCAATTTTTTATCTTTGATTTTTAAGTTGTTTGCTTGATCTTTATTCAATTGTGTGCATAAAATCTTACATTAGCCAGTTTTAGTGCAAGATTTTGCTTTATGCATTTCAATTAGATGGGTTAATGTTAATCTAATTGACTCTGTAATGAAAATTTTACCCTTTAGTTGATGAATTTAAAATACAAGTGGTTTATCTTCTTACATGAGTAAAACACTCATATCATACATATATGCATCACATTCCACCACAAAAGTATTGAAAAAATTAGGAGTGGCCAACATTGAAGTGGTGCACATAGACAATTTCAATTATTCAAATGCCCTAGTAGCTATATCAATCCACTAAAATGAGTCTTTCTTCAATAAAGAGGTTAGTGGGGATGTAATGTTACCATTATTTTTGATAAACATATGATAGTAACCAGTTAGCCCCAAAAATCTCCTTATTTTCTTGAGTTTCTTAGGAATCAACCAATCCACCATTTCTTAGATTTTTTTAGGATCTAATTTCACTCCTTCATGTGAAACCAGATGACCCAAATACTCAACCTTAGAAGCTCCAAAAGTACATTTGGAAGGTTTGGTATATAACTAATGTTATTCCAGAATTAAGAGTACCTATTTCACATGGTATAAATGGTCATCCTAATTTTTATTGTAAATAAGTATATCATCAAAACATACCAGAAAAAATTTCCTCAAAAATGGCCTAAAAATAGTATTCATAAAACTCTAAAAGGTGCCTGGTGTATTTATTTGATCAAAAGGCATAACTAGAACCTCATAATGGCCCTTGTGAGCCCTGAAAGTTATTTTGAGTATGTCTTCATCATGGATCTAGATTTGATGATACCTAGAACATAGATCAAACTTGGTAAAATAAAGAGCACCATTTTATTCATCTAGAAAATCATTAATGAATGGAATAATAAATTTATCTTTGATAGTTTACTTCTTGAGTTATCTTTAGTTAGGGCACATCATCCAAGTGTTATATTTTTTTCTCACCATGATAACTGGCAAAGAATATTCACTTTAGCTATGATGAATAAGTCCTACATCCAATATATCATATACCATCTTTTTTATTTTACTTTTCTGGGCATAGGGATACCTATATGGCCTAATGATGGGTGGTGTACTACCAAGAATAAGTTTGATAGCATGATCATGCATGCAGTTAAGTGGAAGTCCTTTTGGCATGTCACCAAAAATAATTGAATGGGCATCAATCACTTGTTGCAAATCAAGAGGTGTATATGGCTGAGTTGGCTAAAATTTAATACAAAAAAATGAGCTACTAATCCTTTATAACCCTTACAAATAATATTTTTCATTTGATTAGAGCTAACAAGTTGTGCAGATTTATCCCTTAATACCCTTAACTCAAATGTCCTTTTCTTAGAATGAAAGTGCATGAATAATTCCTAGAAATTCAACTCAATAGTGTCCAAAGAGGTAAGCCACTATACTCTTATTACATTATCATCTCCCCCCATGGGAATAGAAAACATAGGAAAATATAACAAGTAGTCTCCCATGGCTAGCTTAATACTATGGAATTTTCTTGAGCAGTTGATAGTAACACTATTTGCAATCATGACCTAAAATTTTGGAGTAAGATAAATGAAATAGTTCAAATGGCATCCAACTTACTATTGATGAAGTGGTGTGTGTTCCCAAAATAAATCAATACAATGACTTTATATTTATTTAGGAAACCCACCACCTTAAGAGTTTTTGGAGTAATAATACCTAAAATGTCATGATAGGAACTAGTAGGAAAAGAGTCTTCAAATTCCTCCTCAAGACCTTCATCATCCATGTGAATTGCCTCCTCATCATCATCATCCTCATTGGCACCTTTGATGTAAAAAAATTAGTACAATGATGGTCTTTGCTCCATTTTCTATCACAACCATAACACAACCCTTTGGCTCACTTCTTCTCAATTTGTTGAGTTGTCAATCTAATGGGTTGAGGAAATGATGGTGCTAGAAAGGTGTGATCAGGACTAGTAGTGAAAGTTTTCCATTTGAACATATATTTTTCTTCTACCATGAATGACCATGGGATAGCTTATTATATAAATGCTAGGTTAAACATATAAACCTCAAATTTGATGTTATCTTTGAGGCCACCCAAAAAAATATCAATCAAATTTTCCTTAGTGGTGTCCTCCACCCATAAGGATAAATTTTGAAATTGATGAATATAATCCTTCACAGTTCCTATTTGTCATAGTTTGGCTAACTAGTTGAAGTTGTTATTAGAGACATATTATAATAATGAGTCAATAACTCATCAATGAAAATAGACCATGTCAGATGAGCACCATTATTTTATATTTTGAGCACACAACTAGTGATTCCAAATGAACTGCTCAAGTTTTAGATACAGAGATGCCACTATCACCTTCTGATAACTAGGAGTTTGATGTAGATCAAATACATTCTCAATTTGGGTAATCCAAGTGAGAGGATCCTTACCATCAAACTTATGCATGTACACCTTTGAAAAAATTGGTTTCACAACCAAATTGGAGTTATTAGTGTTGAGAGGAAGAGGACCTAAATGATGAAGTGGATGCTTATTTTATTGTAACTACGATGTAAGGGTAACCAATTACATAGTGATCTAATGTAATTGAGTGTGAACCCAATTAATCTCTCTATGTCTCCCTGAAACATTAGTTTTAACTACAAAAAATTCATCATGTCATACCAAGAACTTTATGTCAGCGTGAAGTTGAGAAATCAATAAATCTAAAGTTTTAGATTCCATGTTTTCGGTAGGAGTCTTAGGAGTTTCTTGCCCCCATTTTCTTCCATAAGTAGCAGGACCTACCATATACAAATCTTAGGAGGTGTTTGTCACAAAAAAGTGTACCAAGATATGGTACCATTATGATCATCTTACCAAGATGAATCCAATGACTACCTATGTGCACTAGGGTTAAAAATTTCAACACCAAAAAATTGTACCAGTAGAATATGCCATTGTAATCATCTCACTGAGATGAATTTAATGACTAAAAATGTGTAAGGGGAAAAAAATTCCAACCTTTTTTTTTTTAATATTTTTTTTCAGAAAGTGTTTCAAAAATTACTTTCCTGATAAAAAAATTAAATCTTCTTGGATTGTAAGTTATGTTTTTTTGCTCCTTTGATTCATAAAAGTCGCTCCACACTAGATCCAAAAAAACAATGTCATAGGAAACTTGCCCAAATTAAAGCTTTGATACCACATACAATTAAATTACATAGATGTTCACACAAAATTATTATATATCACATAAAATAAGAAAATATGAGAGAATTCATAGAAATAATTGATAGTAAAGAAGAATATTGGGTAATATAACAAAGCCACTTCAAGGAGGCAACCTCCACAATAATAACTAAGAGAGTAATACATCATATGATGATAAAAACCTAACCACTACCTCCTATATATAGTCTACTTATCCATGGTTATTCCATAGGCCAACCTAAATAAGAGCATAGAGAAATGTAATAAGAATATAAAAGAGTTATGTAAGCCATAAGTTAGCCACACATATCCCTAGACATGCCAAAGGTTAAGGGCATATCAAACTATCTCTTTCCTTTTAGTACTTACTTATTTTCATTAATTTCAAATTTATCTTGTTTCATCTTGAAATTTGTCTTTTCACTTCTTGAAATCCTTATTTTTTGTACTAAATTGACCCAATTGACCTAATAGGTTTTCTACCTTATTTACACTATAATGGATCAACCCAATCAACCTTATATAGTTTTACAATCTCTATTTCTATATTGGATCGACCCAGTTAACCTTGTATAATTATAGTCACCTCTTTGTGCTTTGATTTCTCATCTCTTATTTTCCCTTCATCATGGACTTTCTATTGGATAATGACATTGAGTTATAGTTAATATACATGATGAACTTTACTAATCCTAATAGGGTATCCCATAACAAAGTAGGGATCCTCTTTTATATGCTATTAATGTTCACATTTACCCTTGCATAATGAACTATGGGACCCCTCCTCATACCTCTTCACAACATAATCCTATTTTCTCATTAGAAGACCAACCTAAGTTAGAGTATACTCCCAAAATGCTTTTATTTATCTCCAAATTTCCTCCATATATAGGAAATGATCCTTATAACATTTACAACCTCATGTTTAGTGGTCAAATTGAAGGGCTCATTCATGTACTCCTACATTCAATATGGGATTTAGAGGTACCACATTCTTTGGTTCTCAACCTCTTCCTTCAATTTCAACTCATTTTTATGCCATGACATCTTCTTCTCTAACCTCTTATACCTCTATGCCTAGTATCTCAACTAACATGGTAGGTTCTACATCTAGTGGACCTCTCATAAGTTCCATCATCCTTAATCCTTACATTAGTTCATTGTTTTCTACCCAAGGAAATCAAGATTATAGTGCTTCTTCCTCTCAACCATTCACTAGTCCATCTTTCTCTTCACAATCAAATTTTTCCCCTAGTGCCTTAAATTCTCACAATTCTTCTCAAAATTATACCAACACTAATAGTGGTACCCAAACAACTAATATAAATATAAATACCAATTCTAATGCTTCTAATGTTTATCAAACACACAAGCTTTTGTTACAAACTCTCAATCAAATGAATACCTTTCAAGATCATAATAAAAAACAAATGATGAGAATGTAAAACCACATCCTTAATATTCAATCTCATCAGTAACCAGTCACTTGGGTTACACATAACCAAAATGTTCCCCTACTCTTGTTTGATATTCTCGAAACAATCTCATTCCTCAACCTCCTTTGATTAATAAAACCATTAATCATCTCCAAAATGAACCTCTCACTATTCAAATTATCTACATTGATATAAGAGGTATAACACCTAAAATTTATTATAGTGGGTCAATTGATCCTTCCCTTTACCTTAAAACATTTGGAAATATTTATAAGGATTGGATCAAACTAAACACCTTTGTCGCTACCAAGCTCTTAGCCAAAACCCTCATGGGTGATGCCTTGGATTGGAAAATCAACTTATAACTCATTCCATTTCTAGTTTGGAGGACTTAGTAAATAATTTATTTCTAGAATTCCAAACTAATGATCTTCCTAAAAACACTTTGTCCCATTTCATTAATTGCAAACAACATAATAATGAAACTGCTTATGCCTTTGTTTAGAGATAAGAGACTTTATCAAATAAATGTGAACATAACATGGTAGATGATAAACTTTTTCATCTCTTTACAAATGCCCTCTTTCTTAAAATTTAATATCGAGTCTATACTTTCTCTCGACATACCTTGGAGGAGGATATCAAATAAGCTAAAAGACAAGATTTCCTAATGCATAAATTTGAGCCACCCCAACCTTCTATGGGTCCTCATTAGTTAATTAATAATAAAAACCATAATAGCACTAATGATGGTGTTACTGATTCTTATAACACCATTCATAATGTTCAAGTTATCATTCCTAACCCTTATTTGGAACCAACTCCTTCTCAAAAATATACTAATCCTTATTTCTCTTCACCCAATAATATCAATTTTCACAAACCTCTATCCTCAAATGAATTGATTAATCATCTACCTAGGCTTCTTCCATGAGAATTTGACACTACCTATCCTATGAAATCTCAGTATGATCCTAACAATTTTTTCTCTATATCGGGTCATTCTCATGACACCTGTAGACAACTTCAAAATTTAGATATGGATTTTCTTCTTAGACCTAATTTTGATCATGATTTCATTATCCATAAGCATCAACAAGCCTATGATATTGTGTTCAAAGATTATAAATCAAATGAAAAACTTCAAGACTTGAATCAAGCAAATACTCATTTGGGTATCTATAAAGATCCTTTACCTAATCATCAACCTATCCAAGAAAATTAAGACAAGCCCACCCCCACCAACAATGTAGAAAGTCTTGTTGAACCAACTTCTGAAGATAATGTGGTTAGCATGACTAATATGTGAAGGGTGGTGGATTTAATTGATTCCCAACCTATCTACACTTCTCATTCCCATAATACATATCATGTTATTTAGGATTCTTATTCAATTATTTTAAATGAGTTGGGGCAGGAAGATCTTATCACTTTTGATGATCCAATTTATAATTCCCCCTTGGATAACACATCCCATTCTATTTCTACCACTCTTTTATCATCTTCTAATGCTAATGACAATCAAGATTCTACTAACACTTCTTATTTTCCTTATTAAAATCAAATTGAACCAACTAGTTCATCCTCTCAACATGATTTACCACCTTATTCTAAACCTTCTTCTTCTTATCAACAAAAATTCCAATGCACTTAGGATCTTCCTTTTAAGGATTTCCTTAATAATTATGCACCTATATCTAATAACCTTCTTATGTGCTATGATGAGTGGGATCCCATTGCAAATATCACTAATCTCCCATCCCAAATTCTATTTATTGAACTTATAAGGACTTCCCCATGTCATAGAAACCATCTCACACATCTCTTATTTGAGATGATTGTCCCTCATCCTCCACTAATAAGATGGGAGGTAGTTTTATCCAATTTTTAAGATAGTATTTTACAATAATGTGAAGAGATGTCTATAAATGTTGATGAAACTATAAACATTTATCTTTCTCTATGATTTCCTATCTCATCTATGATTCTCATCAAGATTTTTCTTTATGTAGATGATCCTCCCTTATTAATTAGCATACAAATTGATGATATTCAAGTCAAGAATTCATTGATTGATGATGGTTCTAGAAACTATGTCTCTTCTCTTGATTTCATTAATACTCTTGGATATTTTGAATAGAATCTCAAGTCTACACACAACACATGATAATGATACGATAGAAGGAAAATACATCCTCTATGTTTCATGTGGCTTCCCATTAGAATCCTACCTATCACCATCCACATGAAGGTGATGATATTTAACTTACCCCTTTCTTATAACATCTTGCTTGGTAGATCACAGACTCACCACATGAAAATTATTTCCTCTTCCACCTGCCAATGAATTAAATTCCCTCATAATGGAGCTATTTATAGGATTTAAGGTGACACTAACCCTTGGAATTTTGAATGATTCCAAGATCATGGTGTCTTAAAGATTCATACTCTTGAACCTTTGCCAAGTGTTCTATTTAACAAGTCTTAATATCTCAACTTTCCTATTAATTTAGCCTATAGTTACAATGGACATCCTGAGTTCATTGGTAACATTCTTCCTAATCTTTTAGATTCTAATTATGATGAGCCCAATGAGAATAAAATAAATATCAAAACTTCTAATCTTTCACCCATATCATCTCATAGCTTCCTCCTTCTTTATAGCCTCATTCTTGTAAACCTCCTTGTGATTACATTATTGTAGTCTTGACCAAGATTAGCCATTTTATTCATCATGGTTCATAATATGATAGGGTTATCCCTACTTGTGTCATTGATATTCATACCCCATATTACAATTATGGTTATCCCTTAAATTATCCCTTGTTAGGTGGTCTTGTCTATGCCAATGATGCCAAGATTGTCTATTATATTTCTTCTTTATTTAAGTCTTTTTGTGCATCACATAATTTTACTTCACTTATAGTTCCTAATTTTTGCATTTTTCCCCTTTATCGCAAGGTAGAGATGGTGCTAACACCTTCATTTTTTAAGGAACCACATATGAATATGCTCATAGATCTTGCTATGATTGGGCCTTAGGATTTTACTAGGTACCCTAACCCTCATAGTTGGTTTACCCCTGAGGTTAGTGTAACCTTATTTACACCCTCTATATATCCTGATCCTCCCTTAGTAGAGCTAACTATAGTTGACCCTCTTCTCACTTCTACTATAGTTGATCCTATTTACACTCCTATTATTGTTGAGCCTACCCTTAATTATAATGATATTCATCCTTCCATTGAGTTTAGTTTCATTCATTCCTTATCATCACCTTCCCTTGGTGACATTTTGCTTCCTTTTCCTATGATGGATCTTGTACCCACCAAATGGGCTAATGAGTGTTCTTTGACTTCTTTAACTCCTATTTTGCCTCCTTCCATGAGTGTGTCTCCTAAAACCACTTGAAATTATATCTATTAATTACATGGGATAGATAACCATTCTTCCACCCACTATCACAAGTTACAACAATATCTTGATACCTTACATCCTTTTTCCCCATCATCAGAAAAATCCATACCTCCCCTAAAGGTACTTCCTAGATATTTTCCCAAGTATGGTAAGGTATATTTTGTATGGAATCTCTATAGCACCCATCACACTGATCATTATTTCATCTTGTAACATCTTAAAGGTCATCTCATAGCCATTCTTGGACCTTCTTCAACTCCTCCCATAAGTCATTCCCATAAGAAGTTTCCTCCTTCTTCTCCTATGGTTCCACCTCTAGTGATTCCACCACCTCTTGTGGTCCCTTTGCCACCTTTTGTGCCTTCACCCATGATTCCTTAACCTATGGAACTCTCCTTACCTATGGATCCTTCTTTACCCACGAGTCCTTCACCTATGGATCCTTCTTCATTAGTGATTCCTTCTCCTCCCATAGATCCTACACCCATGCATTCTCCTAACCAACCTTTGCCTAATTTTCCTCCTCAAAATTATCCTTTGAGAATTCCTACATTTTTATTTGAGGAGATCAAAAAATAAGTCTTTTCCTAGTATTCATTGAAGATTGATGAAACCTTATTAGTGGTTTGACTATATATTCATAGAGACCTATCTGATGCATTGGATAATGTGTGTGGATAGATTTACCAGTATTTATGAGCACATGCATGATGCTTTCACATTTATAATATATTGGATGTGTTCTCAAATCTTATTTCTATATGTTATATCGTTTGACACTATGTCAAATTTTTGATTATCTTATTTCATGATTTATTACTTATTGTACTATATCTTGCTTATCTTTTATATTTTGCATATGATTGTTTTTTCTTTATCATTACTTTCCATTCCCTTTTCCCTTGAGTTTTTTTCTCAAAACTTTATTTCTTGTATATTTATTATTTTTTTAATTTCTTATCCTTATTTTTCATAGATAATTTGTCATGGTCATTTGGTTATACTTACCCTATTCCCCTTGGTTATTATCTCCCTTTACCATGTGATCAATTAGCAAAAAATCTATCTTATTGTTATCTCTTTTTACTAATCCACTTTGGATCTCCTTTTTACCTTCTTCCTTTTTTTTGCAAACTAAGCATATACACGATTGAGACTTGAGATCATGCGCTAGTTCATTGTCAAGACTAAGTGTCCTAGTTAGTCTTTGTCTTTGGTTACTTAGCTTCCTTTATGCTTATCCTACAACTCATTCATGTGTATCACTATTTCTCTCATGATTGGTCATTAAAAATATGTAAAGATGAAGGATCTTAAAAAACCTTAAAAAAATTTAAAATCCAAATCATTTAAACTAAAGGCAATGATATCAAAAGGCAAAATTAATCTTAAAAGTCTAATCATGCTAAAAGACATGATTTAAAGCATATATCCTTCTTCTAGTTGAATCTAAAAATCCATAGTTGGCCTCATATTAGATTTTAGGTCCTTTGGGGTGAATTAGTCTAGTAGATTAAAAGAGGAGAATTAAAAAAAATTAGTGCTACCTGCTTTCTCATACAAGTACCCAATAGTCATAGTAGATCAATAATTATAGAAGGGGTCTTGAAGAGTAGGGAAAACATCATGGTAAGGTTGGTATATTTTTGTTTATTTCACTAATATACCTTCATGAGTGTATCTTTTAGTAGATTTCTTATTTTCCTACAAATCTTTGTTGTTTATAGCAAACATGTTTCCTTTGTACATAGATGACCACTAGTCACTTAGTGTCTTCTCATGTCCTTAGTATTCCTCTTACCTCCTAGGATCTTCTCATAAGATGTCTAAGTATTGAGTTTTAAACTCACTTTTTCACTCCTTATTTCTCTTATATTTCCTCTTGATCAATATTGTCTTGTCTACTAATCACTCCCCTTTAGATTTCATTTTTGAGTTGCTTTATAAGACCACAAATAGGGCCTAGCCATCCTCACAAATTACCATCTTTTCTTTCCTTTTACCCACATCCTTTATTACCTAATTTTCTTATTTATTACACCCTAGTGGTGTTATATTTGTTGTGTTGTAGTGTAAGACCATGGATAGGACTCGACCTTCCTCAAATAATTTCCAATACCCAAGTCACCATCAAAATTAAATGTGCCAAATTTGAGATAAGATTCGATCAATTATGAAGTTACACATCATTTTACATGCTTCCCATCTTGATTTAGTATGTTTTATTCTTAATTAATATTTATTTCACCTTTTTATCTTCTTATTTTCCATGTGCATGTAATATTTCAAGCATTTCTTGAATTTTTCACACTTCCCAGCTTGAATTATTATGACTAATTTAAGACCAATTTTTTTTTCAATTTTTTTATTTCATATTTCCCATCATGATTTTGTAATGAAATTACTTCAACAATAAAGTATAATAGCATAAATATATCCAAATATGACTGAAATATATTAGAATATATGATAATTGACAAGCCACTTCGAGGGGGAAACCTCCACAAGCTTCAATAAGAGTAGAATTCATAATATGATGATAAATAGTTACCCACTACCTCCTATATATAGTCTATCTAGGCCATGGTTAATCCATAGGCTGACATAATAACCAAATGAATACATAGATAAATGTGAAATAACATCAAAGAGGGATAAGTAAGCCATAAGTCAGCTATTCCTATCTTAATACATGTGATAGGTTAAGGGCATAACATGCCCTTCCCCTTCAGACCAACATTGTCCTCAATGTTGAACAACTTTGGATTTTGTTGCAAAAAATATTCACCTTCCCAAGTTGTATTTTTACCACTCAAGTTCTTCCACTTGATCAAATATTCCCTAATCTCTCTGGTTCTCAACTTCTTAGTATGTGTTTGGAGGATATTCTCTGGTTCCAAAATGACATGTCCTTCTTCATCTAGTTTTAGGAGCTCTGCTTAGGCTGAAACTTTCTATCCAATGACCTTATTTCAATAGGAAACATGAAATACTAGGTGTATGCAAGATGAATGAGGTAAGTCAAGCTTTTAAGCCATACTTCCATTTTTTTGTAGAACCTGATAAGGGCCATAATACTTAGGAGCAAGTTTGTTGTCCTTTTTTTTTACTTCAAGGACATCTTCTTGTAAGGCTACAAATGTATAAATACCCAGTCACCCACCTCAAAATTTTGCTCACTATGGTGTTGATCTACTTGTTACTTCATCTTGTTTTGTGTCAAGGCCAAATTATCTCTCAAACTAGATAAAACCTCTTGTTGATACAGAGTGTGCTTCTCCACATCAAAAATCATCTATAGATTAGGATGTGTAGATGCCTATGTGGGTTGAGTTTTTATGGAACATAATCATGAAATAATTCCCTCTACCCCCATTTTTATCATCTTGGTCATCTGATGTGAACTAATCAATTGTGGATATTTTGCCTGTAATCCACATAGTTCAATTTTCCTAGCTTCAAAATGAAAATGCATGAATAGTTCTTACAAGTTCATCTCAATGGTACCCAAGGTTATGAGCCATTAGACACCAAAAACAATGTTTGTGCTACCCATGGGAATAACAAACATAGGAGAATCAAGATTGTACTCACCCATAACAAGCTTAATACTATGACATTTGCTTGAATAATTAATTATGCCACCATCTACAATCATGATCTTCAATTCTAGTGTTGGATAGATGAAACAATTCAACTGAGTGACCAACTTATGGTTGATGAAGCTATGTGTGCTCCTCAAATCAATAAACACTGTCACCTTATGTTTCTTGAGGAAACCCACCACCTTAAGAGTTTGTGGAGTGATAATGCCTACAAGTGCATGATAATAGATTATAGGTTGGGAATATTTAGGTACCTCCTCTATCTCTTCTTCATCATCATTGGAGGCATCAGCTTCTTTTTTATCTTCATTAGATCCCTCAATATAGAATAACTTATTCTTAGCACATATATGTCCTTTGCTCCACTTGCTATCACAACTGAAACATAATCCTTTTTCATGCTTCTTTTCAATTTCCTGATGGGTTAATCTGGTAGGTGGAGGAAATGTTGGTGTCGATATGCTACGATATTTGAAGTGAATGAATTACTACTTCTCATTGGCTAGGAATTTTTCCTCTACTCTATGTGCTATGATAATAGAATTAAAAATATTAAGTGGATTAAACATGCGTACCTCATGTTGAATGTGGTCCTTGAGTCTACCCAAAAATAGGTCATTCAAATTCTCCTTAGAAATTGTCTCCACATGTAAGGATAGGTTCTGAAAATGATGAATATAATCCTTGATAGAGATAGTTTGTTGCAATTTTGCCAGTTGGTTGAATTAATTATCTATCACACTATTGCCATAGTGCAATTGTAACTCCTCTATAAAAATTGACCAAGTGACATTGAGAGTCATATTTTTCTTTTGAGCACATAACCATCGATACCAAATTAATTGATCAGGTTCAAGATACAAGGATGCCATGGTAACCTTCTATCCACAAAAAATTCTCCATTTGGTTGATCTAATTGAGTGGATATTTTCCATCAAATTTGTGCATATCCACCTTTGGTAACAGGTTCTTATGTGGCAATGTAGTTAGATTTGAAGTAGACTGGTTAGGAGAACCACCCTGGTAGGGTTGTGTAATAGTGTTAGCTAGATGATTTGACTAATTAATTTTCAAATCTATCATGATATCTCCCAGAATATCTTTTACGGATTTGATATTAGATTGTATTCCTTGCACCTCGCTCTAAATGCCTTGCACACTATAGTCAAGCTGGCTTACTCTATGATCTATGTCAAAAAAGCCTGGTAAAAAGGGTCTAGTAAATCCCCATTCTAACTCCATATATTCTTTGTTATGAGTTTTACCTAGTGTTTTAGCACCCTTTCCTTGGCCCCAAGTTCATGGACCTGCCATAAAAGGGCTTTATGATGTCGACCCTGATTGGCACTTTTGACCCAACTTTGACCAAGCAATTTTGGAATTATGTCAGCCTCAAATCAAAACATACAAAGAACATACCATAGCCAAATTTTTCTAATATTTCTAAAAATGTAAATATCTATGAAAAATTCTTTGAATTGTGCACTATAGAGAAATTTTATGAAAAACACTAAAATGGAGATAACATTTGTAAAATAGAACTAAATAATTTGAAATTTTAATGAAGCTTAATTTAATTATTTGTCACCTCTGGTAAAAAAATTGTAGAGAAATTTGCAACTTTTTTTAGATATAGCCAAATTTAAAAAAAAATTATGGTTTCACCCACAAGATTGCCCAAATCACAGCTCTAATACCACTTGTAATGAAATTACTTCAATAATAAAGTATAATAGAGTAAATATATCCAAATATGACTAAAATATATTAGAATATATGATAATTTACAACCCACTTTGAGGGGGTAACCTCCACAAGCTTCAATAAGGGTAGAATTCACAATATGATGATGAATAGTTACCCACTACGCCTATATATAGTCTATCTAGGCCATGGTTACTCCATAGGCCGACCTACTAACCAAATGAATGCATAGAGAAATGTGAAATAGAATCAAATAGGGATAAGTAAGCCTTAAGTTGGATATTCCTATCCTAACACATGTGATAGGTTAGGGGTGTAGCAGATTTAGTATGATTAATTAACTTGATTAAATTTTTTTTATTACCATTTGTGCCATTTTACATACCTTCCATTTTATTACTTTGTTTTTCATACTTTCCAACATGATATTAGTATTATTTTACTTGTTTTAATTTGGTGCAAAAATCTTTCACATTGGTTTAACAAATTCCTTTTTACCATCTTGTTTTGTCATTTCTTAGTTCTTTATACTTAATCATTTTTTATTATTACACATTTCCCATCTTGAAATAGTGTGTAGTACATTTTATTAATTTATTATATTTTTCCAAGTCCTTTTTTAGCTATTTCTTTTTAACTATGCATGTGCTTTTTATAATTTTAGAAAAGAAACCACATCTCATATATATACTATAACATATAAAACAAAGCTAAATACATGTGCTAGAAAGAAATATATCCTAAGCATACATAGCCTTAACCATAATAAACAACCAAAATCAACCATGATGACAACATACAAATCTAACAATAAATATGCCAAAATTATATATATATATATATATATATATATATATATATATATATATATATATATATATATATATATATATATATATGCATATGGAGTTTATACACTAAATGCAACTATATACAATGCCCTAGATCTATGGCTAAGTCCCATGCTATCTATCTTATGGACTACCTACTATGGCCTTAGTTTGAATCCTCTTAATGGTACGTTGTAAAGAGGTCATCCAAGATCTCAATCCATCTACCTATCCATATAAGTGTGTTACCTAAATATATGACTACCAATAAATTCTAGATATTATCATCTAGGCTACTATATCTAGATGCATAGCTCTCTCATTTACTAGGGCTTGTCATGCTTTTATCTCCCTTGCACCCATTACTACTAGTGGATACATTCTCTCTCTCTACATATGTATCTACCTCACTACCTCTCTAGCTAATTTTAACTATCTTACTTGAGCTAGGGTAGATGGTACACTCCAATCCTCTAGTATCACGTGGTCATATGGATAAAAAGTCTCACTTAGGATTCATGGAGTGATCCCCTCACTAGGGACCCCTATCTCTCCTCCTCATCCTCTCTTACACCTATAAAATCACACTAGATGGATATTAGATCACTATTATATCTCATAATATCTATCTTTCTTTCTTTCCAAATAAAATATAAATAATAATTTAACCATCTCTTTTACCTATTTATGTCTTGACTACTATGGTCTCGCCATCTGCATGACCACCTAACACATTCTCCTTATATGTAAAACCTCCTATCACCTCCTCTATTGGTCACCTCCTCAAATAAAATATAGCTATCATGGATCATGTCTATCTCATGTTGCATCTGAGTGGTCTTTTTGTCATCACCTCTAGCTCACCTATGGGGTCATATGGGATGGCAATAGTCTCCACTCTCTCCTACTCCTTCTACCTCTATAAATGTCATGTCCTCAGTGGTTGTTGATCATCTCACTATGGAGCTAATATTGGTATATTTGGTATCTCCACCTCTATATACCTATCCTCTTACTCTACTCCTTATCCTGCTTGACTAGGCCATGGTCAATCTCAATGTGGCCTTAATGTAAACTTCACTATCTATGGCCCTAGTCATTTAAATAATAATTTAACCATCTCTTTTAACTATTTGTGTCTTGACTACTATGGTCTTGCCATCTGCATGACCACCTAACACATTCTCCTTATATGTGAAACCTCCTGTCACCTCCTCTATAGGTCACCTCCTCAAATAAAATATAGCTATCATGGATCATGTCTATCTCATGTTGCATCTGAGTGGTCTTTTTGTCATCTCCTCTAGCTCACCTATGGGGTCATTTGGGATGGCAATAGTCTCCACTCTCTCCTACTCCTTCTACCTCTATAAATGTCATGTCCTTAGTGGTTGTTGATCATCTCACTATGGAGCTAGTATTGGTATATTTGGTATCTCCACCTCCATATACCTATCCTCTTACTCTACTTCTTGTCTTACTCAACTAGGCCATGGTCAATCTCAATGTGACCTTAATGTCAACTTCACTATCTATGGCCCTAGTCCTTTCCTTCCCCATGATTCCCTCACATGTTGAGCGCACTACTCAAGCATCATTATCAATCTTTCTATATGAGGTAATCCCATATATCCTAGCACCCATGCCATTGGTTGTGCCTCTCTCCACTATAAATAATGTCTAACCACCTTTTTCCTCTTTATTACTAGTGAAACTATGTCCCAACTCACCCATGTAACTACTATGTGCTTGTATGGCTACCACGTGATGTCTATATGTCTCACTAATTGTAGTGTTGGCATATGGGTCATTTCCCACACTACTTTTTCCTCCCTCCATCTTTGTACCTAATGTAACCTATCATTGACCACATAGGGTAATCTAACCATCTTGTACATAGGAAATCTCTCATATATCCATGTTTTCATTACTATGACCAATCACATGGTCCTATACCTTATGACTAGTATCTTGTACATATCATGTACCATTTGGACCTAGATGATGGATCCTAGGTCATATATAACTTGCTCCTCCAAAATCATCTTGCTCAAGGCTTAATGAATAGTGGTACCTTACCATCTAACTTATGACATAGCACTTGATGTGTCACAAGGCCTATCACAACCTTATAAATATATAGAATTTGTGATATATATACATCAAACATACTCACTCTTCTACTTGGTAATATCTTCTTTGAGCCTCTATCCCACATGGCTAAGGCTCTCCTCTCCTATAGACTATCTAGTATCCCTACGGTTACCTATGTTCCTACTATAGGCAACCCTAGGATGGTATAGACATCCTCTAGTATGATAGACACCTCTACTCTATCCCCATCCACCTCCCATATAAAGGTTTTAGTCATTTTTTCCTAATAATTGAGGAACATGATTGTTAGGTCAGTACTAAGGGGGATCTACCACATCTTTGCTTTCCTACTTAGACCTATGGAGCCTAGTATAGCTCTATCTCCATCTGACAACCCATCTAACAAGTTTGGTAGCTATGCCATGTCCACAAGTCTCTAAAATCTCCATCATCTCTATACCCAAGAAACAATAATGGATGTATCAATTCCCCTATGTCATGTATAGTCATAATACATTCTTTTTACATTTTAAAGCAAAAATAAGCATAAAATTACTTTATTTTATTCTCTTTAGGTTACTTTTGCCTTATCGATCCTTCTTGATCTTACTTGGTCATTTTAGGCCATTCTATCCCTCTTTTAGCCTTTTTCTTTCTTTTTTGTATCATTCTAGATCTTTGGCCAAAAGAGTTTGACCAAAATTTTCTTACTTTTTCACTCGGTTGACTCAAAAATCTAAGTCAACCCCCTTCTCTTCCCCTCCCTAGTGCTGAGTTTCTATTCTAGACCTTTTAGAACACCTGACTTCTCTAAGCTAGGCCATTAGCTTGTAAAATTTATAGGGTTGAGCCAAACCTAGTAGGTCAGCACTATAGATTCTACTCATTTCTATCATACTAGGTCAATTGGGTTGACCAAGTGCTTTCTACCTACCAACCCCTTGTATTTTCCTGAAAAAGTGTTATTTTCTTACTTTCTTCCTAAACCCTCTAAACCCATTTTTGTACTAATATTTACTACCCCTAGAATGTAATTTTATTTAATTTTGACATCTAGAAATACTTCAAATAAAATTTTACCTAAAATTCACTTAATTTAATGCAAACTTCAAAAACTAGTTTGAGATTCATAGTTGCATACCTATAGTGCACCTGTCACCACCTCTGGATCCTATCCCTATCTACCCTATCATATCCTCACCATCTTATCTTTTTTAATCTCTATATCTCTCTTTTCTCTCTTTTAAAAATCAAAACAACAAATGACTTGTCTTTTACCCTATTAAAAACACTTTTAGCAATTTAAATTCTTCAATTATTATCCTATAGATTCCTTATTTTCCTATATCTTTATTTCTAGTCATCTATTTTATAAACCATGAAATGGGTTGGATCCATGATGATGTAGAGATTATTTTTTATTATAATATGCTTATCTTTCAAAAAAAAAAAAAAAAACTATTTTTTGCACTATCTTCTACAGTTTCATCTAGTGTTCTTTACATTGGACGCCTTTACATCTCTTATAGTCTACTACTTTATATATGACACTAAGGTAAGTTAAAGGTATGTGTTTTTCAATTTATTCATTTAATTTATCTTATTTTTTACTTATTACACTTTACTTAGCATCAATTTTGTGTGTTATCATGTTCTATTTTCCAAAGCACCATCCCGTGTTGCATTTACGTGACACGTGATGAGCTTTGAGTGGGGCATATGTATACACATAATATTTTCAAAATTTTATTGATTATTTACACTTTGTATATTTAAATAACCTATCAATTCTTAATCTCTTTGATTACATGCCTTAAGCGGTGTACTAGGAAAAGGGTGGGTAGACCATTGGTGCTTTGTAAGATTATTGTCCCTTTTACCACTTGTCATCTACACACTCATCTCCTAAAACCTTTTACCCTTAGCTTATTCTTCTCAGTTCTACCTCTTATAATATTTTCCTCTTTCCATTCCTCCTTTTCTTGCCTTAATACCCTTTTGGATAGTTGGTTTGTTTGGGTTGACTAGGTTGACCTATTATAGTTTAGGGGTATTTTTCAATTTTTTGGTTTGTTAGCCTTTCAGTCGACCTAGCTCAGACCTAGTGATTTGTCCCTAAAAACACATTGGGTAAATTGGGTTGACCATCTACAACCAACATTCTTGAGAGTACTTAGGGAAATATCTACCTATATATATATAAGTTCATTTCCTACCATTTTATAACATAAGAATTAATAGTGAAGAAGTGTAAATAAACATCTACTTATTAAACAATCTACTTGAGGTATAAAGATTAGGGTTCCATACTTTCTTTGGAGATATGGATCTTGTCCTTTGGAGAAGTAGTTTGGATGGTTAGATAGGCTACGTAGCCTGTATCTTATTTATCTTGGTTATCCTTACATACCACAAAAATATCTTATGAAGTACCTTGGCCAAGGGAGAGATTAAGGCTTGGTGGGCTCATATTCAAAGGTAAGTATTACCAACTTTATTTTTCCATTGTAAGAGTAGATAGATAATGCATTTTTATTTTTCTCCTATGTATTAAGATTCTGTATACACCAAGGGAGAGATTAATTAAGGCTTGGCAGACTCATCTTCAAAGGTAAGTATTCTTAACTTTATTTTTCCATTGTAAGAGTAGATAGATAATGCATTTTTATTTTTTTCCCATGTATTAATATTCTATATACATTGACATGATTATATATTTTCTAATACATGTTTAGTTATTTATTTTATTGTTGCTAACCCCCACTTTGTGCCCAAGTTTTGGTACACACTAGAATAAATTTACTTTCTTGTTATTAAAATAAGTGAAATGTTTTAAATCTTAGGAATCCATCAGGGTTATTATGTGATTATGTTAAACTATAGGCTTTGGAACCTTCCCTAACATGACGTGTTGTGACAAGTGATCCCCTAATCACATCTATTAGATCCCCATATTGGTCATGCTCCTATTTAACAAGTGTATCCCCAATAAAAAGTGTAGGTATGCTATATCTTCTTTGATATAGGATTGATTTATAGACATGATGAATTTTTGATTCCATATAGTTGTTGTATGTAATTATTATAAGGATAAATCATCTCTAGGCTACATAACCTATAAATGCATCCAAAAGACTTCTCCACAAGAAAAGATATGTATCTTCAAATAAACTATGAAACCATAATCTATTCTCCTCAAGTATAATGGTGGATAACTAGATGCATAATATAAATCCCTTCTTATTCTCCTCTAAAAATGGAGAAATAGATGTGTTTATATAGTCATATCTAACCTTAATCCTTTCCAAACATTTAGGTCCATAAGGTGGACCTAGTCAACCTAGTATCTTTATTGGTAAAAAAAATAGGCCACAGTCTAAGTCAGCTTTGGGCTGACCTAGACCCTAATAAGTTTTATTAATTAGAGTACAAGGTTGATGTGTTTGATAGTGTAATGTAAACCATCAAAAAGGGTTTTACGCTAGGGAAGGGATATTAAGGCAAAAAATGACTAGACGAGGATGAAAAATAAGAATAGAAGATTAGGGGAATGTTATTAGGAGATGATTATATTAAGAAAAAGTGGTATTAAGGAAAACCAATCCTATGAAGCACCAATGGTTTTCCCACCCCTTTCCCAGTTTACCCCTTAAGGTCTGCACTCAGAGAGATTGAGATTTGATGGGTTATTGCATGATAGAAAGCATCAATAATTGATAATGTTTGAAAATATTATGTGTATACATATTCCCAACTTGAATCTCATCATATTTCACTTAGGTTTAATAGGGGATGTTGCTTCAATAAAACAACATAGCAACACAAAATGTTTAGGCTAAAAAATAGTTGTAGTATTTTAAAGAAAAAATAACTAAAATTTAAATGATCAAAATAGAAATAAATAAAAGGTAAATGTAATTAATACCTTGACTTACCTTTATTTGTAGATGGTTTTCTATTATGTTTATATTTTTGATTATGGAGGGCATATAGACTAATTATAACAAACCCAAGGATACAAAACTAAAGATCAAAAATAAACAAACACAAGAAAGTTGAGATAACTGATGCTATGTAAATGGGTTGTACTTGGAAATTTGGAGAGTTGGGGTGATAATTTCTATATTAGACCAAATGACCAAGTCAAAATTTAAAATAAAATAGCTAACTAAGAATCCAATGATACTAAAGGTTTAAGAACTCAAATAATTAAACCTTAAGTAATAAATCCGAATTCACCAAATCAAACCAAGGATACAATTAAAAAATATGGTAATCAAACATCAATGTGAAGTTAGTAACAATACTTAGATAAAGATGGGCTATAAAAATGGTAAAATAAAATTGATGAATAAGTAGTAATAATACTTAATCATCAATGGAAATAGTACATAAAAGGAAAAACAATGTCATTGAGTGAGAAGTAACAAGCCATCCTCACTCAATACTGGAAAAAGAAAAGGAAAGTAGAAATAGACTCAGGTGTCTGCAAAAAGGGGTAGTACAACAATGGAAAATGGTAAATATAAAGCAAGTAATTTCTATAAATGTAGAGTAATGATGCAAAGAAAATAATCCATAGTCACTCAAACATGTTTTATTCTAAATATAGATATAACTAAAATAGATTAGTGTTATCAAGTTTTCAAGATGTGAAGAATAGGGAATATAGAGTGAGAAAATATATTTAGAATCATGCATTCCTATTAAGGGGGAAATTAAATTTGTGGAGGTGATAATGAAGGAAAAACCAAGGTAGAGGTTCTCTTTATCAAAGTTAAGACACTCAAATTAGGTTTTTGAAACCGAGAGGACTTTCAACCTTAAGGATGCTAAAGAATGTCTCTAAGTTACACAAGTCTTAGGGAAACAAATGAAGCATGTAGATCATCCCATGAAGGTTATATTCATGAAAAATAATATAGACCTACCTTAAAACAATGTATTCCCCATTCTTTAGGACCCATTATAGAGCTTTCAGTCTATTGTGAAAATTGGGTAATTGCATGAGAAAATAAGGAGCACAATAGATTTTGTTAAATTTCCCTATTCTAATTCACTATCCTACCACACCCAAATAGACCTCAACTCTATTTTGAGGCCAACTATGGATTTTAATATTTGATTATAAATAATAGATTTTCTTGTAATCATGTATTTTGGTGTGATTTTGAGTTTTGAAATTTGTATGTGGCCTTTTATATATCATTGTCTTTTGTTTAAAATGATTCATCTTTTAACTTTCATGATGGGTTTTTCTATTCCTCCTCCATATGGATTTGGGAAACCAAACATGGGTGCTAAAGATGAATTTTATTTGAATACTTTGGACTTGGTTCTAAGAGAGAGAACTTAGAGATCATGGTGTCTAAGAGTCTCATTAATGTAAGTGAAATAAAAGTGCTATCTTGACTTCAACCTTGTTTTATCCAATGTGGAGTGAAAGGAAAGGAAGTGAAGAGGAATGAAATATGAAATAATTTTTATTACTTAAAATCATAAAAAAAATGACAAAGGGTGAAAAATGTATATAATGATAT
Source organism: Torreya grandis (assembly GCA_037957365.1). Lineage (NCBI taxonomy): Eukaryota > Viridiplantae > Streptophyta > Pinopsida > Cupressales > Taxaceae > Torreya > Torreya grandis. Next base: position 451,241 of record JARHVA010006444.1, on the reverse strand, counting down.
TGAAGTTTGATTACTTATCATAAGAAGGAGTAAAATGTTGGAAAACATGCTGACATAGGTTGTTTGAAAATTTTCTCTACAAAAGCTAAAGTTGAGAAAAAATGATAAAAAACTTATGATAATTGTTGAAAAACACATTATACACAAGGAATATTGAATGAAAGATGGTGATTTTATGAGGAAGGTCATGTCTTATCCATGGTATTGCACTACAACTCATAAAATAGAAACCCATGAGGGTGCGCAAAGCATGTGAAAAGTAAGAAGATAGAGATGGTATTTTGTGAGAAATATTAGGTATTATCCATGGTTTTATACTACAAATCATAAAAGGGAAACTCAAATGGTGACAAAAAGTATGTGAAAAATACGAAAACAAAGAAAATAAAGTCATGAGGAAGAATGGGTCCTATCCATGGTTTTACAATGGAACTCATGAGAAAAGGGGAACCAAATGACCAAAAGGAAGGACTAAGGTTTGAGAAAAGAGATAAATATTGTAGAGGGTGAGACCCATGTGATTATATTAATTTTTTTTAGATATATAGAATATAAAAAGTTTGAAAATAAGGGAAGGATTTAGGAAAAATACTTCTTAATGAATTATGTATTGATGGGATCTATGAAAATATGGCCTTCATTAGTTTGAAGGTGGTAGGTACTTAGACCAAGAATATATTTTAATAAATAAGGGACCCACCTTTTTTGGTTTTATTTAACTTATTTTTCATGAGTTTAGTCTAATTTAAGGACGAGATCACAAATATTAAAAGTGTGATCTTTAACTTGTTTGTTATGTTGTTTGGCAATATGGGTCTTGTATTGGTGATTATGTTACAAAGTAGAAAGATGGTGTTCATCAAGGAGAGAAAGAGCATGAAGGTGAGATTCACATAATTTTTAATTGAGTATGATACCTTGAAAATATATATGGAGAGAGGGAAGATAAAATTCTAATGGGAGGACTGATTCAAAACCATAGACAAGAGAAAATGGCATTGCCCTAGTGACAATGCATAATCTAGTATGATAGGCCCAACAAGCAAGATAGAGATGAATATACCAATCTATCTGGGTGTCACGAATTATATTTTGGAAAATTTTATTAATAATTTTATTTGTCCTTGGCTTGTCTATTACATTTTAGATGGTAGGGTGTGGATAATTTATGATTGATTTTAGATTTATCACATAGTTATTTGACATCTTTGTTTTCTAAGTTACCTTTATTGTCTAAAATGATAGTATGAGGGATACTAAAGTAGTAAATGACTCTATTAAGGATTAATTTGGAGATGGTGGTATGGTGACATTGACTATGGGCATAATTCAACCCATTTGGTAAAATATTATGTGGCTATGATTATAAATACATGCCCATCATGAGATGAAGGTAATTTGCCTATGATATCTAATCCCCACATAGAGAATGGATAGGGAGATTATAAAATTTGAAGCTTAGCTAGAGGTTCATAAATTAGATCATCATGAAGCTATATTGGAGTATAATTTTTAGCAAATTCTATGGAATCCTTTTCAAGAGTGGGCCAAAAATATCCCATATATAAGCATTTGTGGGTTGTAGAATGTCTGCTATAGTGGCCACCATAAATTACCCTATGTGCTTGTTCAAGAAGAGGAGGAACCTTTTATTTCATAACACAATAGATCAAGGTGACTTAAAAATTATGATAATATAGGATGTTACACCAAAATATATACTTAAAATCTTATTTATGAATGTGAGTCTTTTTGTGGGAATTGAATTTTTGAGGATAAGTTTCATGTTAAAGAAATTGAATAATATATTTGTACCATGATCTTTAGTGAATGGTAATATCCTCAATATGGTAGATGAGTGAATATTTTGGTTGAAGAGAAGATGGAGATTTTATTATTTGGATAAGAAAAGTGGGATCGATAAAAACTTGGTGTGGATGAAAAATAGATGTTGAAGAAGTAAGTGAATTAGCAATAGAATTTTGATCTCAAGGGATAGTTTTGATGGTAAAAGAAGAAAAATATTTGGAAAGGGTAGTTATTATTTGATGATAAGAAATTATATTTTATCTTTTGAATTTACAATCACCATTCACTTAGTATTAAATGAGTTGGGAGTCACCTAAAACATGTAGATATATGATATCCAGACCAAGGGTTAATCTTATGCCTAGGATTAAAGCTTCGTACTTTATCATATTTTTTGTGACATCTAATGTGAGGTTAAATTCCAAAGAGATAATTTTTCCAAGAGTGCTCATTAGGATATAACCTTCCCAAACTCTTTAAAGGAATTTAGTGCCATCAAAATGAGGGGTCCAATTATGTTCATTTAAATCAACTTTAAGTTCAAGTTATTTGATAACTAATTTTTTTTAGTAATGTTAGGCAAGATAGAGGAATCTCATATATTACTTATTTCAATGTCAAAAATGAATTTATGGAAGCTATCTTTAAGATATATGGCTTGGTTGAGACCTTAAATATATAAAATGTTATCATTGGTAAGACTATATTGAAGGTGGTTAGTAGCTAGGCTGGGAGATATAGCAAGATTATCAACAATGAGTTGTCCTTTGATATATTTTTGGGTGATAATTTGGGGATAAAATTTCATGAGAAGGACCATCCACTTGCTAAATCTATATCTAGGAATAAATGCTTTGGAGAAAAGGTGATGAAGGGGATTGGAATGAATGATAATGTAAGTGGTTTAATAAAGCATATAATGTTATAGTTTTTTAGTGACAAATTATATGGCAAGGCAATCATGTTCAACTTTTGTATAATATTACACATAATCAAGAAATCCTTGGCTAATATAATAGATGGAATATTCCCTTCTAGTATCCTCTTATTGGTCAAGCATTTCCCTAACTGATATGGGTGTGGAAGAGGTATATAAGATTAATGGTTGATCATTTAAAGGTGTATGAAGAGTAGGTGGGTGAATAAATGATTATTTCATATTATCAAAATATTTTTGATATGGATATGTCTATTATAGGGAATTACCTTTATTAAGAATATAATTGATAGAATAGATATAGTAAGCCATTTTATAGATAAACCATCTAATTGCCCCAAGTTTGCTAATATAAGTGAAAATATATAGAATGGATCGAGGGATGGATACATTGATGATAACATTAATCTTGGTAGGTTAAACATCAATGTTGTAAAGAGAGACTAAGAATCCTATTAGTTTTTTAGATGCAACACAGAAAATACATTTGTAGGGATTTATTATAACTTTATATTTAAGGAGGTGATCAAAGATGATATTAGGATTAGAGAGATGATTCTTATGGATTTTGAATTTGGAAATGAGGTCATTCACATAAGTCTCTACAATACTTTGAATAAGATCATGAAATATGTGAGTCATCACTCATCAATAGGTAGCTCCATCATTTTTGAGGTTGAAAGGCATTTTAAGATAGTAATACATTCCCCACTCTATGGTGAAAGTTGTCATATGTTGGTCTTCACAAGAAATTTGAATTTGGTTATAACCTGATAAGCCATCCATAAGAGATAACATTTCATAACTAGCAGTGGAATCAATGATGGAATTAATAGAAGGTAGAGGGAAATTATATTTGGGATAAATAAGATTAATATTATGAAAATAATTGAAAATGTAAATGACCATAGTGACTATCTTCGAAATAGGTACTATGTTAGAGACCCATTAAAAATATTCCACAAGTTTGAAAAACTTAGCATCAAGAAGCTTGATAATTTCTTTATACCATAAAGTTGAAACTTCTGGTGGAAATTTAGATTGATTTTATTGTAGGGGTCTAGAATCATGGTAAGTGATAATATAGTGCACCATGATGCCAAATTCAATACCAGGAATGTCCTCATAGGACCAAGCAAAAGTATCATGATATTTATCAAATAATATGTAAAAGTTATATTTAATTGGTGTGAGTTCATGAGAGACTATAATTGGTCATGGGCATGATGGGGTACCATATTCAATTCAAGTAGTTTCTTTGATAACCATAACACTTCCATCTTGGAAATTATATGGTGCATTAGGTAAAGAGGAAAGGGGATTTACTTTAGGGTCAATGTTAGTGATGAATTTTTTGAAACAATGGGATTTATTTTTGAAATTATATAGTTTTTGATACTACTAAAGGAGTTAAGGTTCTTACAAATGAAATGATTTAATAATGATGTCATTACTAGGTAAAGTGGGAAGAGGAACATAATAATCAACATATACTTTGAGATCAATAATTTTATTACCATGGACATCATATTCTAAATGTATATGATGTAAATTTGTGGCCTTATCATCTAATGTACTATTAGGAGTAGGTAGAGTAGGGGAAGATGGTTTATTTAATGTGATTGGTTTATCATTTATTTAATTAATGGGGGAAGAATTGGATGTAAGAATTGAATATCTAGATATTATACAAGATTCAAAAGATGTCATAGGTTTGGAAGGTAGGATTTGTTCTACCACCCAAAGAGTATCAATAACCATAGAGTTAATGGGAGGTACCTACTCTTAATGAGCTAATTCAAAATTAATGGAAATGGTATGAACATCATGATTGAAATCATGTATTTGGACTAATTTTTTTAATAATGTTAAACATCTAAGTTTTGGGATAGATCTTAGGACATGTTGTATTTATCATCATAGGTTGGATAAATTATAGATGTTTGAGAATCAGGAGATGTTTTAGAAGGGAAGATGCCTAGATCACTAAATTTACATAAAGACATGATTAAAGGATATTGGAATAATTTTTCCACACCATAATAATTGTATGTGAAGGTATATTTTTGGAAATAAGAATCCTAAGCATTGCGTGGATGGGGAAATAAATGATCTCATCAATGAGAGGGATAGTGTGATAATGAGGTAATAAAGAACGAGGAGGACACTCTGAAATGTAAGAAAGTAGATGAATAGTTTTGGAAGTATGTTTCAATTCATTAGGTTCATCATCATATAAATTATTAAGAGTGACATGTAAGTCTAGATTAATGTTGATAAATTTAGGTAAGGGAGCACTATTGATTATTGGAATGGTAGGAATACGATATTGAGATTTAGGACTGGGAAGTTAAATAATCCAAGGGTTGGAATCATCCTCATATTTATACCTTTTGATTTTAAGCATGAAATTGATGCATTGGACATTAGAATAGGTGATATCCTACATTCTATGAGTCCATGTGCATCTTAGGGGTATGTTGTAAGACAAGGGAAAATCAAGGACCATAAGCTTAGTTTGAACAATCTTAGGCTCAATTGTAAGGGGAAGACAAATAAAACCAAGTGTATTTTGATTAGTTTTATAAAATCCATGATAGGTTTGGTAATTTTGCTTGAGATGATCCTTATTATATCCAAGTTATTGGATGAGCCACAAAGATGTCACATTAATATTGGACCCTTTGTCAACTAAAAATTTTAGAATAAGGATAGTATTAATGTCTCTTTTAATGAATAGGGTTGGATCATATACATGAAAAAGGATATCATCATTAATAATTTATTCTTGAAAAAATTAAATGGAAGGTTTGGAAGAAGGACAAATGGATTCAATTTTATGTACATTGGTAGGTTTAGGCTCAAGAGAAGGTGGTGCATCTTCTATGTAAGATGGGTCTTTAATTTCTTATAATTTTTTCATGAGAAACTTGTGATGATAGGGGAAGGTGCGAACTAAATCCATAAGGAGAATCTTGTAAGGCATGGAGTTGAGTTCTTCTATAAATTTATAGTGGGATTTATAAGAAGAACCCATCTGAGGTTTAGAAGGTAAGTTATATTTTGAAGGAATGGAAGTGGTTGAGGGTTCATAACAAGGAGATGGTTCATTATTAGCTCCTGAAGCTATATGAGTGAATTTTATTTATTTAAAAAATTTATCTTCCAAATAGGTCTTATTATGTTTGGTGATAGGATTTTTGTGAGCAGATTTTTTATGATATTTAACCTTAACTACATTAACATATTGACAGTTGTTGTAATATTGGTCATAGTTGGCATCAATATCACAAACATCCTTCGTAGTTTGTTGAGTGGTAGATGTGGGGAAAGATTTTTGGTTATTAGAAGAGGAAGATTTGGGATCTTTCCATTTTTTAGGAGGGGTATGGTATTCTTGATGATGGAGTTGGATCATGGTTTCCTGATTGAAATAATAACAAAGCATATAAGAGACAAACAATTTGGTAATACCTCTATAAGTGTAATGGGAGTGACCAATGTCAGCATGTAACCAACAAAATTGATTAGGGTCATAACATTTAGGAGGATTATTGGGATAATTAAAGGGTTTAAAGGGCACTCAATTTTTTTTCATTTATTTCAAGTTAATGGTATGTGAGAAGATGGGGGATTATTGGCTTTAGCAAATCCTAGTTTGGTTTGAGGAGTAATGTCAATGATGGAATTAGTATAAGTTTTAAAAGATACCCTTAAGGAATTTGGTATTAGGTTAAAATTTCTTCATTAATAAGTCTTGAAATCTGGTTTAGTCAAGAGATTCATTAAGCATTTGAGGGACAAAATTTTGAAACTTATATTGAAGAGGATTTAAATTAGTTATAAAGAGTTTAAATAGATTATCATCATTCATGTTATGGTCATCCTTGTGGGATAAATATTTCCATTGTTTGATAAAATCATGAGTTTATTCTATGGGAGATTACTTAAAATTGATGAAATGGCTAAGGTAGTTTTTAGGAAGATCATTGTGTAGGAATTCTTTAACTAGAGGATTTACTAAATCCTCTAGTTGCTAGATGGAATGTTGGGGAAGTTTGTTGAATGATTCCAATACATCACCAATGAAAGTTCTAATGAGAATTTTGGTGGTCATGAAAGTATTATTTTAGATCCAATCTTTATAAATAATTCCAAATGCTTTAAGAAAGGATGTAGGGTCTTTAGTCCCATCGTACTAGATAGTTGGATAGATGTTAGAAATATCAATGGAAATTATGAAAGGAGATAAAGACTCATTTTGGATGTTTTTAAGTATCTTGTTATTCATGATAGGTTGGGGAATAACATTTACTAAGTAATTTATAAGATGTTGATTTATAAATTTTGGATTAGTTTGAGGGATTAGAACCAAAGGTTGATTATACATGTTGATCAAATGAGGTTTTAATTTCATCATTTGGAAGGTGTTAGATGTTTGAATTATGTTCATTTGTTACATTAATTGTGTAATAATTTGGATTATATCAATTGGTAGGTTGGTGTTTATAGGAGGATCCCCTAAATTGGTATTAGGAGAGGGTTATTAGGAGGTGGAGTACCAATGGTATTGTTGGGTAGAATTGTGTCAGTCAATCCTACATTGTGTTGAAATGATTGAAGATGAGAATTGTATTTATGGGTACAAAAAGGATTGGATCCACCCAATTCATCCTGAGGCATGATTTGAACCATGTTAAAATCAATAGATGAAGTAGGGGAAGAAGTGTTTTAAGAGTGAGGGTTATCTTAAGAGGTAAAGAAAGGGAGAAAAGAAAAACCCATATAGTGTTTAAATGTTTTTTGATTGTCTAATAATATTTTGATAGGGGATTTAGTGATGCTTGATTAAAGGAATAGGATTTTAATTAAGAATAAAGATAGATCAGGGATAGAGAACTAAGTCATTCACATAGAAGAGCAAGGCTAGTCAATAGGTATAGAGTCGATTAGGTCAATAGAGTACTATGAAGACATAGGTTGATAAGATAAAAGAGTTGATTGCATCAACTGTGTACTGATGGATAGAGGGAAGAATAAAAATATAAGATACAAAATCATGTTGGTCAATTATGTATTATTGGTTGGAAGAAATATATAGTCTATAAGAGACTATATCAATTAGAATAATAGTGTTCTAAATAGGGAAATTTATTTGCAAGATAAATAAAGTAAGAATGAAATCAAAAACATAAACAATTGGATCAATGTGAGAGATCTAATTGGGGCACGGAACACAAAACCTTCCACTAACATTGGCTAATGCAAGTTTTTACAATACAACACACAAAGATCAAAGAGAAAGAAATCAATTTAAAATTAAATTCTAACCACTCAATCATCTTGAGTACTATTAGATTATTATAAATTATTGATTTAAGTATGATAGGAAAGTTGGCTAAAATAGGGAACTAGAAAAGAAATATATGGATGGTTTTAGGATATTTGGGCTAAAAGGGATTTGTTTTTGTAATGGTATTAGATTAGTATTGGGGCCTACCCTTTCACTTCATAATCTTGCAGTGATAAGGGTGTCAGGTGTTTTCCCAATATATACTATTAACTATGTATTTATACTTGGATAAAAAACCAAGTGAGTTTATCTCTTGGTGATGAAATCCAAGTAGGTAAGCCTTGGAAAGATAAGTGTTTAAATGTGTTTTAAATTTTATGTAATTTGGTAGTGTGTGTAAAAGAGTAGAATAGTGTGACTAAACATTAATATAAAAAACCACCTATTTAGACTAAGTGAATTACTCTGAGCATGCAAACAACTAAAGAAGGAAATGTGAATTAATTACTAGTAAATAGTTATGAATTCATTGATGAAGAATAATACATAGTTAGTAAATGCAATACTATATGCAAATAATATATAATAGAGTTGATTGGGTCACTACTATAATATATAATCAAGGTATCTATAAATAGAGTCAAATGGGTTAACTATGTCTCTTAGATAGAAGATAGACTACATAACTAAGTCTACTAGGTTGACCTAGGTGGCTGTAGGGTTACAATTTTAAAGAATGCTAAATTTTGAAAAATATTACTAAAGAAAGTACCAAAATGATAGAGAATGGAAAGAGAGGAACCTTGGTGGGATCGAAGATGGTTAAGATTAAAATTTTTATGCTGAAGTACCTTAATTATTGCTTTCAAATTCTACAAACCAAGTCAACTAATTCAACCAATTTTTCAAAACCTTGTGTTAAAGAAGAATAAGATGATAAATTTGACCTATTCAAAAGTGTTTATTGATCTATATCATGGTATAGATAATAAGATGACAAAGTTGATGTGTTTATCCCTATATGCTTAATTGTAACTAAAAATAAGTATTGTGTGGACCTGTTTGATCTAGTTAATTGTATCTAATGAAGAGATACATAGATAGAATAGAGTCATTTTGATGCAATTATGTGTTAAACCTATGCACAAAATGTTACAACTATACCAAGTTGTTTAATAAAATACTAAAAATATAAAAAGATGATAAAAATGATAGCTTGAAAGAAAACTTTCAAGGGTTAGATTCACATCGGTTTCTCCAAAATGTATGTAATGGGAAATGCATCAAATCTATAAATCAATCCTAGGTCAGAGAAGATAAATCCTCATTACACTTCCAATTATGGATAAATTAGATATTTTGGGTCATAACCAAGATGGATTCTTTATACCTAGATAATGATCTCTTACCAAAATAATACATGTAGGGACAGTTCTAAATCCTCTAGTCAAGCAAAACTACACAATAACCCTAACTAGTTCTTATGTTTTCATATTCACTAAACTAATAACAAGTAAAGTAAAAGTCTAATATAGTTCTCACCAAATCTTGTGGCATAAAGTTGGGGTAATAAACATAAAAATTAAACATACATAGAAGACATGTACTCACATTAATTTATACAAAATCCTAACATATGGGAGAGAAGTACAAATGCATATCTATATACTCTTATAAGGGAGGAATGAAGTTAGGAATACTTACCTTCAAATATAGAATTATCAAGCGTCAATCTCTTCCTTGGCCAAAGTGATTTGCAATAATTTTTTATGGTATGTAAGAATGATAAGGATAAATCATCTCTAGGATACACAACCTATCAATGCATCTGGAAGACTTCTCCATAAGACAAAATATATATCTCTAAAGAAAGTATGAAACCCTAGTATATGCTCCTCAATTAGAATGGTGGATGTGGATAATAATATTCACAATATATATCTCTTCTTCTCTAATAATGGTGAAATGGATGTGTTTATATAGGTAGATGTAACTCTAATCCTTTCTTAAATTTTAGGCTGATAAGGTCAACCCAATCATCCTGGTATCATGATTGACAAAAAATAAATTAGGTCATGGTTTAGGTTGACCAGGGTCTAACCTATACCCTAATACATTTTATCAATTAGAGTATAAGATCAATGGGGTTGATAGTGTAATGTAAACCATCAAAAAGGGGTTTGGGCTAGTGAAGGGCTAGCGAAAGAAGAAAATGACTAGAGGAGAGTGAAACATAAAAGGTCAATCTTAGGGGAATGTTTATAAGATATGATTGGATTGATAGAAAGTGGTAGTAAGTAATAATAATCATTAGAAGAACCAATGGTCTACCCACCCCTTTCTCAGTGCAACCTTTAAGGTGTGAACTTAGAGAGATTGAGACTTGATGGGTTCTTACAAGATAGAAAGCATAAGGAATTAATAAATTTTGAAAATATTATGTGTATAAAACTTATTATGGTGTTAATGTATTTTTAGATATAGAAAATATATGAATTGTAATTAAAGATGAGTTTATAATAGTTATCATATTATAGATTGAGTGCCTCTAGAGTTGCAGACACCAATGTTAACCTTGGATGGTTATGTTAACACTATTGTCTAAACTTGTCTTAGGTGTCTTATATGGATTACCTATTATAAAAGGATGAAACCACCTAGATGCTTCTATTTTTTTATTTTCATTTAGTGTATTTATATATAGGTTATGAATTGTTTCTCCTCATGAATTTATAAAACCCTAATTATTTATCTTCATAGTGACCTTAGGGAAAAATGGGTTAATGGTCACTCGGTGTTGAGATGACCACAAAGACCCTTATGTCAATGATCATTTCATACATATCCAATAATATTAAAATGGCTTAGACTGATGTATTTATCCCCTACATGTTGGCATGTGTGTGAATCATGAAATATGTGTAAATAAAGTATAATAATGACCTAGATTTTAGCTTGGAAAATATATATCTTAGAATACTCCTTCAGTACTTCATACATGTGTTTGTGTTTTCCATATGAATGATATGAAAATAGAGAATCTTTGATTTATCTTTTTCTTGATTGAATTCTCTTTATAGGTTACCTTTGTTTGTGCTAAGTTTTCCTAGGTGAGGTATGAGTGAGGGTTGATCTTGTATTCATATATATCCGTTTAGAGAATTAATTTTCATTAAATCACTTAGTCCAAACATTAAGATACATTTCATTTAAAAATTAGATGAATTTAGGGAACTAGATACTTTCATCAAGCATTTGCACCGATGTAGGTGTATATATTAGATGCTAGTGTTCAGGGAATAAGAAAATAGGTATAGACTCAGAACTTACAAAGGTGGAAGATAGATAGGTTTTAAGCATTCTGGGCAAGATAAAAGGTATGGGTCATCAAAATAAGATTAGTTAGACTAAGAGATAGTCCAAGGGGCATAAAATAGAGTAAGAGTAAATTTAAGACTTTGAAAATTGGGAAAGGTCTAAAAATGAGAAGAACAATCAAGGTATGAGTTTTGCAAGTATACAAGATTGAGGTGCTATATAAATCCATAAAATAGTGTCTAAAATGGGTTGCTTACCTCTCAAGGTTTTCCCATGTTAATATCTATGTCATATGTTCATTGATTTATGTGATATAATTATTTTATACTTTGTTAATCATTTACATTCTAGATATTCTATATATGTTCATTGCATATGTATTAATTAATGCATTATATCATGGAATTAGATCATGATGGAGTGTAAAGGATTAACAAGCTTGGCAAGCAATTTGTATCAATATTAAATTTCAAAGTTAAATTCATGTTTTTGATCCATGTAAAGGAGTTGTATGTCCATAGTATGGCCTTGAAAGATTGAAATCCTTATTGCTTCAAATTTTTGATGTTGTGTATTATGGTAAAGGAAATTTAAGCTTATAATTTCCATTTAAGAAATATAAATCTTATTTTAATAAATATATATATTTTTGAATGTTTGTGTTACCTGGGCATGGTTTTAAGGCTCTGTGGCATTAAAAAAAAAATCAAAAATTAGTTTTTAGATTTAAAATTCCTTTTTTAAGCTGCTAGTTGTATCATTATGGATTTTCAAGGCATATTGAAAAATTTTAGACCCTAAAAAAGGCATTCCAAGCTCTTGGAAAAAAATTATCTCCACCTCAAGTGCCATAGTATGACTTGTTCAAATGAGAAATATGAATTTTACATCAATAAATTTGCTTTGAAAGTGTAATCTACTTTATGAAAAGGATTCAAGAAGGTTGGTAAAATTTAATGTAGTTTGGTGACCTATTTAAGCTAATGTTAGAACTACTACATCTAAAGGAGTGTCATATATGTACCTATAAACATGAAAAGGTTAGTATAATGTCTATGGAATTATTTAATAAATAATTATTTTATTAAAATCAAAATGGCCTTATAAGCAAACCCTAAACCCTCCTTCCTTGGCTATGTTTTTTTAATCAAAAAATTTATAAAGTAATTTTTATTTACTATTTAAATTTCATGCACCTTATATATGATTTTTTTTAATTATTAAAAAATATAAAAAGGGGGTTAAAATATAAATTAATGCATGTAAATTCTTGACTAGTGTACTAGAAGGGTTGGTGTCTCTTATTTTGATAAAACCTTGTAATAAAGAGGTTTAGTGTTCATAACCCACTATTTATTTCCTTTTTGGTCAAGTAAAATTCTTTTTTAGTTAATTATTATTATTTTTTGGTTTTTGTGCAAAGTGACTTAGTACAAAAACCTAGAGTAAATTTGACCTTTATTTTTCAACTTTTGACTTAGGTAGTTGTTTATCAAAAATAGTCAGGTAACTAGTCATTTATTAAGTTTTAGAACATTATGGATGCATTTATATGGTCCTTTTATTGATTTCAAGCTTCATATTGTAGTTTATGCATCATTATTGATAATTTTCCTTAAATTAGCATATTTTTGTGACAATTCTGACATCTTATTTTATTGTAATAATTCACAATTTTTTTTATTTGTTTAGCATTAAGTTAAATAATTATTGTCTATTAGAAATATAATTTTAATTTTATATCAAATAAGGTATAAAATCAAATTAAAAAAAAAAATCTTTTTTAAGCTTTATCTAGTGTCGTATTATCTAGTTTAAAGGGAAGTTATGGATTTTCCTAACTTTGTGCTAGATAAATATAAAATGCTTAATGGAGGTAAATATAATATCTATAAAATTAATGTTAAAGTGTAATTTATGGCCCAAAATTTATGGAATATTTTCATCATGATTGAAAAGGCCTATCTAGATGACATGTTACACGTGAGCTTTCAAATACATTTAAAAAAAAAACCCTAAGATTCCATGTTGATTATCTTATGGAGTGTTAAGGATGAATTACTAATCCATATCAATAATAAAGAGTCTCATAGAGATGATTTTAAACTCCATGAGTCTATGCATTAGGTCATTTGTCTCTTTAAGATTATTAAGTTAATTCTTGAATTGCTAACTACACCTATGAAAGGTGATGAAAATGTTGTTAATTTTTTTAATAAAATTAAGAATATTGAAGATCAGTTAGATGGTTTAAAATATAATTTAATTCAATACCAATTTTTAAATTTCATTATTCAACTTTATATCCATGAAAATTTTTACAAGTTTATTTTAGTTTTGAATTCAATGTACCAAATCGAGTAAGATATCCCTGACCTCACTACCCTATCAGATAATAATATTTAATAAGAGAAAATGAAACATAATTTTAATTCTAAATATAATTACACTTAATCATTTCTCTCTGTCAACCTTATTTTTGAGAATAATATAAACCAAAAATCTAACCCTAATTCTACTAATAGCAAAATTGTGAACAAGAAATCTAGCAATAAGAATCATAAACCTAAGTTTAATGAGAATTTTAATGTGTGGTAAATTTGGTCATATAAGGAATTTTTTAAATAAAAATAAAGATAAAAATAATAATAAAACCCATAAAATTAAAAAAATAATAAATCTAATCAAAACCATCAGAAGAAGTAAAATCAGAACAACAATCAGGAACATAATTCTAATGTTATTTATTTATATGCTACCTTATTTATTTCTAATGAGAAAGAATGAATTTTGTATAGAATGGAATCACGCAATATTAATTTATTTTATAACATTTTATATTATAGTAGAGAGTTTTTTGAAAATATCTACTTAAGAGATAATTCAATTTTAGAAACAACTAAGCAAGGAAAGTCTAAATTTACAAATGTTCTTATTAAAGATGTTTTTTATATACTTAAACATAAGAAAAAAATGTTATTTTATTCTAAACTTATTAATTAAAATTTAATTTTAAATTTTATTAAATATAATTTTTCCATTATAAAAAATTCTAGTTCTTTGATTATTAAAAGTGTTCAAAATAATGGTTTATACCTTTTCTCTGCTTCTTCTACATGTCTTTCATCACATAGTAAGAATGAATCTCAACTATGGAATTAAATATTAGGAAATATTAATTATATAATTTTAAATGATATGTATTCTCATAATTTATTTTTTTGTCTTCATTATATCTCCTCTCATCATGAAACTTGTGAAGGATGTTTACATGGTAAGCAACATACTAATCCCTTTAACAAGAATCATGATTTGAATTCCTCACATACTTTATAATTGATTCATAGTGATGTTTTATAACCTCATTAAGTTATATATCTAAATGGTTATTTATATAATGTTACTTTTATTTATGATTATAATAGAATGATCAATTCATATTTCATTAAAAAGAAAGCAAAGGTGTTATCTAAATTCAAATAATTTAAAGTTGTTGAAATATTTTTTCAATTAAGAGATTAATATCTAATAATGGAGGTAAATATAGTTTTTTATTATTTTTTCATTAGTTTTGGTATTCAAATATAACTAACTTCTCCCTATTCCTCTTAGTAAAATGTTATTGTGAAATGGAAAAACTACACCATTATAGAGATGTCTAGAACAATGTTTCATTCTATAAATGTTCCTAAGTTATTATAGGATAAATCCATGAATAATGATGTACACATTATAAATAGATTCCGTATTAAATATTTGAATATTTATACCCCTTTATAAATGTAGTGTAAAAATAAACCCAATATGTCTCATCTTAGGATCTTTGGTAACCTTGCTTCTATCTTTTTTCTTAAAGTAAAAAAAGAAAGAATATTGATCCTACCTCTTAATCTTGAATTTTCCTAGGATATGTAGGTAAAATTAAAGGATTAATAGTATATGATCCATATAAGTGACATATAATTTATAATATGAATGTTTTCATTCTCTAAAAATCCTTTTTTGAACCCTCTGTGGAACGTCCTCAATTTTCTTATTTTGATGAACCTAGCTCTCTTATTTTTAATTATGATAAATATCTACCATAGAGGAAGTTGATCCATCCCTAGATAATTTAGAGTCAGAGGAACCCCTTGAATTTCATGTTCAATATAAAAGACCTAAATGGGAATAATCCCTAATCCAATCTTTTCTTCTTGATAATAATAATAAATTAACTATAAGTCAACATTCTTATCGTAATTTAATGACTATGTTTGAATATGAACCTCAATATTTTGAGGAAGCCATTCAACATGATAGATGGAAAGATATTATGCAAGTTGAGTATAATGACTTAATTAAAAAGCAAACTTGGGATCTTGTCCTACATATTGTTGGTTATAGGTGGATTTATAAAATCAAATATAGTTCAATTGGTAAAATTGACAAATTTAAAACAAGATTATTTTATCATGGGTTTGCTCAAAAAATTAAGATTAAATATGTTTAAACCTTTGATCTTATAGAAAAAATGAGCAATGTTAGATTACTTATTGTTATTATAGCATAAAATAGTTGAATTATACACCAAATGGATGTTAGAAATGCATTCCTAAATGGTGATTTAGAAGAGGAAATACATATGACTCAACCTAAAGGTTTCATTGACCCTAAAAAAGATCATTATGTTTTCAAGTTAAAAAAATTTATGGTTTAAAATAAGATCCTCGAGCTTAGTATTTTAAAATTACTAGTTATTTAAAGAACCTGATTTCTCTAACTATTATTTAGAGAATGATTTCTTTGTTAAATTTGAAAAGGGTCATTTAATATTGAATGCATTATATATCGATGATCTTCTTATTACTAGTGATATAATTATTTTAATTCATAAATATAAGGATAAACTAGATCTAATGTTTGAAATTTATGATTTAGGAATTTTGTATCATTTTTTAGGAATAGCTACATTTCAAAATAAAAATTCTATTACTATATCATAATCTTAGTATACACATAAGCTTCTTGTTAAGTTTAATATGTGTGATTTTAAGCCTATATCTACTCATATTTAAGTTGGTTTTAAGATTTATCTGAAACCTACATGTGAAAGGATAACCCTACTCTATGTAGACAACTTGTTGGTAGTTTGATTTATCTAACCATTACTAGGCTATATATTTCATATGTTATTGGTGTTTCTTCGAGATTAATGTAGGATTCATATTTGGATCATTAGAAATTAACAAAGAGAATACTTTAGTATGTTAAAAGAACTATAAATTTTATTTTATTTTATTCTTGAATTTATAATGATACTTTATATAGTTATTTTGATGCTAAACATGTTGGTGATACTATAGATTATAAATCTACTTTTGGATGTGTTTAAGGTTGGTTTAAGTTTTATCACTTGGGGTAGTAAAAAGTAACCTATTGTATCTATCTCTTATATAAAAATAGAGTATATAAGTGTTATATAAGATTATAAAGAAGCCATGTGGTTATAAAGGTTGTTAGGAGAACTTGATTTTAATGTTTCTCATAATACCATCATTGTGATAACCAAAGATGTATAGTTGTGGAAAAAACATAGTGCAACACTAAATAACTAATCATATTAAATTTTATGTAAATTTTATCTATGATAAAGTCCTCATAAATGATATTGATCTATAGTTTTTCTACATATGACTAGGTGTCATATATCTTCACAAAACCACTTGGTGATACCATGTTTTATTAGTTTCATGCAATGCTTGGTCTCTTAGAGTTGTAATTGAGAGGGAGTGTGTATGCCAATTCCACTTACTAATGGCCATATGTTATTTATTCTTCTCTATACTTCTCATTGTAAAACATTATAATATATCATGTTATGTGTTTTTTTAAAATTTGTGTTGAAGTTTTACTTATGTACCCCAATACTTAAAAGCATATTTTAATGGAGGTCTATATGTTATAAAATGATACAATAATTATTAGATTATTATTCATGAGAAACTATGAAATGTAGTCTCACAATCATGCTAGCATGATGAAGGTTTTTAAATCCTTCAGATTCGTATATAGTATAATTCATTTATTAAGGTGATTATGGCATTCTATCCCAACTTAACATTAATGGGAAGTGGTAGAACATTTAATGAATATGTGGGATATTTTAAACCCTTAGTATAATTTGTTATAATTAAATAATAATGATTTATTATTTATTGAAAAGAGGTGAAAAACTTGTGTAAATAAATAATAAAACATAGTTGTTTATTTATTATCAATTATTTAAATGATTCTTAGGATGGATGCACCCATTAGTTAAAATGGTCACATCCCTTCATCCATATTATAAATAGGGTTTTACCCCTATTGAATTTCATACTTGGTGAATTAGAAAACATTCAAATGAATATCGATGATTGAATTATATTTGTGTGTAGAAAATATATTATAGTGTTTTGTGAAGGCCTAGCTGAGAGGAAGTGAGAATTTGAAGGCTTTGTATTGGGTGAATAGTTACTCAATTATATGAATATCATATTTATAGGTTTTGTACCTCTCAAGGTTTTCCCATGTTAATATATATGTCATGTATATTGATATGTGTGATATGATTATTATACTCTTTACTAAAAGTTTACAATTTATATCTCCTATGTATGTTCATTACATATGTATTGCTTCATGAATTATATTAGTTGATAGATAGATATGTTTGCTTATGTCATGAACATGAGAAAACACTACACTAAATAGGATCCTTGGAGGAAAGGTTATGAGAGTGATATCATTCTTACAGTCATAGATAAGATGTCAGAGCCTCCTCATTAAGAGGTGTGAGGCCTATGGATGTATATAGAGATTACTCATATAATTTGATGCAGGAGCATCTACGTACAGCTTCAGGCAAGGTGTGGTTATTAGGCATGCAAGCTCAAGTCATGTCTTATTTTGTATTTGAATTCATATTGTTGTCTTTTCCCTCCAAAATGTTATATAAGGAGGATTAATTGTAATTATTAAAAGTAAAAAGAGTGGAAAAGGTAAAAGTCAATTAAGAATCCCACATTAGGAAGCTTGTGGAACAAATCAAGGGGAATGGTTGAAAGTCTTCTCCAAATTAGTATATTGTTAAAAATTAAAAAATGTTTGAGCCCAAGTTGGCGTAGAGGTTAGAGAGGACTCCCTATTTTTAGAAATGACTGTATGACAGAGCTCAAATTTTATGCAGGCCCAAATGGAAAAGGGTCGGGCCTTTCATTTTTGTTTATATATATAGTTTTCTAGCGATTGAAGGATTCAGAAGGAAGGAAGGCGGCCAGGATGTTGGCCAAGGCCATTAAGGAGGAGAATAGAGAGGAAAGGACCTCTCTTCAAGGGAAGAAATGTAAGACTGAAGAGAATCAAAAGAAGAAAAGAGAGGATGAGAGGGACGTAGAGAAGTGAGGAAGGAAAGAGAGGTAAGGACCTCTCTTCAAGAGAAGTTGTTGTAAGAAGAAAAGAGAGAAATGTATGAAGAGGAAGGACCTGAGAAGAGGGACGTAAAAGTAGAAGAAGAGAAGGAGGATCTCCTCTAGAGAGAGGAGGAGTCATGAAGGCTATTCGGCCAGGCTGCAGAGTTACTGAGGAAATAAAAGATTGAGATATTGAAATTATAAAATGCATATTTGAAGCCTGTTGAAAGCGCAGAGGATTGGGTGAATTCCTTGACTGAAATGGAAAGCAGTTCTGGTTGAATTGAAACTACTGAGGAAAAATAATAGTGGTAGCGTAACTATTGTATGAGTTAAAGAAAGAATTGAATAAGAAGGGATTGGATGAGCTTGATGCCATTCTAGTAGAGCTAGGCATTGCAACAAAATATAAAGATGATTATAATGGAACTGCTGAAGACACTAAATCAAAAACACTAAATCGAGAAGTAGAGAGTAGTGAGGATGGTCCGGTTCTTACAAAGAGTAAAAGTGCAAAGCAGAGGAAGGAAAAGAAGAAACAAATCCTTGAAGATGAAGGTGGCCATGCAAAGGATGGAGAATTTAAAGTAAAAGAGTGAAGAAGCAAGCCTGATGCTAGAATGTGCAAGGAATTTAGAGGCCACATATGTTGTGTGAGAGACGTGATAAAGAGGATTCATCTTGATATTGAGTGTATCTGATCTGAGCCAGCACACTGTAGAAGTACCAAGGTAAATCAATCTTAGAGTAAGAGCAAGCCAGTACGACAAAGCCTAGAGTGAGCAAAAAATCACACTACACAGTGCAGCAAAGAAATAGCATCTGAGGAAGTAAGAGTGCAAACCAGCATGAACATCAATGAGATTTGAAGTGAGTCAAATGAGACTATTGTTTATCACAACACCCACCATAGTAATGGATTGCCTGCTATTTACTTATCACATGTTGTGCATCCTGGAGAAAGATGGTGAGGCATAGAAGGATTCCAGTACTCTGATACATAAAGAATGAGAATTTGAGTAAAGATGAATGTATAAACTTTTAATGGGAAATAGAATGTTATGTAAAATAGTTACAGCGCACCAATTTGGTATCCAAAAATTCAAATTCTCCATTCTCAAAGTTTTCCAGAAAATCTATGGACTTTGCAGGCTTGAATCTACGGACTCTGTAGGAGAAAGGAAAATCTACGGAATCTGCAGGCTTGAATCTATGGACTCTACAGGCTTGAAGCTATGGACTATGCAGGGTGGTCATCTGTATGATTTTGTATTGATGAATATGTTTGCTGGATATGTCTGATTGACAACAGGGTTATGTTTATGATTTTATTAGGGATTGTTTGAGGAAGGAGAGTTTTCATCATTTGGTATCAGAGCTTGAAGCTCTTGGGATTAAGCACTAGAAGACCTTGCTGAAGAAAAGGTATGTATAACCTTTGATATTTGATTTAAGTTTATTGTGTTGAGAAGTAAATAGGTGAAGAGGAAGGCAGTCAAGCCATTGAGGCTTAAGAGGAGAAGAAGCCAAGGAAGGCTTAGTGAAGAGCCAAGAGAAGCTCTAGAAGAAGAGCATATGAATTTCTCAAGAAGAAGAAGAAGATCCAAGAAGAAGCTTAGATAGTTTGCCAAAAGACTAAGGTGAAATAGACTTAGGTGAGGTAAAGGATGGAGTTTGAAGAATTGAGAAGAGTGATAGATGGAATACCTAGAAGAAACATCCAAATCAAGGTAAGCTTGGATTTGTGATTTGTGTTTGTTGAAGTGTTGAATAAAGAGTTGTTGCAGGATTGAGAAAAGGATCAAAAGACTAGGATGCAAAAGGCCTAGGTGAGATCAAGGAGATCATCAAAAAACCAGTCAAGGAGAAAGGCTTGCGTGAGACAAGTGGACCAAAAGACTAGGGTGAAAAATACCTAAGTGAGGACCTGAAGGGATCAAGAGACCAAGGTGGAAAATACTTGGGTGAAGATCTCAGAGATGGAAATATTGCTGATAAAAGAGCAAAGTAGCAAGGTACATGAGGGCACCAAGAAAAAAGCAAGCATCAGAAAGAAGAAGGGTATGGATAGTTTTGTAATTGATAAAGAGATTGCTAATTTGAAGAGAGAGTTAGCTAAGATTAAAGATGAATATGAGTCTTGGATGTAGATGGATAAGCAAGCATGGGTATGGCCAATGAGGAGGAGGTTGAAGTGGCCAATAGATCTCCTAGTGAAAAGGAGAAGAAGGCAAAAGAAGATTTCCATGAAGAGAGAAGCCCATAGAGGCTTGAAGAAGATAAGAAGGTTGCCAAGTGAGCAGCAAGAGGAAGAAGTTGTGAAGAAGGTTCTCATTGTGGAGGACAAGAGAACAGAAGAAAGAAAAAATAAAGTGCCAGGAAGAGCACTTGGAAAGATGAGAATGTCCATTAAGAGGACACTCATGGAGACATTATGGTCTCTTGTTTTTGTATCTAATGATGTTTTTGCATGGGTAAATGCAGGTATGAGCAGCCTTATGAAGGTCAAAAGAAAGGCCTTGAAGAATGAAGAGATTGGAGCAAGAGAAGACACCAAATGCACAAGTGAATGTGCAAGAAAGAGAAGAGAATTTGTTGTTGTTGATAAAGAAGAAGAGATGCATTGGTTGATGCATGAGGGAGGTGTTGAAGAACCTATACAAGTAAGAGAAGAGGTAGAAGAGGAAGCTGAATTCCATGATGCCATTGAAGGCCAAGAAGAAGAAAGAGAGCAGCCAAACACAAAAGAAGAGAAAGATTGCTCCATGGATCAAGCTATCCAAGAGGTAAATGAAGTGTTAAGTGCTGATTTTGATTATTATTGTGAGCATGAAGATGTTAATACATAGGTTAGAAGAGGCAAGAGGAAGGTTAAGTCCTCACACAAAGCAGTCAATCATGGCTACATAATGCCTACGTGGATGGTGAAGCACACAAGTGTGCAAGAAAATAAAAGGACAAACAAGGTTGGTTTTTCAGAGCATGATTACAGGATGCCTACATGGCTTGAGAAGACAAATGATAAGAAGGAGAAACAAGTATGGGTGCCTAAGAAGGCAAAGAGAGAAGATGTGAGTGTTGAGGTAACAACACCAAGAAGTCAATGGAAGAGGATTGAAGGTGATTCCAACAACCAAGAGAATGAAGGAGAGATGGTGAGTATGGAAGAGGCATTCCATGAAGACAGGATGCCTGAGAAGTATACCAAAGAGGTAAAAGGTAAACAAATGGTTTATGATGATGATTTTGAATCCTGTAATGATATTTTCATGAGAAATGCCAAATGGAAAGTGGCTATGTGGACTAATATGCAGTAAGGAGAGAGTTCAAAATGGATGGATGATGAGGAAAGGGGAGAGTATGCAGCAAAGCAATACCTCATTGAAAACAAAGAACAAACAAGATGGCTTGAAGCAGAGATTGAAGAGAGCAAGGAGACACAAGGTAATAGTGTTCCTATTGTTTTTGATAAGTATATTGATGATGATGAAGAAGTTGGTTTACATGAAGACAGCTCAAGAAAGGATGAGACAAGAGGTAAAGGGCAAGTAATCTTTGTGAGTGATGAGCCCAAGTTTGATGAAGAGAATGGTGAGATAGATGAGGTCTCATCAAAGGAGGAGTTGAGAATGTTGGAGGAGCTATTTGGTAATTCAAGAGAGATGAAGGAAGGTATAAGCCATGGTGAAGACACTATTGGGAAGAGTGGAACAAGAAAAGAGCAAAGCAAAGAGGCAAGGATAGTGTTGGTCAAGGAACAAGAGCAAGCATGTGAAGGTAGCCAAGAGGCTTTATGGCCTAAATATTTTGATTCTAAGGTGGCTTTGAATGTTTTGTATGTAGGTATGAAGGTAGCTAAAGTGAATGACATACATGAGTCATTGGAGAAGTTCATAAACCAAGAAGAACAACAAGAAGATCTAGAAGATATATATGAAGATGAAGAAGCATGGAAGCTGGAGATGACAACTGAGAAAGAGATGAGGAGAAGAACATACCAGAAGAGGAAGAATAGCAAGATGAAAGACAAAGACCACCAAAAACAAACACAAGCATTGGTATTGGCAACAAGACCTTGGGATATAGGCATAGAATGAAGACTAATGCATGGAGGAAGCATCTCATTTGAACTAAGGTTCAAATCTTTTCTAGAGGGAGACTATGATGCAGGAGCATCTACGTACAGCTTCAGGCAAGGCGTGGTTATTAGGCATGCAAGCTCAAGTCATGTCTTGTTTTGTATTTAAATTCATATTGTTGTCTTTTCCCTCCAAAATGTTGTATAAGGAGGAGTAATTGTAATTGTTAAAAGTAAAAAGAGTGGAAAAGGTAAAAGTTAGTTAAGAATCCCACATTAAGAAGCTTATGGAGAAAATCAAGGGGAATGGTTGAAAGCCTTCTCCAAATTAGTATATTGTTACAAATTAAAAACTGTTTGAGCCCAAGTTGGCGTAGAGGTTAGAGAGGACTCCCTACTTTTAGAAATGACTGTATGACAGAGCTCAAATTTTATGCAGGCCCAAATGGAAAAGGGTCAGGCCTTTCATTTTTGTTTATATATATAGTTTTATAGCCATTGAAGGATTCAGAAGGAAGGAAGGTGGCCAGGACGTTGGGCAAGACCATTAAGGAGGAGAATAGAGAGGAAAGGACCTCTCTTCAAGGGAAGAAATGTAAGAATGAAGAGAATCAAAAGAAGAAAAGAGAGGATGAGAGGGATGTAGAGAAGTGAGGAAGGACAGAGAGGTAAGGACCTCTCTTCAAGAGAAGTTGTTATAAGAAGAAAAGAGAGAAATGTATGAAAAGGAAGGACCTAAGAAGAGGGACGTAAAAGTAGAAGAAGAGGAGGATCTCCTCTAGAGAGAGGAAGAGTCATGAAGGCTATTTAGCCAGGCTGTAGAGTTACTGAGGAAATAAAAGATTGAGATATTGAAATTATAAAATGCATATTTGAAGCCTATTGAAAGCGCAGAGGATTGGTTGAATTCCTTGACTGAAATGGAAAGCGGTTCTGGTTGAATTGAAACTACTGAGGAAAAAGAATAGTGGCAACGTAACTCTTAGATGAGTTAAAGAAAGAATTGAAGAAGAAGGGATTGGCTGACCTTGATGCCATTCTAGCAGAGCTAGGCATTGTAACAAAATAGAAAGATGATTCTAATGGAACTACTGAAGACACTAAATCAGAAACACTAAATGGAGAAGTAGAGAATAGTGAAGATGGTCCGATTCTTACAGAGAGTAAAAGTGGAAAGTGGAGGAAGGCAAAGAAGAAAAAAATCCTTAAAGATGAAGGTGGCCATGCAAAGGATGGATAATTTAAAGTAAAAGAGTGAAGAAGCAAGCCTGATGCTGGAATGTGCAAGGAATTTAGAGGCTGCATATGTTGTGCGAGAGATGTGATAAAGAGGATTCATCTGTCTATTGAGTGTTTCTGATCTGAGCCAACACACTGTAGAAGTGCCAAGGTAAATCAATCTTGGAGCAAGAGCAAGCCAATACGACAAAGCCTAGAGTGAGTATAAAATCACACTACAGGGTGCAGCAAAGAAATAACATTTGAGGAAGTAAGAGTGCAAACTTGCACGAACAACAAGGAGATTTGAAGCGAGTTGAATGAGACTATTTTTTATCACAACACCCGTTATAGTAATAGATTGCCTGCTATTTACTTATAATATGTTGTGCATCCTAGAGATAGATGGAGAGGCATAAAAGGATTCTAGTACTCTGATATAGAAAGAACAAGAATTTGAGTAAAGATGAATGTACAAAATTTGAATGGGAAATAGAATGTTATGTAAATTAGTTATAGTGCACCAATTTGGTATCTAAAAAATCAAATTCTCCATTCTCAAATTTTTCTAGAAAATCTACGGACTCTGCAGGCTTGAATTTATCGACTCTGCAGGAGAAAGGAAAATCTACGGACTCTGCAGGCTTGAATCTACGGAATCTGTAGGCTTGAAGCTACGGACTATGTAGGGTGGTCATCTATATGATTTTGTATTGATGAATATGTTTGTTGGATATGTCTGATTGACAGCAGGGTTATGTTTATGATTTTTTTAGGGACTATTTGAGGAAGGAGAGTTTTCATCATAATCTTGGGGATATACCCCTAACATATGATTGACATATTATAAAATTAATATATTATTTTTATATAATTATTCATGGTGGATTGTCTTATTTATATGTTTATATGGTTTCAAATATTTTGAGTTTATTTTTATGATGCATTTTGAATTAATTTTGGTCATTTATCACTTTTAGCTATTATTATCATGAAATTTTATTTATATTCACAAAGTTATTCATTTCATAACATAAAATCCATTTGGAAATGAGAATATGACTATGTTTTATGTTATGTCATAATGTTATGTGCATCTCTAGAAATTTAATTTGTGTTTTATTTTTATTATTGGTAAATGGTTTTAAAAGGGACCATACCCAATACAAAATAAGGATCAAAATATAGATAAAACAAGGAAACTCATAACCAAAAAAGGCTCAAAATCTAGATAACACATGAGTATAGTAGTGGTTTTTTTATGAGTGGGGTGCACCCCCTAGCTACAAAAAAAGTATAAAACCAAAATAAATGAATAAAAAAGGAGTATCCTACTAGATAACAACACCAAAATAACATATCAATATAAACTTCACAAAAACAAAGCAACACCAAAGCAAAAAGTCAGCAAAATAGAGAACTAGAAAGTAAGAAAATGAATCTTCACTTGAGGAGCTTATTAAAGCTATTCTTGAGTCCTTCTAATGAAATAAATAGATAAAGAGTAGTATTTTGAGATGTTTATATCATTTCAATGGTGTTTAGATCATAATTCTTCTCATTGACACATTTTCAAAAGCCCAGATACAAGTTGTTAAGGGTGCAAAATTGCCTAGCTTGAAACTCAAGAAAATCTAGAATGGATTAGTGTATGGACATATGATCAATATATCTACTCTTAATATGATCCATATCACCCTCAAAATATTTCATTATTTTTAAAATATATTCCATATTAATCTCATAATGAGAGGAGTTATAAACCTTCTTCTTGCCCTTATCAATAATCTTGTTGAGATGTGTGACCTCCTTCTTAAGCTCACTAATCTTTTCTTCAAATTACATAACTTGATATTTGAGCCTAGGATCCTTGATAATGTGTTGGGAGGGATCAAAATCCACAATAGCCTTTCCTATGTCAAGAAAACTCTCTAAAATGGTAATTTCCTTACCCATGTGAAAGCTAGGAGCTGGACCCTTGCCTTTATCACTACTTCTAAGCACCCTCTTGGGAGGAGGAGGAGGTGAGGAATGAAATATAAGATTCTTAGTCCTAATCCTTCTCTAAGAAAGAGGTTTAGATAGGGAAGGGGTAGGAATAATGTGAATTGGAATGGTAATAGATATTAAGTTATAGTGTTAATGGAAAATATAAATAACCCCTTCATGAAGAGGTTAAGCACGTTTATGTGTCTAAAAATATTTAATAGAAACTTCCATGGATTATAGGATATAGTATGGGAGACTAACCCTTAGGCCCTTATGCAAATGGTTCAGAAGGATGAGATGATGAAGTATCAGAGTGTTATACCTACCCTCCAAATTCATATACCTAACCAACATACAAGCCACCTCATTAAAGGAGCAATGAGAGAGCAACACACAATACCAACTTTGAAAAATTTTAAGGCATTAATTGAGAAACCCTCCAAAAGCCTTTTTTACTTTACAACCTTGTCAAATTTGTTTTTCAAGAACATCAAACCATCCCTACTGAGACCAATGATAGAGGCAATGAGTTATTTAGTGATATATAAATTCTTACCTCTATAGACGATAACCTTATTCTTCCAATTATTGGCAAAAGTTACAAAAATATGGTTGTCATGTCCCTTGATCTTCAAAATCAAACTTGTGAAGCCTCCCAAATTTAAATTCCTCCATATAACTCCATTTTACTTCTAATTCAGGTCACATATTGGCTCAACATGTAATGAATAACCACCCATGGCATTAATAACAAGTTATCAGCACAAGGGCAGACATAATACAATTAATAGACCACTCTCACACCACCTATGCACATCCTGATACCTAAGGAATGAGAATACAAAGAAGATGAGTGTAGTATATCAAAGGAATAATCATGAAGAAGGCATGTGAAATCCAAATAGTGATTATCCTTCACATGAGTGATCAAATCACTCATACCACAACTAAGCATAACTACTTTCCCCTTCATTAATAATGATATCCTTAGTATTTTATGGGATTTGGTCATGAGCAAACCAAAATTGAAGTTTTTTATTAATCGCCCCCATATTAGCAAAAGAGTCCACCACATGGTTACCTTCTCTATAGGTGTGGCATATCTTCTAATTTGAAAAGGCCCCACATATGCTAACAACGTCCAAGATGTAGTCTCTAATAGTCCAACTAGATGGATGAATACCATTGAGGTGATTAATGATATTCAAATAATCACCTTCAATGATAATATTTATGATATTTAAATGTCTTGCTAATTTGATCACCTAAAGAACAACAAGCACCCCAACATAATGGCTGGATTGTATGCCCTTAGGTCCAACATATGATGTAATAATATTGACTAAGTGATCCTCGATGATCCCACCTCCTCTTGTAGCTCCTAGATTGCCTTTAGAGGCACCATCAAATTTTAGCTTGTGATATTTTATAGGAGGAGGGACCCATTGTATAATCAACCTATCAATAGTAGGAGTTTTGATATGAAAATCACCAATAATGATATTCCAATTAGAAAGTAATTTCTCCTCATCTTTAGGGAAAATTTGATTTTTGGGAGGCTTGAACTTAGGCACAGCTTTTACATCAATAGAGATGTCTTTGATAAATTTTTTATAGGAATTATTGAAATCTCTAAAAGTGACCACATTCTTAGCCTTCCAAATCCTGAAGAGGGTATGTGGGAAGATAAGTTTCCAAAATCATCTGAGCATGCTATGTTTGAATAGAGTCTACCATTGCTCCCAAGCCTAAAATATATACTCAATAAAGGTCTAAGAAACCTCAAATCTAGAAAATATAGGACCCTATAACTTGTTAGCATAAGAACAATGTAAAAAAAGGTGATGAATGTCTTCAGCTTCTTCCCTGCATAAGCAACACATGTTAGGCATAAAACCTATTTTGATAAGGTTATCATTGGTGAGAATATTTTTATTAAGTACCATCCACAAAAATTGATTAATATTGGGAGTGATCTCCTTTAACCATATCCTTCTCTAGTCAAAATTAGTGGGTCTCCTTAGAAAGCAACTGATAACCAACCTTAATAGTATAAGAACCATCAAAAGAGTTGACCCAAATAAAATCATCCCTAGGACTCAGTTGGTTGATTTGAATGTTATTAAGAATCTCTTGGAGTGAGGTCTCCATATCTTTCAAATCAATTCTATTAGCAAATATGAGTGAGGTCCTTCTATTGAAACTTACCATTGTTATAGTAAATGTAATCACTAACTCTATCACTAGTATGGAAAGAAAGATAAATCTTTAGCTAAGTCCAAGAGTTATTCTACTATAAATTTTTAAATTTTTCCCAATTATCTTTTTAGGATATAATATCATTAACATCACCAAGTTTCCATTTAGAACCCTTCTCAATGCAACCGTTGATTTTGATGAGGTTTTTCTAGAAAATAGAGTCATTTAAAAGATTCTCCTTAATAAGAAATTTTTGAGAATATTACTGACATAAATACTTGAATCTAATAATATTAGTCTAGGGATAATCATCTTTTAATAATATCTAACCCATTTTGGAGATAAGAGCTACATTCATTTTTCTAATGCTTTTAATACCTATGCCTCTCATTTTCTTCTAAGAAAATGCCTTATCTCATGCCATAAGATGGAATCTATTCTTAGTCTCGGTACCAATCCATAAATTTGTTTTCTAAATCATTTGAATTATATCATAAATAGCTAAAGGAATAAAGAACATAGACATGATAAAAATGGTAAGATTTTGTAAAGTACTCAAACACTTACCTAAATTTGAGACAATAGTTCCTTTACAACTAGCAAGTTTATTTTGGAATCTATCAATAAGAGTGTTTCAAAATATCATAGAAAATTTCCCCATACCTAAAGTAAGCCCCAAATAAGTATTAGGGAGAGAGTTAATCATACAGCCTATAATTTGATAAATCTTCCTTTGTCATTTAGGAGGTGTGTTGAATAAAAACATAGAACTCTTATCATAATTGATTTATTGTCCTAAATCTTCTTTATACAATTTAAGAATAAGCCTCATCATTTTAGCTTCCAAAATGGTATCTATAATAACTATAATTCTATCATCAATAAATTTTTGATGTGAAACACTAAGATCTAGAGAAGTGGGTTTGAAACCATTAAGAATCCCCATAAAAATGGCTTTGGTAATAGATCAGCTACGACTATCTACCATAAGAATAAAAAAAGGGGGAGACATGGGGTCCCCTTGCCTGATACCTCTACTACTATAAATTATCCTAAAATAGAACCATTAACAATGAAATAAAATTTGGGAACAAACATGCATGATTTGATGATCTTTCTGAAATGAGAATAAAATACAATTTTTTCTAGAACTATATCTAAAAACAACCAAGACACTCTATCAAAATATTTATTCATATCCAATTTCATGATCTTACCTACCTTTTTAATCTTTTCCATATAATGGATAGTCTCATGAACCACTACCACCCCATCTTGAAAGTGTCTAGATTTATAAAACTTTCCTATTGTTTAGAAATCAGAACTGGCAAAAAGGACTACAATATCAAAGCTAAAGTCTTAGTAGGAATTTTATATATCACATTGGTGAGATTAATGGGCCTAAAGTCCTTAAAATATTTGGATAAATTTTTCTTGGGTATTAACACTATAAAAGTTTTGTTTATCTCCTTAAGAATATTACCCATTTTGAGAAATTTAATGGTGTCTTTTAGCAGATCTATGAAACAAATATCCTAAAATTAATGAAATAAGAAGGCTGAGAATCCATTAAGACTTGGTGATTTGTCTCCTTCCATAGAGAAAACAACCTTATGTAATTCATCAAGAGTATTAGGATTAGTAATGCTCAGGAAATCCTCTTTTGGGATGAGATTACTAGGAATTGAGTCCAATAAAGAAACAAAAGCCTCCTTAGAAAAAGGGGTATTTACATTCAACAAATTCATATAAAAAGACAAGGCATCCTCTTTAATATCACCTAGATCCATGGTAACAAATCCATATCTCAAAGAGACCTTAGATTTATATTATGTGATCTATGTTTAAGGGTGGTTATATGAAAAAATTTAGTATTCTGGTCACCTTCCTTAAGCCACAATGCCCTAGATTTTTGTCTCTAGAAGGATTCTTCATGAGAATAAATATTATCAAAATCTTTGAAATTCATACCTTTGGTAGCTAATTTTTGTTCCAAAGAGGATAATTCCTCTTTGATTAGCTTATTTTTGAATATGTCTCCAAAAACATTCCTATTCCAAAGTCTAACCTTTTTGACATTTTTTATTTTTTGGATGAAACAAAACTGGGTTGTTCCCTCAACCTCTAGCTTCCACCAATATTGTATCTTATCATTTATCTCTAGATGATCAAGCCACATTTTTTGAAACTTTAAAAAGGTATGCTTAGATTTAGTAGGAACAAAAATGGAGAGCACAATAGGGTTATGATCTGACCCAATTCTGGGTTGAGAAGAAAGATGGAAATTATGACTCAATATTTAACCCAATTATCTTTTTGTTACTTGTAGATGTCTGGATTATTTTAGTAACCCATTATTTCATTATAGATATTATGATTTTTGATGTATGATTAGATTATGAATATGCATATTCATGGTTCCCCCAAGTGCACTTGTAGTGGGAGCTCCATCAACCAATGGTTAATTAATACGATCAATGTGGGAGAGATTGGTCATTGTAAATTATTCACTTAAAGGAATACTTTCAATAATTCTTTGGTAAAGGTCAATATATCATTCATTTATAGGTAGGAATGTCATGGGATGTATCACTCCTCAGTGAATGGACCTAAATATTTATGGGAAAGAGAACAAGTTTTCTCACTCTTAAATGCATTAACCCTTCGATTGTTAAGATATGCAATCTTTTGTCATAAGGTGTAATAATTACTGTAATGATTTCCATTAATACCATGATAAGTGAAAAATGTTTATCCTTTGATATTTTAAAATATGTGTAATGGATAAAAGTAATTTAGGGCAAGAGTAATAAAATTCTTATCCAAAAATATATTTAGTATCTCATGTGGTCAATTTCTATTGTGATCAAATTGATGTTTTTATCTTTTAGTAGAAATAGATGTTATAAAGATAGAAGGTACTCTATATGTTGATTATTTTCATTTATGGATTAATTTTACTATTTTTTTCTCACTATGAACTATTAGTTTAGTATAAGGTGTTGTAAATGACTTATTAATCTCTTGAGTTTTGGATTTCACTTTTTAAGAATATTTTACAAAAAAAAATTCCTTGTAGTAAATTTGTAGTTAATTTTGTGTTTCTATTCACTAGGTCACATGCACACATATTGACATCCATATATAGGATATCAAATGAAGTACAATGCTTATGAACGGATATTTCCTTAAGTGGATAAAATATTACTCTCTTAAGTATGATTTTTACTTCCAAATTTGAGGGTATATATGTTAAATAATAAAGCGTATCCTTGAATCATATAGCATAATATTGAATAAACTCATCATTGTGTTTCGTTAAGCCTTATAAATGTTACAATGGTAAATTAAGAATTTTATTATTATGAAAATATGATAAAAATATTTCCTATAGCTTCTTTAAATTTTTTAAGGAACCATTTTCAAGTCTATATAACCAATCCCAAGATTCTTTTGTTAAATTTATATGAAATGTTCTTAGCAATAGACATACATATTTAACCTAGTGACCAAAGGAATACACATATTGGCTCTATGTGATAATGTAGCAGACAAAAATGTAAATGTAAAAAATGTAGTGGCAAAAATGTATTATGATAAAAATGTTACGAGGATAAAATATATTGAGGAAAAAATGTAGCGGTATTGGTTATGTCACAAAAATGTTGTGAAGAACATAATTGCGAAATTTTAGTGATTATCACATTATATATTTTTCTTATAGTTAATTTTGGTGATAGTAGTTAACATTTCATGGTGGAGAAGTAATGTACCAAATTTACAAGCAAAATAATAGAGGAAAATGTGATTTCATGAGTTTAGACCTTTAGTTGAAAGTTGTGTCATGTTCTATGTGAGCGCATCCTTTACTATGTTTATTCCTATGATGTTTTATCCTCTCTACTTTTTTTCCATGCTATGTTTTATCCTCTCTACATTTTTTATGATACATTTTTAACTG
This sequence comes from Torreya grandis, assembly GCA_037957365.1. Taxonomy (NCBI): domain Eukaryota; kingdom Viridiplantae; phylum Streptophyta; class Pinopsida; order Cupressales; family Taxaceae; genus Torreya; species Torreya grandis. Next base: position 419,006 of record JARHVA010006444.1, on the reverse strand, counting down.
TTATGTTTTTATCCAATAATTTTTTGATGGATGCCTACATATTGGATCAAAAGACTATAAGGGTCTCTATGTCCATCAAATAAAGGTAAAATAGGCATTAGAAACTTAGTTGGATAAGGATTCTCAAAGTCATTTATTTTAATAGGATAGTCAACAAGAATGATATCATTAATATTAACTTTACATGAGAATACTTTCAATTTGAGAATTGAAACTTGTTTTTAAATGTCTCTTATAACATTCATTATGGATATATTATTAATAATAGGAATGGTTTAATTTTGATGATATGCACTTATTGGTTGTAATTTACCATCTATTTGAAACATGGGGATATTGGACTCATTAAAACTATCATTTCATTATAATTTATCTCATTGCATTATTTAGAAGCATTGTGTAAAATAACATTCACATCACATGATATACTTAAAAAATCATCTATGTTAGTTTTAATGTCACAAAAATTAGTATGTTGATTATGTAAATAATAATTGCGTATGATACCAATTAACATATCATGCATACTATCATGATAAATAGTTTGACTACTTGAATCTTCACCATATGAGAGAAATTAAATTAATTTTTTTTTTATTATCTATCCATAATTGGATGAGAGTATTCCTCTTTGTCACTATAGATATTATAATAGTTGTCATTCCAATAAAATTTATCACAATCACTTGATTCATTTTCATATGCATCATGTATACTACTTTGAATAGTGTTATTATTATCATGATTATATTATAAAAGGAGAGGTATAGAATTAATTCATGTAATTAATTATATTTGATGATCAATAGAGGATAAATAATTAATTTTCTTTGTAACTGTTATCACTCAGAAGTGTACCATTTTAATAATGTGTGTTTGTTCTCACTTTTATTGCTACAATGGGAACTCTCCAGGGTGTGGATGACCTTATATTAGAGATAATATCTATATGAATGGCTGGTTACTTTTTTTACACTCACCTAATTCTATCTAAATTCTCTAATTATGTGCTTTTTTGACTAGGAAAAGACAAATAAGAGCAATACTAAAGTTAAAATTGAACATGAAAACTAAAAATTTGGGTGATGCACCAATGTGAAATTAAAGTATCTAGATACTTGACACACTTTATAAGGTAAATAAATTTCAAACATTATCTTCATCTTCATACAATGATTTTTATATCAATAATTCATACATAGGTCTTGACAAACATTCACACTAGCTTGGAAGAAATGAACATTGGTTGAATTCACTTCCAGATTAATTATAAATAATACTTAGATGCTTAATATGACATTAAATAATTATAATTTTATGCATAGAAGGTTAATTTTAGACATAAACATAGGAAAAATAATCATTCACTAAGTTACATCAATAAACACAAGATACACACTTCATGAACAACCTAAAAATGGAGGAAAATAAAAAAAATTATTGCTTCAAATATGATATAGTAAAAATTTTATTAGAATTTATGTATATATAAATAATAATCCAATCATAATATCTCAAAAATGGGCATACATATAGAAATGTAAGGAAGGACAGAGGATAAAAGTATCCCAAAACTAAGGATGATCCCTTGTCTAGCCACCCTTAAATCTTCCTTCAACACAACTCACTAAACTCCTACAAAATCAAATACCAAAATATAAATTACTAAATGGAATATCCTGAATTTAAAAATCTCTTATGGTAATATGGTGTAAGAGAGATACAAAAGTCCTAGTAATATGGTGGAATAACTTGCTTGAATGTATTTGAATAAGTCCTAGTTCCTCATGCATGTTCTTGATTGTCTTCAAATAAATCCTTTTGAACAACTTGTATCAAAATACATTTGATCTTTAGTTATATAATATTTATTTTTAATTTAACTCATTTGGATATCGCATGCATCCTAAAGTTTGACTTGGATTATCTTACTTACATCTTGGAGTTTGACTTGACTTATCTTACTTATATCTTACATGTATGTTTGACTTATTGATGTCCCCATGTTGTTCCAAGGGTGTCATACTAGGAAATATATTTAATGTTTATTATATAAGTAATATCTTCCATGAAAATAGGGCCTCAAATCTTAATGAAGACATTAACTCATCTCATCCATTCTTGCATGTTTCAAATGCCACCTTTCTAGGGCTACTTGAAGGCTTCTTGATATTTGACTTGAATTTTATAAAAATAGATCAAATGGGGGAATATTAGGAGATATTATGATTAAAATTTTAGTTTTTCTTAATGTCTTTAAATTTCCTTTTTGAAAATGTATTTGATGATGAACAAGAAATCTCTCCATATTGGTTCTTCCTGGATATGCTCATATTTTATGGTTTGAAAAGATTATTGAATGCACAATGAAAACATGAAAATTTATGAATTTGAAAATAAAATAGTATTTTAACATAATCAACATGTTATAACATTCCTTCAAACAAATTTTTAGCTCCAAATTCCACTTACAACTTCCAAAAATGCCATTTTGTGCTCTCTAGGCCTCAGGAAACCCTAATTTAGAATTGGGGGTATAAAATGAATTATAGTCATCATAAAATTATATTAATATGTTAATTTTATATTTATAAATGTATAATAAATTAATATTTTTGAAAATATGAAAAAATTGTCACCAAACCCTCAAACAAAAATTCACAAAAAAATGTCTACTTATTATCCACAGGGTGATCTGGAGATATTTTTCAATGATCTAAGCCTATTTTAAAAAAATTTTAATTAATTTAAATGTTTTAATACCTTTAAATAAATTATAAACCCTTTAAAATAATTTATTTCTCCTTGAAGGATCTAAAACACCCATTTCTAACTACATTTATGAGCAAATTAATGAAAAAAACTATAATTTCCTTCATAAATAGACCTATGTTTTTAAATTTTCTCTCTCATAAGGTAAAATATATAAATTAAAACACTTTTAAATATTAAAATACATTAAAAAATTACCTCCATATCAAATTTTAATATATTTTATTAAATAAAACTCAAAATATGCAGTTTTTGGTGTTTCCTAGCTTGCCCAATTTCATTTATGAATGCATATAGGTATGATTTTTACCATTTTATTTAGTTTATGAGTAATAAATACCTAATTAATTTTTAATTAAGAAATTTAATAACCCATATTATCATTCCAATAATTTTTTATTCTAAAACAAATACTTGAACTACTTAAAAAATGTTTTTTATAACTGTTTCTCTTGCTTGTTTGAAACCCTATAACCTGTACCTTTAAATTTATCCATTATTTTCATTGAAATTTTGATTGAGGAAGGTTTATTAATATTATTTATTCCCAATAATATTTCACATCAATTCTAATTTTAAACAAGGAACTCAAAAATCTAATCACGTCTCCTAAATTGAGTTATTGGGGTTTAAAAGGGTTTTAGAGCACCTTTCCTTCTTAACAATTGTTCATAAAGTTAATAAAATTTAAATTGAAAAAAATTAATGAAATATTTATTTAATATGGTATAATATCTTCCCTAATACCATTTTAACCAACTCTTATTACTCTTCATGAAATCAACATTTGAAAATTGCCTTTACTATCTTGCAACTAGCTAGTTTGAGGAATAAAAGAAACTTCTACCAAAATTTTAACCTATGAGAAGTTAATAATAATGGTTTTGGATTGATTAAGTTTTTATTATATTTTTTATAACCTATTAATTATTAAATAAATGAATTTATCCTTTTTTAAAAACTACACATAAGTAACCTTGACCAATGGTGGCAAAATTTGTCAACATTCTTAGAGACCCTACTAAGATGCTTGCCTGCTAAACACTCAATAATAGTAGACTTAACCACTAGAATATGGAGTCATAAAAATATCTCCAAATATTAAATTTAAAATTCCTTCAATAAACTACAATAAATATGCATAATAATTTAGGAAAATTGAAAACTAGAAAAACTACTAATTGAAAAGTGTACAAGATAAAACTTAGTGGAAAGTGAAACCTATTACTACTATGTACAACACTCAAAATACACATAGATAAAAAAAATCTCTCAGGTAATCTCCATATGTTTGAAAAATATTAGTAATAATTTTTTTTTGAATTCCATTCTATTTTTATTAACTATTAACTTGCTTCTCAACCTCTTTGGTTTGTCTTCAAGTGAATCAACTGAAATAAACATATCTCTAACATAAAAAATATATTATTGTAATTAAATGGTCACATCATTTTTATATTCAAGGATAAATAATATTTAAAAGGTAACCACATTATTATTCATAAGAATATCAATAACTTTAGCCACTAGTAGATCACTAGAACATTGTTCTTAGACTTCTATGACATCTTGAAAGATGTCATTTTGATTTTCAAATACTGCAACTTTATTTTAGAGTTCATATTCATGATATATAAGGGTAATATGCTTGAAAAGTTTTTGGATAGTTATCAATGATATCATATAAGTTTCCAAGTGAGTGAATAAAGTTCCTTGATAGTCTAGGTGATAATGACAAAGTTTTTAATGTGCTTTCCCTACTATGCTTGAAGAAGGCTTTGTTGGTATTTAGTTTTAGCATGGTTTGAGATGATTAGGGATGAGTCTAAAGTATTGAGAATGTGAAAGAGGTACCATAAGAAGTTTTATATGATTTGAGTAGTTATTTTCATGAGTATATTTTAATTGATTGATCATCTTTTGATCTAGACATTTTGAGTCTAATGGCAAAAAAATTGATTAGGCAGTTTGTTGACATCATACTTACCATGTGTGGATGAGTAAATTGGAGTTGATCATATGGTTTTGATCACATGAATCCATAATTCATATTAATTGATTATAAATTTATGTGATGAATCATATTAAAATATATGTGGGTGAAAAGATGGGCTTTCAAGTATTTTGATAGTGTTTTCTATGATCAAATAGAGTCGAGTAAGCATGTTGATGATGTTAGCATTTACACACATGGAGGTGTCAATAGGAAATGGTCACGTGGGTTTGTTAATTATTGTTACTTTTTAATATGTTCTAAATTTTAGGTCATCTAGTGAATCATGACAAAATATATGCAAGAACAAAGTTGAGATCCCAAGTAGTTTGATAGTGTTTTCCCATACTTAACCAAATTTGCTTGTAGCAAGAAACGCTATGTAGTCATTTTGATGTCATATTTCACACATGTGGTAGTTTTATAAATTATTTTATCATATGGATTTTTTTTCCTAGTTTATTTTTACTAAATTTTAGGTCATGTGATGAAGCGCATCAAAAGCTATGCATGTGAAAAGTTGTCCTTTCCAAATAGTTCTTGACATAGTTGGCTCTATAGGAGAAAAATCTAAGTGAAAAAATTAATGGAATTATATCTTGCACACATGAAGGTTTCATGAAAAAATTGATATATTTTTGGATTCTCCTATGTGAGGAGATCATATGGTATAAATTTTGGATCATGCGTCCAAGCGTAACAAAAGCTATTAAGGTCCAAAGTTAGCATTTGAAGTAGATTGTAATAGTTGCCATAGTTACTTTTACTAGAGATAGAGATTAGAACTAAATTAATATCCAAAGGTGCATGGGATATCATAAAAATATATATCAATAGTGCATATTGTGTGAGATGATGACAAGTTCTCGATGTTCAACAATAAAAGTGCTAAGAAGGCACACAAGGGTGCCATGTGTCATGATAATGACAGTTATGAGAAAGATAAAATGATGAGAATTGTAATATAAATAATGATATAATATTTAGAGATCAACAATGTGATTTTACTCAATATTTCAATATTAAACAATATGAGGTCAACTATTTGAGGTTTAACTATGACTGTTTGAATTCAAATATTTGAATCTAACAAAGGGAAAAACTAGTATGTGGTTTTTGGACCATATCTTTTGATCCAAGAAAAATTTACTCATGGTATAAAAATAATGTGATAGAATAATCCAAGTATAATATTTAAATATATATTTTAAGATATGAAAATGTGTACAGTCAAAATTATTAAGCTCAAAAGTTGACTATATGTTTGACTATGTTCTACAAGTAACCCAAAAAGGATGTTTAATCTTGTTTTATTGTTGTTTAGATGTATCATGATGAATTAAATATTGTATCATGATTTATAATCCATAAATACCATATATGTGAATTATTAAGGTTTTACCAATTGTATGCATTATGAACAAAGGTTTATAAGTCAACTATGTATCTGTTCATGGTGACTATGTGTACAAAATGTTGTTTGAGAAAATTTAGATTTAGAAAAAGGGTGATGTGAAGTATGTTATCACTTAGTTGGGACATATATATCATGTTTCATGGGTCCATGTGTTGGAAATTTTTCTTGTTTTTCTAATTTTTCTCAAATAAGTGTCAAAGAGGTGAATGGGTCTCCATAGGACCTAAAAGTGACTTACAACTATTGAGTGAGAGTTGTGCTTATGTGTGACCCATGATAGATACCTTAAAGGTGAAGGCATGTACTATGGCTAACAAGGAATTATTTTTATCTTTATAATAATGGTATCTCTATAATTGGTGAAACCAAATTTTGCAGTTTTTAGACATGTATGAGATACTTATGAGATGTTTTGATTAGCATAGATAACATTGGTGTGACAGAGGAAGAGAGGGAGAGTGCCTAGTATATGATTTCATGAGAATATCATATTAAGGACTATGTGTGTGATCTATAGGTCATTTTTATAATGTCATAATTGTTTTCTTACAGGTTTAGGATAACTGAAGAGGTTTAGGGTGATCTGAAAGGTGTCTTTGGATGCATTGAGTGTGAAGAGTTTAAGAGAGAGTTGATAAAATTTGTATCTCCATTATAGTTGTAGGAAATCATTATTCAAAATATGTTGTGTTCATATGTGTTTTGGTAGCTCAACATCTAGGGGATTTCAGCCTCCTTCTAGGGTGAAACTTGTTAAAGGCCTAATTATTGTGGTAGCTCATCTAGATAGGTGTTGTAGCTCCTTATGGGATTGTAGTTTCACTAAAATAATGAATGGTAGTTATTTAATCCATTATATCTATTTTAAATTGTTTATTGTTATTATAATATAGTATTCTAGTTGTAGGTTCTAGTGGGTTTTTATCCCCCAAGAGGGTTTCCCACATATGTCATGTGTTATGTGCTTGATCTTACTTTGTCTCTCTTGTTCATTCCTATAAATAATGTGTATGCTTCATGAACTCTTATGGTAATTTATTAATATTTTTAAAGGATTAGGATTGAATTTGAATCATTTTGGGTCACTAATTCACCCCCTCTTTAGTGATTTTACCTCTAATAATTGATATCATAATAGGTCCTTTGGTGAAGGCTTGACAACTTGAAGGTGATCCAAGCTAAAATATGGATAGTCATAAAATTCAAGGAGGTTTCTATACTAATCAAGCATTGATGTTCAATGGATCTCATTATGATTTTTGGAGTACAAGGATGAGGACATACATTATGTCCCTAGGGTTTGATGTATGGAAATATGTTGTGGATGGTTATGTTTCTCCTACTACTCCTCCATCTAGTGCTATAGAATAGAAGTTTTTTTTGAATAATTCAAAGGAAATTAATGCAATTACTTGTGGTCTTATAGTTACTAAGTTTACCAATGTGATCCATTGTAAATCCACTAAAGAGGCATGAGACAAATTTCATATCATTCATGAAGGAGATTCAAAGGTTAAGTTGGAAAAGTTTCATACTCACTGAAGATAATTTGAGAGTCTTAAAATGAAGGAGGAAGATTTAATGGAATCCTTTACATAGAGAGATGATGAGATTTTGAATATCATCAGAGGTCTTAGAGAGAACCTTAAAGAGGTTACTATAGTTAAAAAGGTATTAAGGTCTCTATCTCTCAATTTTGATCCAAATGTTTTTGTTATAGAAGAAAGTCATGATCTTACTCAATTGAAGATGGATCAATTGGATGGCACCCTTATTGCCTATGAGATGAGTAAGAATGATGATATACCAAAAAATAAGGAAGTAACATTCAAGATATAAATAAATCCAAAGAATCTATTCCAAGCTAATAAACCCAAAGAGGATGGCACATCTGGTATTAATGAAGATTAACTGATTGTTTTGTTTATAAGGAAATTGAAAATAGATTCAAGCCAATATAAGGGTAAACTACCCTTTAAATCCTTCATTTTTAGAGATATAGGACATTTTTCATGTAAGTAACCTCATAAGCATGAGAATAATGATGATAAAGATCATGGTGAAGGCCATGATGAAGACAAGAAGACATACATGAAGAAAGGTTTTAGAAATTATAACAACAAGAAGTCATCCTTCAAGAACAAGAAGAGTCTCTACACCAAAGAAGATTGTAGCTCATTAGATGAGAGTGAAGATAGTGACTCAGAGTATGATCATGAATATGATGGTCCTATTGAATATGAATCCCTATTCATGGCTGAGCAAAGAAGTTGCTCATATCAAAAGGAGTCTAATAAGAGTGATTCAGATGTTGATAGAGATGAGGTGGACTATGAGACTAAATTAATGAATTCCCTTGAAAAATTGAAGATTGATAAGAAGATAAATAAGAATATTAAATCTAAAATAAATGAATATGAGGATAAATTTAGTGTGTATGAGGTAAGAATGAATTAAGACACCAAGGAACATGAATATATGGTCAATCATCTCAGTTGTCAATTAGAAATCCTATATACAAGCCTAAAAGATAAAGAAGATGAATGTTCAAGGTATTTAATTTAAAATGTGTCATTGAAATATGAGTTAGAGAAGACATATATTAAGTTGAAGTCATTTTTTAGATTTCAAAATAGCTCAAGTGATCTAGACAATATTTTGAGTGGTCAAAAGCATGCTAGTTATAAAACTAGTCTTGGATATGAAGAAGAATAAAAGAATGTAACTCAAGATGAGATAAAGACTAATGTGAACAAATACAATAATAATTTTAATACAAATCATCAGACAAAGAATTAAGGTGCTATAAAAATTAAGAAAAATCAGATTAGATAGCCAAATTCCATGAGGTATGCAAGTTTCAATGTTTACTATTTCACATGTAATCAATTTGGGCATAAATATAGAGAATGTAAGAGAAATGTTAGAAATGATTTTGCATGGAACTATTATGGGGATCATTAGTCAAAATGTGTTAACAAATTTAAGTTCTTTAACTCTCTTTTTTTGGGACACTTTGCAAACCATTCTCCACATAAGGTTATACAAGTTGAGTCCTATTCAGAAACTGGAGGTTGTATTTTTTGTCATGACATAAGACACATTAAAAGTTTTTGTCCAAACAATTGAAGAAAAAATGTGTTTCCATAAAGTATTATGGTGTTCTAAAACTTATATTAGAGAGGTCACATTGCTAGATTCTATAAGAAAAGGTCTACAAGTAGAAACAAGTTCAATCAGGATCCTAGAGTGTAAGGAAGAAGGCAAGTTAAAACATGGAAACCAAAGGTGGTAGATATGATTCATGATGAGTCTAAAGGTCCAAGTAATATTTTTTCTATGGTGGAGAATGATTTATAAGTTGAAGAGTGACAAGGGATCTCATTGTCTACTCATGTTATGAGTAAAGAGACCAAGCTCAAGGAGAAGACCAAGGTATGGGTTGAGGATATTTCTAAAGTATGGATCTAAGTGAACATCCTACTGTTACTTAGCAAGTATAATTTAACTAACATCAATTTTTAGTACCTAGTGATGATGTTCCAAGCTAAGATAAGTATTATATAGATGAAAAAGTATGTCATGAAAATATGTTATCTCTATGTATTATCAATCTAATCATAAAAGAGAAAGAGAATGTTGTAGTGGTTGACCATGTTGCTTCTTGTAAGCCTAAGAAGAAGAAGAAGAACTAAAACTATCAGATGACCAAGGAGGAGAAGAAATATGAGCATTTATGGACAGATCCTAGTTTCACACTATTATAAGATATTGAGAAGTAGGGTGTCTCTATCTATTCTTTTTAAAGAGACTCCTTTTACTAGAAAAGAAAGTGTTACTATGTATACATTATTTTCAAGGTCTAAATGCATGTTTCTAGATGGGCTAATGATATTGATTAAATTTTAAGAATATTTTGATGCTCAAAAATGTCTATTGATATTATTATAGCTTGCTCCAAATGGTTTTATGATTTAAAGGTTTGGTGAAGTCAAATTGAAGATTTTTTAGTGCTCTCAGTTTTCTTAGTTTTGGCTTAAAGGGAAAGTGGTCTTAAAATGGGTTATATATGTATGGGCTGCCAAAGTTTTGGAAGGTCCAAAATTGGCACATAAGTGTGTGATGGTTGTATCTAGGTGTTCAAGAAGTTTCAGAGGTGGGCATTACCGAAAATGAGGTTTGTTGACTCTATTTGTTTTGAGATTCTAGGGTTTTAAGCTATGATAGAAAAGTGGTATGCCTTATGATTTAAGGTATAAGTCTTATTAATATATTTAATAGACCAAATGGGTTATCAAATGAAGCTCCATAGAGATTTGAATGTTTATGGTTTTCAAATTGTTCATGTATTTGTTTAAATGGAGGCCTAATGGGAAAGTTGGTTTGTGAGGTAAGTATATTTCATAGGATTATCTAGTTATTTAAAATTTATGTGATTTAAGGGGAATATGAGATTTATATAGATACAATGTTTTAGGTCCTAAAGATATGTCTACTGAAAGTTGTGGGCTCTACAAGTTCTAGGTGGGGTTACAAGGAGTATAAATAGGCTTAGTATGAAGATTTGTTATTTTTATTTAGTATTTACAAAATAGTAAGGAATGTATGTTTCAAGGAGATTTATTATTTTTTCTTAGATCATGTTTCTAGTTTTTTGAGTGGCATCAAGTTATGTTATTAATCCTTGAGGTGGCTTAAGAGAGAAGACTAGTAAGCCTATGTGGTGATTCTTCATAATATGTGGAGATATGAAGATGCTCAAGAGGTGAAATATCTCAAATATATTAGGGGTATTTCCTCTCAAATAATTATTGGTGAGTACCATCATATTTTATTACTTTTGGGTGTTTTTTCTTCAATGGTTATAGTGCTTGGTTGAAGATAGTGTTGGCATAGAGCAAGAGGAAGTTGTCAAGGCAAGAAGAGGTAGGCTCAAGGTAAGGGAGAGTTTATACCATATTTATATGGTGTTACTATCCTATTATTAGTATTTTTAGGTCCTTATGATCATTTGGTACCCACTTTTTCATTGTGTCAAAGGGAGAGAAAGTTAATGTTTTGAGAGTGCTTGAAGAAAGAGAAGGAAGGTGACTTGTATGATGTGTGTTGACATCAATGATAAAGGGGGAGTTTATTGGGGAGTTTTTAATGATATCATATTTATTTCATATAATTTTCCAATTGAGTGAATGAATTATCTTGATATTATAAGCAACAATGACAAAATATGTAATGTGCTTGCCCTAGTATGCTTGAAAAAGACTTGGTTGATCTTTAATTTTGACATGGTTTGATATGATTGGGGATGAGTATAAATTATTTATAATGTGTGGGAGGTACCATAATAATTTTTATATGATTTTATTTCTTGTGTGCATGATTTTATTTCATCTGGTTGATCATTATTTTCATCTAGACATTTTGGGTCTAGTGGTAGAAAATTTAAGTAGGTAGTTTTTTGACATTGTAATTGCCACATGTAGATGAGTTATAGGGAGTTGGTCATATGTTTATGATCAAATTAGTAAATATTTATTATGTGATAAGTATTAATTCATGTGAATAAGTGAAATCAAATATATGTGGGTACAAATATTGGCTCTCAAGCATTTTGACAATGTTTTCTATGCTTAAATAAAGCCAAGTAAGCATATTGATGATATCAACATTCACACACATGAGGGTGTCAAGAGGAAATGGTCACATGGATTTTTAAATTCTTTTTCCTAGTTTATATTAACTAAATTTTATGTCATGTAATGAATCATAGAAAAACATATGCAAGAGTAAAGTTGGGCTCCTACGTAGTTTGACAATGTTTTCCCATACTTAGCCAAATTTGCTTGTGGCAAGAAAAGCCGAGTAATAATTTTGATGTTATCATATTTAAAACATATGTAATTTTCAAAAAAATAATTATCATATGATTTTTTTAATTTTTTCTCTTAGTTTACTTTTACTAAATTTTAGGTCATGTAATGAAGCGCATCAAAATCTATGCATGTGCACAGTTGGACTTTCCATATAGTTTTTGACATAGTTGGCTATATGGGAGAAAAATATGAGTGAACATATTAATAGAGTTATATATTTCACATGAAAAGGTGTAATAATAATTTTTATATATTTTTTATATTATCCTATGTTAGTATATCATATGGTCTAAATTTTAGATCATGCATCCAAGTGCAACAAAAGTTATTGAGGTCCAAAGTTGGCCTTCCAGGCAAATTGCAATAATTCCCATAGTTGATTTTTCAAGAGATAAATATTAGGATTAAATGAAAATATAAATTTGAGTGGGATATTTTATAAATATATATTAATGGTGCATATTGAAGGAGATGATGACAAGTTCTCGATGTTTAACAATAAAAGTGCTAAAAAAGCATGCGAGGTTCCCAAGTGTCATGATCATGGGACTTCTAAGCAAGATCGAACGATGACTACTATAAGATTAAAAAAAATCATAGATATTTATGGTCTTAATTTATTAAATATTTAAATATTAAATGATATGAGTTCAACTATTTGAGGCTTAACTATAATCGTTTGAATTTAAATATTTGAATTTAATAAAGGGAAAAATTAGTCTATGGTTTTTGGACCATATCTTTTGATATAGGATAAATTTTCTCATGGTATAAAAATTAAAGTTGTATAAGACTCCAAGTATCATCTTTAAATATATATTTTAATATTTAAAAGTGTGTACAATCAAATTTATTGAGTTCAAAAGTTGACTATGTGTTTAACTATGTTCTCCAAGTGACTTGAAAAGTATGTTCGAGTTTATTTTGTTTTTATTTGGATGTATCATGATGAAATAAATATTTTATCATGACATATAATAAATAAATACCATATATGTTCATTATTAATTTTATAATAATCATATTCAAGATAAACAAAGGTTTATAAGTCAGTTGTGTATACGTTCATAGTGACTGTGTGCAGAAAATGTTGTTTGAGTGAATTTAGCTCTAATAAAAGGGTGATATGAAGTTTTTTATCACTTAAGGGGAACATATATATCATATTTTATGGTTACATGTGTTTTAAATTTTTTTCTATTTTTCTTAGATAAGTGTCAAAGAGTTGAATGGGTCTCCATAGGACCTAAAAGTGACTTAGGCCTGTTATGTGAGAGTTGTGCTTAAGTGTGATGCATGTTAGATGCCTTAAGGGTGAAGGCATTTATTTTTTCCAATGAGGAAATATTTTTATCTTGATAATAATGATATATTTATAAATTGTGAAAGCAAATGTGTTATTTTCTAGACATGTATAAGAGACTTGTGAGAGGCTTTATTGAGCATATATAACATTGGTGCAAAGGATGAAGACAGGGAGAGTGCCTAGTAGATTAGTTTATAACTAGAGTAGATTAATGACTATGTGTATTACCTATAGGTCATGTTTATAATTTCATAATAGTGATCTACAATGTCAATAATGAGTGAAGAGGTCTAGGGTGATCCAAAAGGTGGCTTTGGATGAACTGAGTGTGTAGAGTTGAAGAGAGAGCTAATATAATTTTTATCTCTACTATATTGGTAGTAAATTAGTGTTTAGGAGATTTGTTCACAGGTGTTATTTTGGTATCTCAACATCTAAGGGGTTTTAGCCACCTTGGAAGGTGAAACTTACTAAAGTTCTAGTTGTTGTGGTAGTACATCTAGGCAAGTGCAATAGTTCATTGTCGGATTATAGTCTAACTACAATAAGGTATGGTAGTTCCTTAATTATTTGTATCTGGTCTAAATTGGTTCTTTTTATTATAGGATAGTATTCCAATTGTAGGTTCTAGAGAATTTTCTCCGCTAAAAGGGTTTACCACATATGTCATGTGTTATGTGCTTGATCTTGCTTTATCTCTCTTGTTCATTACTATAAATGATATGTATGCTTCATGAATTCTTGTGGTAATTGATTAAGATTTTTCAAGGATTGAAATTTAAGTTTAATTATTTGGGCTTACTGACTCACCCCCCCCCCCCTCTCAGTGATTTTACCTCTAACATAAGTAAGTCCATCTATTCCATAAAATTATGGTATATTTACTTTCATTCCTAATCAACATATTCTTCACTTTTTTTATGGAAAAACTTAGATAAGAGGTTTCTTTCATATCAGTTTTCACTCCATCAAAACAATCTTTCCCATCATCTTTGAAGATTGTGTTGCCTCCTTCTTAACAAAGAGGACTGACAAGAAATATTTCTTCATCATATAAACTATAAACACTCTCTTTATATCATTTTTATTTTCACTAAGAACTAATAATCTCATTTTATATCTTTACTTATCACATGTATAAGGTTGTTACCTTGTGAAAACACTATTGGAATTTCACTTATTGCTAGAATGTCATATTGAATATCTTCATGATAGTATTATTGAGTGTTTCTTTCATCTTCAATTTGATTTTGGTTCTCAAGGGCTACAACATGATCTTCTTCTATTCCAAATTTAATATGATGTAACCAACACAAATCTTGATCATCTTCTCTTGGTGAATTATCCTATTCATTTAGATGTTCTTTTTTTCCTTCCATACAATAATTCTTCCTTTAAAAAGGCATATGGTGGGGGGGAAGAGGTTACATTTGGTGGCATATTAATACAATGAATTATAGGGTGATGTTAAGTGGGTATTGGGATTGAAGAGGCATTAAGAATGATTTGAGATTGACAAGTCATAGTTTCATATAATAATCCTTTGAATGGAGGCAAATAAACTTGTGTTTGTGATGCTTCATTCTTGACTTTACACTAAAAAATAAACCTATAACATCATGATATGCCTTGATATTCTTGGAAAATTTCAATTTTAGGGATGAGTGGAGGGCTCAAGAAACATGGAATATTTCTTGGTTTGGTTTCTACAACTTTATCCATCTCTTTATTTTGGATTGGCATGGGAAAGGATCTTTATCAAGAGTAGGCATGACATAGTCATGGGTCCTAGTCCAAATATGTTTTCAATATGGAATAATAATAGGATCTTGGGGAAGAGTGAGTAAATGTTGCATAGGAATAGACCTCTCTTGATGACATATCTCAACTTGGGCTGGTTTTGGAGAAAAAGAAGGTTTATGTGTAGTAGAAGTAGGTATAAAAGATTGAACATATTGCATTTTCAGCCTTTCCCATCTTTCTAACATATTTTCCATGCATTGAAATAAGTATATTATGTCTAAAATTTCATTTTTTATGACATGTTTGTTTTCTTTCTCAAAATATTCCCACTTACTCCTTAGAAGTGGTAATATGTCCCTTAATATTTGAATGAGGTGGATAGGGACAAAATCATTAAGCTATATTTCTCTATCAATATATTTCATGACCATTTCATTCTTTATCATGGCCTTTTCGAACTCTAATAGTGATGAAGTAGAAGTGTGACTATATGGACTAGGGGAAACATAAAATTTACAAGGGTGGTTATAAGGATAAGTAGGCTACCAAAGGGGCTAAGTTGGATTGGGAGGGGACACAAAAGGCTATTGATAGCCTTGGTAAGTTTTATATGTTTCTACTTGAGATCCACTTGAGGTTAATCCATGAATACCATCAGCCTGATGTTGAGAATACAAAGGCATATAATATGCATCTTGACCAAAAGAATGATTAACATACATAACATTTTTTTGAGTTTAGACACTTGGGATGCTTATTCCAATTAGGATTCACTTGGAATATCAATTGATGCTTGTATAAATACCTATAATGGCTGATATGATGAAGAATAAAACTAAACATTCCTTAGAAGATGAAGTATGTTGAATACTATCCCAATTGATCATGCCAAAAACAAAATAAGAACATCTAAGTAAAGAGGAGAATATTCCAAGAGAGGATGATCAAGAGTCGTGTTGGTTAAATGATATTTAATTTGGCATATAATAAGATCATATTACATCTAAAATAGAGACTCAATAATTCTAACATGAAAATATTCAATATGACATGGTAGCAACTAGTGCGATTGCAATAGTGGTTTCACAAGGTAAAGACCCTATACATAAGCTAAGTAAAGATACAAAAAAATATGTAGTAGTTCATATTGAACCTCAAGAAGGTTATGAAGAGAGTGTTTCTAGTATATATGATGAGGAAATATTTGTTTTTAGTACTCTTTCTCAAGAAGGAGTGAAAATAATCTACAAGGGTGATGGAAAAAATGGTCTTGTTGAAGGAGTGAAAGGTAATATGATAAAAACTTGTTTTCAAAGTGTTTCCATTGAAAAGAGTGAAGATAAGATCTTGATTAGGCATGGGAGTCAATGTAAAATAGTTTCATGGAATAAATAGACTTCCTTGGAAATCATGTGACCCTTCTAGAGCATGAAGGTGAACTCAAAAATGAATTTGTAGTAGTTAACAATCAAAATGACATCTCTCAAGATGTCGTAGAAGGCCAAGAAAAATGTTTTAATGATCCGCTAGAGGATAAATTTGTATCTATTCCTATGCATAAAAATGTTGTTACATTGGAAATATTTCTTAGCCTTGAAGAGAAAAATGAGGTTAACATTGAACCATACAAAAAAATTGTTTATATTGGTGATATATTTACTTCAGTTGATTCACTTGAAGACAATCCAAAGAGGTTGACAAGTAGGAAAAGAGTTGATCCAAATAGAATGACACTCAAACAATGGTTTTTTCCTCATATTTATAAACAACATGGAGAAGACCTAAGACGTTTCTTATTCTATCCATGTGAATTTTTAGTGTTTTACATAGTAGTATTAGTTTTAACTTTCTTCTATGTGTTATCTTGCACATTTTTCAATTGGTAGTTTTTATAGTTTCCAATTCACTAAGTGATTATTCGTAAGTGTTTTATTTGATTGAAGGAAATTTTAGTTTAATATTTTGTGATATTTTCATGACTCCATATCCAAATGGTTAAGGCTACTAGTCTTAAGTGTTTATTAGGCAAACATCCCAATAGGGTCACTAAGAATGTTGA
Organism: Torreya grandis; assembly: GCA_037957365.1. Lineage (NCBI taxonomy): Eukaryota > Viridiplantae > Streptophyta > Pinopsida > Cupressales > Taxaceae > Torreya > Torreya grandis. Next base: position 401,843 of record JARHVA010006444.1, on the reverse strand, counting down.
CAAATTTTGACACCATTCATCAAGGTTGCTTATGTGAAAGTTTTTAAGAAGCCCAAATTAATGGATTTAAGAATTATTAGGTTATATAAAACATCACATGATAATAATAAATATAAAACCATGATTATTAACTGCTCACAAGTTCAAATTTTGGTAGAAGTTTCTTTTATTCCTCAAACTAACTAGTTAGAAGCTAGTAAAGGTAATTCTTAAATGTTCATTTCATGAAGAGGAATAATATTTGGTTAGAATTTGATTATGTAAATAGGGGAAATTATTACCTATATATGAAATTATTTGTTTTTAGGTTATAGGTGTTTAACTTTATGAATAATCGTTAAGAAGGAAAAGTGCTCTAAAACCCTTCTTAAACCCCAATTGCACGGTTTTAGGAGATACAATTATATTTTTGACTTACATATTGAAAATTAAGGTTTTTGAGATAATATGGTTAATAAATTACCTTTATAAACCTTATTAATTCAAAATTTCAATAAAAATAATGGATAAAGCTAAAGGTATAGGCTATAGGGTTTCAAGCAAGAAAGAGAGATAGTTTAAAAAGGCATTTTTTGAGTGGTTTAAGTGTTTGTTTGTGTGTATAAAATCATTAAAATGATGATATGGGTTATTAAATGTCATAATTAAAAATTAATGATGTATTTTGGACTCATAATACTCAAAAAAATGGAAAAACATAGACCTATAGGCATTCATAAATGAGAGTGTGTAAGATAAGAAACTCTAAAAAGTACATATTTTGAGTTTTATTAAATGAAATATCTTAAAATTTTACATGGAGATATATTTTTATAGATTAAAATTTTCAAAATTATTTTAATTTTTTTAATATACTTTAGTAGATATAAAATGGAAAAAAAGAGGTTTGTTCATGAAAGAAATTAGGGTTTTTTCACTAATTTTCTCACAAGTGAAGTTAGAAATGGGTGTTTTAGATCCTTACAAGGGGAAAAAGTGATTTAATAGGGTGTATAATTTATTTAAAGGTATGAATAAATTCTAATGAAATTAAATCCAATTCAAAATATGCTTATCTCATTGAAAAACATCTCTAGGTCACCTTGTAGGCAACAAACATGTATTTTTTATGATTTTTTGTATGTGGGTTTGGTGAATATTTTTTTAGATTTTAAAATTTTTATAGATATAAACCATTAAAACCTATAAAATTAACATTTATGAGTTTTTTTTATTCCTATAACTCATTTTACATCTCCAAATCCAAATAAGGGCTTCTTGAGGCCTAAAGAGCACAACATGACATTTTTGAAGTTGTAAGTGGAATTTAAAGCTAAAATTTTGTTTTCAGGTCAGTTACACCATGGTGATGATATTATAGTAATATTTTAACTCCTTATATATTAAAATAATTCAAATTAATCCATTTAAAGTTTCTCATTTTGCATTCAATAAGCTTGTTAAACCACATAAGATGAGCATATCCAAGAAGAACTAGTATGGAGAGTTATCTTTTTCATCATCAAATACATTTTTAGAAATGAAATTGAAGTATGTTAATAAAAATGAAACATTTAAGAATAATATCTCCTACTATGCCCCCCTTGGATCTAATTTTAGAAAAGTCAAGTCAAACATCGAAAAGCCTTCAAGAAACCCTAGAAAGGTGGAATTACGAACATGAAAGAATGGAAGAGTTGATTTGAAGTATTGGTTAATTATTGAGGACAAATTTTAATGGAATATAATACATAAATAATAAACAATAAATATCTATCCTACTATTCCCCCTTGGAACAACTTGGGGAAGTCAAGATGTCAAACATGCATATAAGATATAAGCAAGATAAGTCAAGTCAAACTCCTAGATTAAAGTAAGATAAGTCAAGTAAAAATTCAATATGAATTAAAGATAAAAAGGATTTAAATTAAATATAAATAGGATTTAATTTAGGATCAAAATTATTTCAATACAATCTATTCAAAAGAAGTTAACTAAAGACAATCAAAAGCATGCATGAGGAACTAGGACTTGTTCAAACACATTCAAAAATGCTTTTGTCTCTCTCTCCTATGTCATATTACAAGAAGATATATTGAAACTAAATATTTGATATTTATTAATTTGTAATTTTTTAGTTGATTTGGTAGGATTCTAGTGAGTTGAGCTGAAGGAAGAGTTAAGGGTGACTAAACAAGGGCTCATCCTTAGTTTTGGGTTGCTTGTCTCCTCTCTCATTCCTTATATTTCTATATGTATGGCCATTTTTGAGAGATTATGATAATATTATGCTTTAGATATGGATAAATTATTCCAAAATTTGTACTACATCACCTTTGAATTGATAAAGAGTAGAATTTTCCTCCATTTTCAAGTTGTTCATGAAGTGTGTATCTTGTGTTCGTTAATGTAACCTAGTGAATGATTATTTTTCCTATATTTATGTCTAAATTTTTTAACTTTATGAATCAATTGATAATTATTTAAGTTCATATAAAGTTTCTAAGTCTAATTTATACCTAATTTATAAGTGAATTTAACCAATGTTCGTTCTTTCTAAGCTAGTGTGAATGTTTCTCAACACCTATGTATGAATTATTGATGCAAGAAGCATTGTATGAAGATGAATTTAATGTTTAAAATTTATTTATATTAAAAATTGTGTTAGTTATTTAAATAATTTACTTTTACATTGGTGCATCACCCCAAATTTACAGTTTTCATGTTTAATTTTAGCTTGAGTATTGTTCCTTTTTCCCTTTTCCTAGTCAAGAAAGCACATAATTAGAGAGTCTAAAGAGAAGTATGTGAGTGTACCAATTGGAACCAGCCATTAATATGTATATTATGTTTTACATAGTTTCACCCAAACCTTGTAGAGTTTCCATTTTTTCAATATAAGTGAGAACAAACACACATTCTTTCAAGGGTACACTTCCGAGTGATAACAATAACATTTTTATTATTGAGAGATAGATAGAGGTACTTTCACTAATTTAATTTTATAAAAATGGAATATTAATTTAATATTTAATATAATTTTAAAAGTTTTATAAATAATAAAGACATGGAGTTTTTGTAACATGCTCTCTATTTAGTAAAGGAGATATGTATTATTTTTTTTTGTAAAATTATAAAAATATATTATGCCTGTTAGGATGCTATGATAAATATTTAAAATGAGATTATTTATTTTTATTAAATACATGTTCATTTTATAACATTGAATTTGATTCAATTCACTAGCAAATGGTAAATAAAAACTAGGAGTTTTCTCTATAAAGTCATGATTAGATGTTAATCTAATAAATATGGGAGAAGTAAGAGAGTTAGGTTCCTAACACCCACTTTATAAATATGTAGAATAACTAGTTTAATCATGATCATAAGTGGTGATAAGAGTATATATATAATACTCAATATTTTTATTTTCATGAAATAGATCATTTTTCCATTCGTTAACATTATTTTAAGGCATAACTAAAAAATAAAGAGTTATATCACATTTATTATTAGCCATTAGATCCTCATAATCAATGTATTGATCATCAAGAATATTTAATATAAAATCCAAAGGTTAAGGCACTTTAATATTTTTTATATGGGCATGGATTTTAAGGTTTTTAAACCTACACACACCCAAAAGAAAGAGGATGATGGATAGATAAATAAAGAGAAAACACATCACCTATACTATGCCCATGCAAAAAAATAATATTTGAAAATAAATGTAGAAATATGAAAAGTTGTAAAATCCCTAATGTGGTTTAGGATTTTGTTCAATTAATCTCAAAAGTTGGTCTCACCAAAATGTTTCAGTTAAAATGGGTCTTACATGAATACCCTATAGAAATAAAAAATTGATAATAATAATGTGAATAATTCTAATCTATGAAATAGAAATTAATTCATTTAACCATGTGCAATAAATATTAAATAAGTATGCAAAAAAGGGTTATAATAGATTATATCTTTTTTTTCATTCCATTTTAGATTGTACATTCACCCAACTTTGTCCTAGTCCTAAAATTTAGCCAGGTGTCTCGTTTGATCTTGTTTTTAATGCTTTTTATAACCTAAACACTATTGTCATATATTTGACATTAGAATCAATTTAGTGTTCTAATTTCAATGTTTTTGTCTATGTATTGTAATAAAATCAAATTTTCCTTGAACCTATACTTCTACCTATATTTATTATTTATATCTATATTTAGGAATAATTTACATGTGATCAGTTTGTAACAACAAAACAATAGATTCTTACCTCTTATACATATGCGACTAAATAAAAATGGGTTAACACGTGAGTTGACCTATCCTTAGCAACCCTAATTTTTGTAATTGTTGCTTACATAGACATATACTCTAAACAAGGTGTTAGACTCACTTGTAGTTCTCCCTCCTAGGTGTATATGTGTGATGGTAATTTTGTAATTATATGATATTTATCATATTGAAACCTTTGGTAAAACTAATGAAAATATGAATTGATATTTTGTAATACTCCAAACTTCATTTCTATCAATTCAATATATATTATGATTCAATTTATTTTGAATTAAATAATGTATGTACCAATTAAGAAGCTTTGGTTGACTCTTAAATTTTATTCCCTAATATTGAATATTTGGAAAGTTTTAATTTTAATTAAGGCCTAGTGGCATGCAAAATATGACCATAAAATAAACATTTTGGCCCTTAAAATAATCAAAAAGAAAAAATTATGAAAAAGGTAAGATAATTAGGTAAGACACTACCATAAAATTCAAGACACTAATGTGAATGGTAGTTTCATGGTTGAATCATAGTGTCTAGAGGCTTAGAATATAGAAAAGACCATAAGCATTCAAGTATCCTTGTAACACACTAGATCATGCATATGATAGTGAATAGATAAAGCTGAAAATATCAACAAAAAAAAGGAATATGTGGATCCTAAGAATCCTATCCAAGATAGTGCCATTAGTACTCAAATTTATATCAAAATGTCTATACATCTAAATATATGCACTAAGACAACATTAAATTAATCTTATATGAAATATGAGTATCTATAACTGTATTGAAATATTAATGAATTTAATCATTTCATGCCTAGGTATGAGCATGACATGAGATAAAACTACTATATCAAACATGGTAATAGGGGATGATTGGTTGGTTATTATTGGATTATTTTCCTTTAGTTTAAAACTAATTTACTTGGATACATATGAAAATAGGAGAAGAGATATAAATATTTATCACATGAAAATCATTCTCGTGCATGTAGTCAAAGCACATGGCATAAGACTATTTCCCATCAGTTTTGTTGCATTATGGTATACACATTATTATTTATTTACTAAGGTTATCTAACAATAAATTAGTTATAATTATCACTAGCATAGATAAACTAACTCATAACTAGCAACCATTCCATATTTAAACTATTTATCACAAGTAAGAAGAGTGCAAATAAAGAAAAATAATATTAGTACGAGTAGTTCCATAACAAGGTTACATGTATTTCAATAATAAAAAATATTCCATTTATTCATGTCAATGGTTGACATACATAGTGTTGACCAAATTTGACCTTGTAGGTCAAATTGGGGCCCTTATAGGTAAAAACTTGAGTTTTAGGTGTTTTTAGGGGTCTAATATTTTGTCATGGGGTATGTTATAGTCCATTTGATGTAATTTGATGTTATATTAGGCTTAGTATTAGTAATATTAATCCTTATGTATTTTAAAGTCATTTTATGGATCATAATGTGTATAAGTGTACTAAGCTCCTTTAAAACATCCAACAAGTTAGATTCCCTATCAGGAATGTCAGACCCATCTGAATCTTGTAGGTTATCTAACTAAAGATCAAGAAACTAACTAGAAAGAGGGAGTTTGGAATTTGTATGGTCCATAAGGGAAGATGACACATCATGTAAGGCCATGAAATTTCTATTAATACTCTTTAGGTTCATTTCCAAACTTTATATTCTTTGGAAGTACCATTTTTTTGCTAAAACCATTCTAATCCTTCTTTGCCTTTCTAGACACACAAAAGTGGTCAATAGGTTTGTGCTTGGTATGGATAGTTGAAGAAGTTTTATTTTAAATTTTTTGTAGAGCAAGTAGTAAAATTAGAGATATCCATTTATATAATAGGATTTCTAATATTTTTTAACCATGGTTTATTAACCGTCTCTAACAAGTTCACTATATTTTTATGCTCAATATTTCCTATACCCTATATGTTTTGCTCTATTTTGGATAGGTTCATACAATACAATTGGTGATTTTGACCAAAAATTATGTTGTATTTATTATCAAATGACCTCCATTCTTTTTTTCATGTTTTATGGTGTTTTGGTGAGTAAATAATCCTAGGTCTGCATATTACTCTCATTGAGGAAGGCATACATATTTCACCATTTTCAAGACCTTCATGCTTTTATAATGGATATAAGGGTTTTTGATAGGTTAATTTATATATTTTTAATTCTATAATAGTTCTTTTTACCTTCCAAATTCAATCTCGAAATAAATCTTCATAGTTTTCAAGCTCATATGCTACATAAACAATCACTTATTATCCATACTTGCTCTATAGCAGGTGTTTGAAAGAGATTTTCACATTCAAGTGAGGATATTTTTATTTTTTATAAATCCCCACAAGTTTAAATGATATAATTTAAATTTTTTAAGGAGGTACATGATTATTTAAAGTGAGACTCATCTTCATTACCTAAGCTCACAGTCTGCCTACTATAACTTAGAATGTTTACCTACAAGTGTCTTCATGAAGAATTTCATGTTGAAAGGAGTGTCTGAGCTGATAAATATATATTTATATAGAGTAAATTCTATTTTAAACCTTCTTAAAATGACCGAAATTCATTTTAATTCACACATCTTACATACTATCCAGTTTTGCATTTTCTCCCTATATGTTATAATGACCACCTATAGGTGGCATTAGTAGAGACATAAAAGTATTTGTACATAGAGGTTATAAAAGTGGTGACACCATAATTAAATTGTTATAGTTATTTTTAATTAAAAAAACCTATTTTAAATGATGGATTAATAAAGGGAGGTTACAAACCAAGTTTAAAGATTCAAATGATTGTATTTAAGGATCAAATGCCTAAACATGAAAAACAAAACACATGAGATGTTTGGAGATACTTTAGAACAATTTTAGGTCAAGATATGATCATAAAAAATAGACTAATTATATATCGACAACATAAATTTTCAACTTTAAAAAGGTAGAACACAATTTGGTTGTATGGTTTTCTTACTAGGAAGGCTCAAAATTGCCCCTTTGGCCACTAAATTATGATAGTGCCATCTAAAAGTGTTTGAAGTTCCAAGGTAAACCTAGCATATTAAAGTGAAAATGGGGAATGTATTAATAGTTTTAATATATTTTAAATATTAATTACATAAAAACTAGAACAAGGATCTTCAAAATAGATGATATACTATGTTTCATCCTTTGAAACACCTATAGGTTCCATTATCTGTAGACTATTTACCTACAACCAAAAGTCAATTTTTCACACTATCCTTAGAAAATAATTAAGCATGGAACACTTCAATTAGTATATGGAGGATGTTTCCAATTGTATAAAATGATCCAAGGGTGTTGTGTATCTTATCAAAAAAATAATCTTTACCTACAAGATTATACTAGTCACAACATAGTTGTCTGTGTTTGACTATGATAATAGTGAGCAAGTTTGAAGACTATGAGTGTTGACAATGTATAAAAAAGTTAAAAAAATGGGTAAAAATAATTAAAAATGACAATAAGGGAATATATGTATGTTTTATACTTTTTTATTGGCTTAAAACATGCAAGACTACCTACAAGTGGACCCGTGTTCTGTAAGAGACATAGTCAATCTATCATGCAAGCCCAATTGGGTAGGATGGAGATTGAGGTTGTGATTATTAATTTTAGAAGGTATGTAGGAATATTTTACATATATATGATAATTATAACCATAATAATAGACTATTATATCATAAAAACCTTGTTTAAATCCATCACATAGTTCATATGGTTGAACATTATATACAGTCAATGTTTGCACTAAATTCCTATCATTTGGAAGGGTTATGAGGAAGTAAGGGATAGTTTGGGGTGATTATTAGTTATTTAACATGTTAATATATATTATAATAATGTTAAAAACCCTTATATCATGAAAATAGGGTCAATAGAGCTTAAAATAAGACAACACATAGTCCATATGAGAATCTTGCATGCAGAATCTATATTATAAAGGTTGACCTTAACATTTAAAGAGGTTTAGGGGTCAAATGACATGATAAAGGGATAAAATTTTGTAGAGGTAATATATGGTAATTTAATAATCCTATCCAACATTTATCATTGTATAATAAAATAGGTTAGTGCCCACTATTTTGTCTTAGATAGAGGGTACTCCCCTTTATGCACAAGCAGGTAGGTTTTGGAGAGTAAGATTAAATGGTAGACCAAGATATATAAAAAAATGTAAATATGTATGAATTTATATGAAACCTATAAAAAACATGTAATCTAATCGTAGAGGGAGGAATCCCAACAAGATAACCTAGACTATCAAACTTATAGGAAGGCCTACTAGGCGTGCTTAGGCCTAGATTCCAAATGATAGGTCACTTTCATTTTTAACCTTAGGAAAGATTTAAAATGGATTAGATAATTAAGATTGGGTAATAATATAAATTTATAATATTATTTAATGTATATAAACCCATGATAAAGTCAATTTTTGACTTTAGGATAACTCAAGCCTATTGGAATGGAGAAAAGAGCTCGATAGGGAAATTTTGAATGGTCATATCTCCCTTCGCACCTTGCATGGAGATATAATGAGTTTATAGAGATTTATTGAGGTCATAAAATTTTATTTAGTGTAATTTTTTATAACTTCAATGTCAATTTTTTATGAAAAAATATTAAGAGGGTAAAATAGGGCTAACTCACTAAAACCGTTGCTATTGACCAATTTGAGAAGATGGAGCACTTAATGCATATAAATGGAATAGTTTTTATATAATGATGATTGGATGTTATATAATACTTAGTTAAGATACATACCATTATTATTATCTATATATAATTGTATGTATGGAGAAAAAAATAGGGTATTTTTGACTATTTTTTGCATTGTGTAGGTTATAGGAGGTTTCAAGAGATGAAATAAACTTTGGGAGGAATATTAGGAATTAATATAACTCCCAATATAAATTTAATTATTTATAATACCTCCTAAGTGTTCTTACAATAGATATCATCTAAGTCAGTCAAAACTAACATAGTGAACATGGTGGTGAGAAGTGTGAAAAATTTAAGTGGAAGTGATTGTAAGGTGTGCATGATGCCTATAATGAAATGGATGGTATTTAAAATTGTAATTAACTCCATTTTGTGTATTTTAATGGAAAAATTAATACAAATTTGAGGCCAAGTGTGCAAGGTGTGGGAAAGTGGAGTTTCTTAGACTACAGATGGTGATAGCTCATTTCTAGAAGATTCCAGATGACTAAGACTCCAATTAATGAATGTTAAGGAATGTATAAAACCCTTATATCTCATTAAAATCATTATACCTATCCCTAATAATTTTTGGGATGTTCAAATATGGATAAATCATGAAGGTAGTTTTATAAGCCAACAAAAAGAATTTCATGCCACTTTTTAAGAGTTTTACGACTTGGGAAACAATTTGTCTCTTATAAAATTTCATGGTCCATTTATAATCCTATTCCAATTAACATTTAACTAATTCTCTTAGCATGATAAGTTTCCTTGTGACCATTAGACTTATTTCTTCTCATCTTTCTCAAGTTCTATAAGAGCTAGCCATTTTGGCCTTTGTAACTAATGCTCCACCTAAGTATGGTGAGTTCTTGATAATTTTAATACCATGGATAAATAAATAGTAATGATTTTTACTTCTTACATGATTTTTCATAGTGTTTTTTACTTGGATGATTGATCTTCCTTAGTGATGACTCTTGTTTCCTTAGCCTCTTATCACATTCTCTCACCTATTTGTAGTTTCAAAGCTTCTTATTATAGGTCATTTAAAGTGGTATAATAATTTTAAAGTTTTAGTGAGTTATCATATTAAATAGTGTCATTGTAAACCTCTTGTTTAGTCCTCCTAGCCTAAACATTCACCATAACCTCATAATAAAATATTGATGTGAGAAGATGTAGATTAGAGAAGTATATATTTTTGGTTAGTCCCTTATTCTCATGTATAATATGTATTTGGTTGGTATTCAAATAATAATTTCATGTATCACCTCATATAGGATAGTTTTATTTTGATATTATCTCTCCCTTTTCCCTTACAAGCATAGGTTTAGTAGTGATCTACAAGTGGTACATCAAGGGAGCTACCCCTATCTAGAGATTCACCACATTATTAGGCTCAACCATAGCCTATCGGTGTTTCAATTATGCCACTTTTATGAGGATATATAAGACATATCCTCAAAGGGTGCAAATCTAAGTAACAATAGTTTTTGGCATGCCCGATAGGACTCTTAGTCCAAGAAGTTGAATGATTTTTTGTGTTGTCTTTCAACACATCAGCCTTTGGAGACATCTATCTAAGCATCAATGGAGACTTAAAAGTTACATAAATTGGTCAGGAAACCCAAGTATTCATTTTTAAGATTGTTGATAATAATTCTTTGTGTTCCTTCTTCTTAATGAAGTTTCATTGCTAATTTATGTGTTGAGTACTATTTTACACAAATTGGTGAGATATCCCAAGCCTATGACATTCCATATCATCTGCATTATGATCCCTAAAAATTAAAATATGATTATTACAAAATCCACTATGACCATTAATATCATTCTCATGAGTTGTATCATTCCTATAACTAGCCTTCTCAATGTCTTTCTCCCCCTAGTCAACCTAGACACTTCTCAAATTAGTCCATTTCAACCTTCAAGCAAACTCTTTTAGGCTATGAGAGGTACATGATATATATTTATATATGTTATATATGTTCCTAGTAATATTATTTATAAGTTTATAGATGCATTAGAGTTGGTTAAAAGAGAGTGGGCACCTATTAAGAGAGCCAATTAGCAAAGGCTCATAAGTGAGATGCTAGATGTGAGTGGCCTAGTTTCATCCTAAGAAGATAGGATAAAAATTCATGATAATCAGACTCACCAAACCTATTATCCCTCATATCCACTTCACCATAATTTATATTAGTCCTACATGATTCCTACTCATTATCCCAACTAAGCTTTTCAAAATCATCATTTTGCCAATCAGCTGGAAGAGAGAGTTAGAGAGACAAGCCTTTTTTTTAAAGAAAATATTGATAGATAGATTGATATGGATAATAATTATATGTATTATTATATATAATTATCAAAATAATTGGAATTTAATCCCTCATTTCACTCTCAAATCACATCCCTACCTCAAAAAAATACTTCTAAATATAAAATTCCAAGTTGGAGACAAGGTAGAGAATTTAAGCCTAAGGAGATCCCAAGTTTATTGAACACTTCAACCACTCCTCAAATTTCACCACTACTTGAATAAAATAATCCTAATATTAACATCCTAATCTATAATAGGGTATTATAATCATATTGAAATAAAGAGGATAAAAACATTGATAAAGAGTGTGAACTTGAGAAAGAAATTGATCCTATGCAAGCCCCTCCCACCTTTCCTCAAGAGACCTCTTGTATTCAATGTCAACCATATTTTACACCTTATCCTCATGATTATTCATATAACCTTAAAAATATAATTTTAAAAGAGAACCTATACAATCAAATTGAAGAGTTAGAGTCAATGATGAAATTGCCAAGTCAAGGTGTGATGGAAGGTTTAGACCCAAAAGAATATCGTATGCCTAAACACACCCTATATAACCTTCCTAAAGAGAGTAATAAATATAAATAATATTTAAATTAAGTGATTATAAAATTTATGGAATAAAAACAAGCTATTTTAGACCAATATCTACCTCCCCTTCCTCAAAATCTCCCAAAAGAATCCTATATAATTTATTCTCAATCTGATTTTCAGTTATATGTTCCACCTTCACCAACTACTTCATATTATCCTCACCCCATCACCCTTTGACTTGATGTAACTATGGTATGGGAACCTAAATAGGAGCACCTATTTTATATGAATTAAAAACTCTTGATTGAATAATATATATCTCCTTGGTAGCCTCATTAGGATATGTCACATGATTTCAAGATGCCTAGTCTTGACATCACCAAGAAGGAAGAGTTTGAAGATCTTGCAGACCTTGAGAACCAAAGTCCTATTATGTTAGTTTATATGAAACTTTATATCCCTTAATAGGTCATAAATTTTGAATAAAAGATGGTCTCTTGTGTTAAAATGTCTGATTGGGTTGATATGGTAAAATGTTTTCCTTTTGCCAAAGAAGAAAAAATCATCATTGGTTCTTCCATCACTATCCAAGGAATCATAGATGGTCAAGAAAAAGTCTCTAATCAGCCTTTATATGACTTATTTTCAGTCATTGGGGAATGTTATACTCCTCTTCAAGGAGGCTATGATCTAATCACAAATGGAGAAGGTAGCCTTGACACTCAAGTGAGTATGAAAATAAAAATCAACCTTTCAAATATGTCTTTTCAAGAGGCATATGCATTCCATAATGACACGTTTTAAATAATCAAGATGGGTTATCATCCTCTCAATGAGTTTGGAGGAACACATCATCTCTTTAAGGATGGAATGATCTCCTATTGGCCTTAATGTTCTAAGGAATAAGAAACTACTCCTCTTAAAGCCATGCCTACCAAGAAGATACAAGTTGATCATGAGATGAGGAGTGGGCAACAGTATAAAGTATTTGTACAATTTCAAGAAGAATATATCCACATTGAATACCTATTTTAGGATGATTTACTTGAGAGAAAGTCAAGTAAAGTGTGAAGGAAAATGTTTGATCTACTAAGCATCTAATCCAAAGAGCAACATGCTTGGCAATATGATTCATCTCATGAAGAAGAAGATTTAATGAATTTTCCTTTTTGTCTTAGAAATAAGGTATGATTAGTTTCTAGTAGTGTATATTAGTTTTTTTTTATTCCCCTAAGTACCTTGAGCACATTTGTGTGTGTGTGTGTGTGTGTGTGTGTGTGTGTGTGTGTGTGTGTGTGTGTGTGTGTGTGTGTGTGTGTGTGTGTGTGTGTGTGTGTGTGTGTGTGTGTGTGTGTGTGTGTGTGTGTGTTTGTTTGTGTGTGTGTGTCTTTTTAGTTAGTTTGCTTTGTTTTGTGTGTGTCCTCTGATTTGTGTGGTTGAGGTAGTGATTGGTATTATCTTGATCAAATATTTTTGTCAATGGTAAAATTCCTTTTGTTGTGACTCATAATGTAGATGACTCCCTAAGCCTAATGCACTGATAAGGCTAATGGTCTAGTTAGTATAGTAGGCATACTACCCCTATGAGTCACCAATTTAATGACCAAATTTGACCTTGTAGGTCAAATAGGGGCCATTATAGGTAAAAAATTGAGATTTAGGTGATTTTATGGGTCTAATATTTTATCATGGGTATGTTATAGTAAATTTTATGCTATATTAGACTTGGTCTTAGTCATATTAATTATTATGTCTTTTAAAGTCATTTTACGGATCATAAATGTAAGTGGCATAGTTTGAAAGGTGTCCAACTATCCTAAGTTCATTTCAAATGTCCAATAAGTCAGATTCCCTATCAATAATGTTAGACCCATCTGAATCTTGTAGGTTATATAACTAAAGATCATGAAACCAAGTAAGAAGAAGTGGTTTGGCACTTATACGACCCATGAGGGAAGGTGAAACATGGGATAATTCCATGGAACATATATTAATCTTACTCAAGTTCACTTACACACTTAAGATACTTTGTAAGTGCCATTTTTTAGCTAAAACTATTCTACTCCTTTGCCTTTGTAGACACATAAAAGTGGTCAACATGTTTATGCTTGGTATGAATAGTTGAAGAGGTTTTAGGTCAATAAATTTTTAGAGGTGGTATTAAAATCAAAGTTATACATTTCCATAATAATATTTATAAGACTAGTCAACCATGCTTTATGAACCATCTCTAATAAGTTGACTAATTTTCTACTCACTATTTCTTGCACCCTATAGGTTTTGCTCTATTTTGGACAGGTCTGTATAATATAGTTGGTGATGTTGACTCCAAATAATGTTGTATTTATTATTAAATGACCTCCATGCTTTTTTTCATGTTTCATGGTGTTCTGAAGAGTAAATTATCTCAAGTTTGAATATTGCTCTTATTGAGGATGATAGGCATGTTTCACCATTTTAAAGACCTTCATGCTTTGAAAATGGCTCTAGGGGTTTGTGATAGGTTCATTTATATGTTTTTAATTCTCTCAAGTTTTAATATTGCTCTTATTGAGGATGATAGGCATGTTTCACCATTTTAAAGACCTTCATGCTTTGAAAATGGCTTTAGGGGATTGTGATAGGTTCATTTATATGTTTTTAATTATCTCATAATTAATTTTACCTTCAAACTTTAGTCTCCAAATAAATCTTCATATTTTTCAAGCTCATATGCCACATAAACAGTCACTTGTTATCCATGCCTACTCTATAACAGGTGTTTGTAAGAGATTTTCATGTTGAAATGAGGATATTTTGATTTTTTATAAATCCTCACAAGTTTAAGGGATTTAATTTTGACATTTTAAGGAGGTACATGATTATTAAAAGTGAGACTCATGTTCACTACCTAAGCTCAAAGTCTACCTGTTACAACTTAGAATGCTTACCTATAGGTGTCCTCATGAAGAATCTCATGTTGAAAGGATTTTTTGAGCTGATAAATATATATTTATAGTGGGGAAATTATATTTTAAACCTTTTTAAAAGGACCAAAATTCATTTAAATTCACACATCTTGCATACTATCTAGTTTTGCATTCTCTACCTGTATGTTACAATGACCACCTACAAATGGCATTGGTAGAGACATAAAAGTATTTATACAGACATGTTAGACAAGTGGTGACACACTCATTAAAGTGTTAGAGTGATTTCAACATGATAGGACCTATTTTAAAGGATTGATTGATAAAAGGAGGTTAGAATCCATGTTCGAAGATTCAAATGATTTTATTCAAGGAACAAATCCCTAAACATGCAAAATAGAGCACCTAAGATTTTTGGAGATACCTTAACACAATATTAGGTTTAGATCTAATCATCTCAAATGCACTAATTCTATATAATCACCATAATGGTTTAACTATCAAAAGGAAGAAGGGTATTTGGTCCTATGGTTTTCTTACTAGTAAGGCTCAAAATTGCCCCTTTGGCCACAAAATTATGATAGTGCCCTCTATATATTTTTGAAATTCCAAGGTGACTATAGAATATTCAATTGAAAATGGGGGTTTTATTCATGGTTGGAATATATTTTCAATAGGAATGACATAAAAGTTATAAAAATGATCTTTAAAAGAGATTATATACTATGTTTGGTCCTCATAAACACCTACAAGGGTCATTATATCTAGAGTATTCACCTACAGTCAAAACTCAAGTTCTCACACTATCCTTATCAAGGAATTAAGCATGGAAAAATTACATTAGTATATGGATGACGTTTCCAAATGGATCATAGTATCCAAGGGTGATTTTTAGAATATAAAACAAAGAATCTTCACCTACAAGATTATACTAATCATAACATAGTTGACTATGTTTGACTGTGACAACAGTGAGCAAGTTTGAAGACTGTGAGTGTTGATAGTGTATAACCAAGTTAAAAAAATGGGTTAAAAAAATTAAAAATTACCATAAGGTACTATATTGAGGTTTTATAATTTTACTCAGGGTTAAAATATATAGGACTACCTATAGGTGGACCCCTATTCTATAAGAGACATAGTTAGTCTGTCATGCAAACCCAGTCAGGTAGGATGGAGATTAAGGTTATGAGTATGAATTTTAAATTTTATGTAGAAATATTGGTAATATACATGATAATTATAACCATAATAAAATACTCTCAGATCATAAAAACCTTGTTCATGTCCATTACATAGTTCATATGGTTGAACATTGTACATAGTCAACATTTGAACTAAATTCTTGCCATTTAAAAGGTTTATGAGGAAGTAAGGGATATTTTGGGGTGAAGATTGGTTATTAAATTTTTTAATAATTATTAAAAAAATTTAATATACAATTATATTTTTAAAATAGGTGCATGATATCTTCAAATAAGACAACACATAGTCCATATGAGAATCGTGCATTGACAGTCTATTTTCTAAAGGTTTGCCTTGAAATATGAAGAGGTTTGGGGGTAAAATCACCTAAAAATGGATAAAATTTTATATATTTTATATATTTTACTTTTATAAGTTTTTAAAACATTCATAATTGTTTGATAAAATAGGGAGTGCCCTCTATTTTGTCTCAAACAGAGAGCACTCCTCTTTATGCACAAGCTGGCAGGTTTTGGACAGTAAGATGAAAGGGTAGACAAAAATATATTTAAAAATTTAAAGGAGGTGTATTAATTTATATTAAACCTTTAAAAACATTAAAACCAATCATATATGGATGAATCCCAATAGGATGACCTAGACTCTCAAACTTGTAGGTAGGCCTATTAGGCATGGTTAGGCCTAGATTTCAAATGATAGGTCACTTTCATTTATAACATTAGGAAAATATTAAAATGGATTATATAATGATAATGGGGTAATAATATACATTTATAATCTTTTTTAATTCAAATAAACCCATGAGAAAGTCAATTTTGGACTTTACGACAACTCAGGCTTGTTAAAATGGAGAAAAGAGCTCGATAGGGCAAATTTGAATGCTCATATCTCTCTTGGAACCTTGAATGGAGATGTAAGAAGTTTAGTGAGATTGATGGAGGTCCTTAAATTTTAATTATTGGTATTTTTCAAACTTAAATATCATTTTTATGAACAAAGCTTAAGAGGGTAAAACAAGCTTAAACTCACCAGAACCCTTACTAGTGACCAGTTTGAGAAGATGGAGCACTTAGTGCATATAAATGGAATATTTTGTATATAATTATGATTTTAGGTTGTATAATACACTTATTTACTTGGTTATGATCCATGATATTAGGATTAGTTGTATGAAATTATACAAATGGAGTAGAAAATAGGGTATTTTTAATTATTTTATGCATTGTGTAAATTATAAGAGGTTCCAAGAGATGAAATAAAATTTTGGAGTAATATTAAGAATTAATATAAATCCAAATTTATATTTAATTATTTATAAAAAATCCTAAGTATTCCTATAATAGCTCTCATTTCATCCAGTCAAAACTAGCATAGTGAACATGATAGTGTGAATTTTGAAAAATTCAATTGGAAGTGATTTTAAGGTGTGCTTGATGATTATAAGGACATTGAGGGTATTTAAAAGTTTCATTAACTCCATTTTATGTATTTTAATGGAAAAAAAATACAATTTTAAATCCAAGTGTGCAAGGTGTGGGAAAGAGGAGTTTCTTGGACTGTAGATGGTGATAACTCATTTACAAAAGATTATAGATGACCAAGACTATAATCAATGCATGGGGAGGCATGTATGAAACCTGTCCCTTTAATTCAAAAAATTTTACCTATCCCTAGTTATTTTTGGGATGTTCAAATAGTGTTAAATCATGAAGGCAATGTTTTGAGCCATCAAAAGGAATTTCATGCCACTTTTTATGAGTTTCATGACTTGGGAAGCCACTTGTCTCTTCTAACCTTACATGGTAAATTTCACATCCTCTTCCCATGCACATGTAACTAATTCTCTCATCATTAAAATTTCATTTATGAACTTTCTAATTCTTTCTTCTCCTTTCTCTCTCTCTCATGTTCTATAAGAGCTAGAAATTTTGGCCTTTGTAACTTATGCTCCACCTAAATATTGAAAATCCCTACTCATTTTAATACCATGAATTAATAAATAGTACTAATTTTTACCTTTTACATGACTATTAATAGTGTATTTTAATTATATTATTGATCTTGCTTCGTGATGATTCTTGTTTCCTTAGCATGTTGTTTCATTCTAACACTTATTTGTAACTAGAAAGCTTTTTTGTGTAGGTCATGTAAAGTGTTATAGGAAGTGTCAAGGTTGAGTGATTTATCCTATTCAATAGTTTAATTATATACTTATTGTCTATTCTTCTTAGCCTAAACATTCACCATAACCTCATATTGAAATATTGATGTGAGAAGATGCAGATTGAAAAAGTGTATGTTTGGTTAGTCCCTTGTTCTCATGTGTAACATGAAGTTGGTCAGTAGTTATCAACTAATTTATTGTATCATCTTATTTATGATAGTTTTATTTTATTTTTATCTCTCCCTTTTACCTCACAATCATAGGTATAGTAGTGATCTACAAGTGGTACATCAAGGGAGCTAGCCCTATCTTGAAATTCACCTCATTCTTAGGCTCACCCACAACCTAGAAGTGTTATAATTGTGCCACTTGTATGAGGAGAGATGAGACATCTCCTCAATGGGTTAAAATGTAATTTAAAACACATATGTCTAGATTTTTATTCTAAACATAAGCTCGATATTAATTTTACCATTACACAACAACAATTAACAGCATAAACAACCTTCTAAAGTAAAACTAGGGGTATTTATACATGATTCTACCCCAATCATTCACTTAAAAAATTAACATAAAAATGATGACTTAAAATTAACCATTAATCAATAATGAGTCATTGCATATCATTACATTGAATTCCTATAAACATGGGCCAAGATACCCATATATAACCACTTTATGGTAGATATATCATTTTGTCTGCCTATCTTTTTATGTTTTGATTCTAGATCCATACTTGAATCATTCTCCTTTGATGATTTTATGAACCATTTCCTTAACTAATTCTTTCCATGCCCTTTTATAAGTTATATTCTTTTTTTGTAAGTCTTTCACCCTTAGTTTCTCCATGTTTCCTACATATTTTTTCTTCACATCATGATTCTTCCATTCCAAGTTCTTCCATTCCTTGGCTTGAATTCAAAAATAGGTTTACTTCCACATCCATCTTGAAAAAAAGTTCATAGAATAAAGTGATACAAAATTTATGGTCCAAAACCATGCCACACTAAGCCAATAACCTATATCAGACTATGCACCCTCCTTAGGTCCCTCTGATATAATAAATTTAGATCCCATTTTCTCAACCTAGTGTTAAACCTCCTCCCAATGTTTTAATGTAATTTTAAGCTTGGATGTAATTTATTATACTTCACCTTTGAGCCATTTGGTCTCCTCAATTTTCTCCATCAAATCACCCACTTGAGTTGTTAAACAGTCAAGTGATGTAGTAGCATCCTTGTGAATGTCCTCCAATATTCTGATATTTGTTAAAACCTATCTTTGGAGCACCATAAAAATATATTTGAGATCTTAGTGATGATAACTTATTCTAATTTTGAGTTCGTTCACATTTTTAAATGCTTTGGCATGCTACACTCTATCCCTTATTATAAGTGCATGCTTGACTAAAAACTAGAATTGGTGTTCCTCTAGATGAATTATATCTTATAAAATTTGAGTGGAACACACCAATATGATATAAAACCCTTCCATTAGGGAATTTTTCATACCCACTCAGGCCAAGAAATGCTTACACATTTCCACAAATTGTATAAATTATGCCATGGCCTAAGTTTGTTTACACTGAGGGTTGACCCGGTCCTTAAATTTTTGTAATAAAAGGTTCACGAAGATCTCCACCTTATTAAAAAAGTTCACTGGTAAGAGGAACTCCATCATCAAGTGTTGACTCTTGTTTTAAAATTTATTTACATAGTTTTAGAGTTGTTATCTAAGCTACCATCACTTCTTCCAACTGGAGTTTGAGCTCATATAACTCCTATCCAATCATTATTCTTTCAAAAAATTCATTTTGGTATTATATGATGACCACTTGATGTTTTATCTAAATTTTATTAAAATCATAGCCTTGTATCATGATCTATCATGAGATGTTAAGAGCCAACTTAATCAAGGTCACTCTTGGGTATGTTAGTGAAAATTGTCGAGGGTCCACCTAAAATACTTTGAGAAGATCTACCCCTATGAAAATAAATCAATGTTGGCTAATGAAAGCTCAAATTATTTATCCTCATTAAATACATCCATATAAAATGAGAGTTCACTTCAGGTTTGATTTCAAGTGTCCTCATGAAAATACATCCACATATATAGTTTTTCCTTTGGGACATGTTGCTAAACATATAGTTTAACATAGAGGATATCATCATTATTATCTAGCTACTATTCCAATTCCTCCATAGGCCCCTTACCTTTACTTAGGTCATGTTATTGGATCTGAACATCTAGATCACTATGTTATTAGGTTCTTGAATCAACCTCTTAGTCCTTAGTGCATATTATTTCCCCTTTATCTACCTCCTCTTCACCAGCAAGACTTTCAATGTCGAAATGTTCATAATTAAGTGTAGACTCTTATTACTATAATGGATTTTCCTCTTTAATATTAGGGGTTTCTTCCTTGGATTCTTTTTATAGGAGATGGTGGAGGAGTCCTTGCCCTTTGTTTTAATACCCCAATACTTGGTTGAGAATGCCCTTATCCCAAAGTAATAGTCCTCTATTGGGTAGTGTTAAGGCTCTTTTATTCTAATTATATAGGTATGACTTAGGATTTTGCTGGTTATGGGGCAATGTTTTTCCATTTAGTTTGATCACCTTGCTCACTTCTAGTGGCATCATACCTTGACCTCTTTTCTTCCCTCTATTGCCTTATTTACCTAGTTATTTTTGGTGGGGGGGAAAGGGTTCTTTTGGGGGCTTCCTGACTACTTGAATCCTTCTTATTGGGTTTTATAATATAATAAAATTCATTAATATGTCATATAATAAGAATTTGGTAGGTATGGATGTTCATAAAATTATCTCAACCTTCTCCCTATACATTTTCTTGCCAGGGTAAATATATATTTACCAGACTGTATGAGTTTATAAATCAATTTTATCAGCATCAATTTATACATTATGTTCATAAAAATTTCATTCAAAACATTATTGAAGTAATTGGACATAAATTTATATGGTATCTTTACCTACCAAAATGAGTTATCTATAGGATCCATCTAGATGTACACAAGTAAGTAGTGTTGCATTACAAATAACTAGGCTTGTGTTCCCATTTATACCCAAAATACTTAGGGATGTGTCATTCATTTACTAAATCCTCCTTCAAACCATCAAACCATCCATTCATTTTTTTTAAAGGAAGGGGTGATAGTTCTTAGACAAGAGAAGTGTTAGAATCAGTCTTTATGGAACTTGTTCTTGGGTGGGTGTACCTACTTCAATTCCTTTTTAGCATTTTCTAGAATGCTAATATCATTAAATGACATCAAAAACATAATAATACCCCATGGTGATTTATATTTTGGAAGGTAGTGGGCCTTAGTTACATAATCCAAAATGTTTTGGAAAAACATAGGGCGTATTTGTATTTCTATACATTATCCATCTAGCTCACCATATAGAGGTGCACTATGTCTACCTCTTTCCACCTATCTCCACACCCAATATTGGTCATTTATAAGTTCAAATATATATGAATGGAATGGTATTAGAGGTTAGTGATATATATTTCATGGCCCTCCTACTTATTTTTGAGTTTTATAACCAACTTCTCCACTTCCTTTTGGTCTTCCAGATCCATGTTAACATCTGTGTCTGAACACTGCAAACCTATCACTTTGATAATATATTAGGGAGTGATTCTAATTATATTCCCTATAAAGTAAAAGTAATCTTCATGGATTTTTGAGACTCAAAAACTCATCGTATTCATGAGATTACCTAAGTATGGAACGTTAAATAATTAGAAAACCCTAACATAATTTAATTACTTAAAAATTGTGAGGTCATAGGTGACCTCATTCCTTATATTTTGGTTCTTGAATTTATAATATCATTGTAATTATCACTCACTACTAAGATAGTGGTGGTTATATTCGATTACTTAACATGTTGACACATTTGATTCCCATTCTTAATTGTACAAAATCAACTTAGGGTATTGTAATTATTCAATAAATAAGGATATTGGTGGTGGTGTTGTGGCCTTTTTTCCCCCTTACACATGTTATTTTTGGTTCCTATCTAATGTATGTTTCTGTTACATGCTACGATACCCTTAATATTTGCATGTTATACTCACTAGGGATTTCTTCTTAGATCAGAATAGGTCATCCTATTTTACCTTATTAATCTTCTTCTTCAAGTATAATTGCTAAAGGTTCACTTATTAGGGCCATTTTATTTGGTTTCATCACCCTATAATTATCCTTAAGGTTGATGCATAGTCATTGGACTCTTATAAAATAATACATGTTTACCAATTTAATTATCATCAATGCTTTGATTCAACATCCTTTAATGGTAGATAAAAATAAATACAAACTACAGCTTACTTACAAGCATAATTTAAATTAAAAAAATTGTTATTCTCCTTGTCCATGATCATCACCTTGTTCTTCAACTTCTAATTTGTCACTAGATATTGATAAATCTCCTTTTGGTTATTTAAAATTGCTTCACTCAGTATCTATAAGTTTAAAAATTCTCAACAATAATGTATTAAAATGAATACCTTATAACTTTATATAGTCTCAAGGAATTGCATACATTTAATTTCCATGCCTGCATACTTCATTTCACTCATTAATATTATCTAACAATATGAGATGATGTTTTTTTGGTAAACTTGCCATTATGATTAATATTTTATCCATTTAATACACCTATCACATCCTTGAAATTATTTTTAGTGCATGCCATATATAAAAATATTTAGTTTTTTCCTTTCTTAAAGAGGGAGATACTTTTTACCTCATAACCCATTCATAATGAATTTTTCCTTGTCATTATTTTTCCACATTTCTTGTCATGAACCACTTCCTGTGTGAACTAATTTATCATTTTATGATTCCAATTGTGTATCCATTATATGCATGTATCCTTCACGATTTCTCTTTCACTTTCATTTTCACTTCCTCTTTCACTTTTAATTATACACACACCTATCATGCACATTTTTCTTGTCATGCATGTCTCTCATGTGCATGAATCATTCCTACTCTTACTTTACATTCTCTAGCTTCCTTTATCCATCTTTTAAACTTACCCCACACTAAAATATTATTGTGTTCCTCCATGAGCATGACAAAAATGAATAAAAAATAAAACCAAGTGTTGATATAAACCTAATAAAAAGGTGTGAAACTAATGTGTCACTTTACTAAAAAAACAAACAAATGTATAAACTAATCTAATGGCATATACCTTATTAAAAATTATTAAAATCATTACATGGATTGATAGGGCCAAAGATAACTACCATTACAATGAACTAGAACAAATTGTCCATATAACTACCTTAACTTGCATGCATCAGTGGGATTAATGTTATGAATGATGAATAGACCATCCAAATGGATGAGAAGTTTACTATAGTGGCATGAAAACTTGGAATCATAAACCAATATGTGCATACCAAGAGAGAGAGAGAGTCTTATTTTTGATATGTCTATCATGCTAGGATTTATACTTTTATTTTTCAACTCCTTTAATCCAATGGGTTATAAGTCATGATTTATCTAACTATAATAAATTTTCAAGGTGTACTTTGAGGGATTATTTGTCATGTATTCATTCAACACATACAATAAATAAAGAAGGAACAAAGAAGTCCATCGGTAGAATAACTTTAGCACCAAAGACCAAATGAAAAATGAATAATATTGGTCAATAATTTGTATGTTGTTTTATAGTCCCATAAGATTGTATAAACTTGATCATCCAAATTAGTGTGACCAATATTGTAAATATTTGTTAATGTGTAGCCCCAGATATTGTTAAAATATTTGATAGTGATATTAGCTTGAGGATGGTATGTAGTTTTATAATGGTGTGAAATCATGAACTCAGTTAAGAGGATATTTGTAATTTCACTTATTAATTGAGTTCTATGATCACCTTTTAAACTTAAATGACATCCATATTTTTTGATAATATTTTCCTAAAAGAAACTAGTGGTAGTTGCAATACTACAATCATGTTTGGGCACTACCTCAACCCAACATGTGAGGTAATCGATGGAGGTAATAATATAGTTTGAAATAGTTCATATTCTATTATGGGTAATGGGCCAAAAAAAATCAATATCCCATATTTCAAAAGGTCCATGAGCTAGGATTAGATGAAGAGGCATAACATCCCTACGATTTACTTTATTACTCGTTGACAGATATCACATTGATGTGCATAAGATTTAGCATATTTAAACATGGTATGCCACCATAAATAAGATATTAATACATTTCATTTCATTTTTTCACTAGAATAATACCTTATGGTAACACCCTCATAATAATCTTGAACAATATGTGTTGTTGATATGAGTCTTGTGCACCCACCAAATTTTAGACAAGGTAGACTCTGACATTCTAGGATATCAATGGAGATGAAATCCACTATAGGGCATGAGTTATATGTATGGGTTAAAAAAACTTGTGGTGTAATAAAAAATAGAGTATGTAGGTTGTTAACTAGGTTTACTTGTAGTGGAATGAATCTGAATATAGAAATCAACCTAATTGAGTGAGATGGATGGGTGACACCTAATCTATAGTGGGTATATCTTAGTAAAATATTATTTAAGAGAGGGAATGATAGAGTATAAAATAATATTGATTTGATATCAAAGGGTCACTTCCTAGGTTTGTTTATTAGTGGATAAGTACTCTCAAAACTATTGCTTTCTACTTGCATCTATTGCACACTCATAGGTAAACACAGTTATGAAGTCTAGGGAAGAGTGGTATAAGAAAATTGATGGTCTTAGTTTAAGGTTTATTCCTTTATATTTACTCTTGCACAAACTTAAAAATAAGCTTACAACTATGACTAAGAAGGCATCTAAGGTAGCTATGGTACACACTTATAAAACTATACCAAAAGAAAGCATTCATACACACTAAGAATAATAACACAATTTAAACCAATTAATTAATAAAATATGCTAACTTTTAATAACATTTTCACATCTACAATTTAGAATACATTGATTAAAACAATCATAACCTATCCACATATTTTGAACACATCTAATTACTATATTATAACAAACATAAAAATCAAAACCTCAATATCACATAACTTGAAGGAAAAAACACCAATACAATTACATGACAATCAAAATTTGACTTCTTATATTGATAAAATATTATAAACTTTTGGAATGCGAAATTACATTTATATATAGACTTGGGGATGGGACACCTAATATTCCAAATGTATGTAAACTCATGGTTACATGTTTCAGTTATAACCTTAGTTCTAATTTCATTATACAAATTTCATGTTTGTAGTCAACACATTTATGTAAACATTAGTTGGCCTATGTAAGCAATGCAATATGTGCATACTTATAAATAAATCAAGAAGATTTACATATATGTTTTAAGTGTAAGTAAATTATGAATAAATTTTACATGTATAAACACAAAATTAGACTTTAACTTAGGGTTGACTTGGTGCTTACATGGTCAACAAGGTTGTTGGAGGCACTGAAGTGGATGCTTAGATTCAACTAGGAGTTAAATTTCCTTCATTTTTCTTCACTTAAAAATCTTGGTAGTGTTTGTGCTTAGTGTCATACTACTATATAATTACATACATGTTAAGGACTGGATGCCAATACACTCTATTCACTTTCTCTAGGAGCCTTACATGCTTAGATTTGGTAGTCTTAAAGTTAGATCTAAAGAACTCAACTTTAGTGACTTTATTCCTAGCAAAATTGAGTTCAGACTCTATGTCTTCTATGGTCTTACCTTGTATGTCTTATTTTAAATTCTATAAAGCTTGTTGTAAGAGATGATCAAAATTGGCCCTACTGATGAGTCTTCTTATAGAGTCCTTGGCTTGAGAAAGCTTCAATTCATCCAAAATTCTCCAAGAATGAGTCTCATGTTATAAATATTTAGGCATTACTACCTCAACCTCATCAATCCATTCTACAGACTTTTATGTTCTAATGACCACCAAGTTTAGGGAATTGGTAGCCTCTAATGGTAATATTAGGTTTAAATGTGCATATGCCTTATCCATTGTAAAAAAAATTGATTTTTTTCTCATCTATCTTCAAATAATTAAAAAATTGGTGATCTCCACTTTGTGGGGTGCCAATTCTTCCATCATTATACTAATAGCCTCAATAGTATTATACAATTTAGATGTTACAGTCTAGATGTCCATTTCAATTTAGGTTGGAACATGAACAATTTGTTGTTTCTCTCTTAGTTGTTATAGTTCTTGTTCTATCTCTATCCATGCCATCTACGTTACTTCATCCATCTCTACTAGAACATATTTGTGTGTTTAAATATAGGATTTAAAATCCTCTACATATGAGGATTTCCCTAGTTTTTATCTTTTTTGTTAGACAAAGTGGACATTTCTTCCATTTCCTCTACAATAACTACTCTTAAAGTATCATCATGTAGCTTCATTTTCCACACACTCTATACACTCCATGTAAATTTCTCAAATATTGTACTCAAAGTGGGCAATTAAATAATCATAATGTTAGGCCTTTTCTATCCATTTGATTTCATGTTTGTTTCCCACTATAGGGGGACTAGCTGGGATAGGTCCATGGGTTGAGTATCTAAGGCTATAGTCTCACCCAATATCTCACATGTTGTTTGCTTCAAAGTTTCCTCTAGTAGAGGATCAAGGAGTGAAGTTAATATTATCTTGGAGTAGTCCACTCCACCATATTTTGGTAGTAGATGGAATATGTATACTATCCTTTTCTTCTTCTCAACTTTCTGAGTGGTTATCATAGTTGTCTCTTGAGAAGGACTAGGAGGGAAAACTGGTAGACTTAGCTATGTAAATGGAACATGTAATTAGGGGTTGGCTACTACTCCACTTTATTTCTCTATGGCTCTCTTATTGGTTTATTTAGGGGGTGGAATAGTAGTAGAAGGGACAGTCATATGGATAGTATGAGTGGATGTGGGAGTAGTAATTAGAGGAATACCAATTGAGGAAGTAAGAAATGTAAGGGTAGATGAGGAAGCCTCTACCTTTGGAACTAATAGAGTTAGTTGAATAATAGGATAATTAGGATTGAACTCCACCTTAGGGACCAAGAGAGGAGGGGGGCTAGAATGGGTGAATGAAATGGGGCCAATTGAACTATTTGTAGATTGAGGAACATAGGGAACAACATGACTAATGGAAATAAGAGATGGTGTTGGCTCATTTGATGTTTGTTAATTCAATAGTTCCTTACCCTTTGAGTTTTAAAGGATTAATACTTTCTCACTTTGTAATTTTACCTCCTCATTAGAAATCTCCTCTCTAACTATGCTTTGTGTAGCGATCTCTAGCGATGTTCTTTTCATGGTTAGGCTTTATGGAAGGGGCAGAGCCTTTGGCTTCTTTGTATAACAAATGGTTATCTTGGGAAATATGGAAGGATTTGGTTGTGTGTTTGATTTAACCTTAATAACAACCTATATAAATGATGAAACATCACCTTGGGTAAGGTCTTTAGAATCTAAAGAATTTGGGCAAATGGGCTCATCTTGTTTTCCCCCTAGTGAGGTATCTGGCATCCATGGTTCCTTCTTCACTACGTTAAGTGTCATAGGGTGTTTTTGGAGGATTTTACTTATTCTCTTACTAGTTGAGTAGATTTTCTAGTCTGAAATTCAAATGTATACCATCCTTCAATTAGTGGGAGTTTGGTTCATGCCTCCTTTATAAAAAGGAAGGTCCCCTTAAATAATATTTAGAAGGTATTCCTTTAATTGAATTAATGTTGCCCTCTCTAATAATTGGTCATCATTATGAGCATAGAGGAATAAAAGGTCATGATCATAGGGATCATGTTGATATTAAGTGCCTAGTCCCTTGATGTGATTTTTCACCTATCCATGGAGATCCCAGTCCTTATGTGGCAATAAAGCCAAAAAGTAGTAATATTTGTATTTCTTAGCTGCATATAAGTGCTTCCAATTGGTCTTGTACATTTTCCAAATTATTAGGTGAGAGCCATAAAGGTATATTTTACTCTTTTTGCACATATTCTCATCAATACCCCACCATAAGGGGTAGTATATTTTATACACCACCAACTTGTTTGGGACATACTTAGGGAGGTGTAGAGTTGTGACCTTGCATCCAATGACCATGATGACTATGTAGTTAGGGTATAGCCAGTACTATTCCCTAATCAATAGTTTGTCTATGATTCTCTTTAATATCTTATGAATGGAGGATTCATAAATGGTCTTCCATACTTATGGGTAAAAATCCTTGGTGATGCACATAATATTGTGAGTTTACATATATGTATGCATGACAGAGTAAGAATCATAGACCCTATTCTTTATACAGTCTAGAGGGGGTTCTAGAGGGAGATGTTATGGATTCAAACTATCCTCATGACTATTTTGAGAAATAATGACATCATGTAGAAGTGATTTACAAGAGGCCTCTTGTCTTTATGAAAAATATGCTCCCCTGACCTTGTTTTAATCAATTATCTTAGAACAAAGGTCAATTATGATGTACTCAATAATTTAAGTAACAAAACCCATTCCAATTAGAGGAATTCAATACTTGGGTATCCAAATAGCTTAATTAATAGGGCTATCCCAATCTAGATTTCCATTCTAAATTTCATTATTTGTGTGGGTTTCTTGTAGTTTAGGTTTATTCCCTTTAGGGAGTATCCAACTACTAAGTGCCTTCTCAATAGACTTATATTTCTTCCATGCCACTACTCTATGTAAATTATATATGGAATTTAGAATAAAAAGGGAGAGGTACCTTTGATTTTTGTTTTTATAGATGCATGATATGACCATATTGTATTAGAGATGAGGTAGGTATGCTCCAAATATCTTCCTTGTGAATAATTAATCTCGTAGGAGGTCAATACAAGGCATGACTTATATCTTGATAGTTATGAAGTGTTTCCATTATCCCTTGAGGAGGATATTTATGGCCAATTGGCACTAGGATGGATTCAATTTTTATTCACATTTTCATGCATCAACTAGTGTATGGCATCCTACAATTCTAATTAGTTGGTATAGTCATTACTGAATTTAGTGGGTTTAAAGAGTGTATATATGTATTCCATAGAATCATTGATGGAGAACCTAGAAAGATGGTGATTTTGATAGAATGCCTTAGATATGGATGCCATTATTATTTAGTTTAGTTGGTTCTAATCTAGTTTTAAATTCAATTACTTATCTCTCATTAGTGCGATGTTAATTCAAATACATTAGTGACTAGGGCTCTATCAAAGGATAGTAAGTGAGTTCACAAGTTGGCTTGAGATAAAATGAGAACATTTTCATTCAAACTACTTTGATATAGATTTGGCATTGATTTCTAGTTTGTGTGCCATTAATGTCCAATGTCTATAACTTTAATTTGTTTGTTTAATTCTAAATTTTCCACCTCATTTGGTAGGTATGCCATGTAGTCACTATTGACATTTAGTAGGAGTGCCATATCATTACCTTTTGTCAAGTGTTATCCCATTGCTTATTTGGATTTAGATTAATAGTTAATGAGGCTTTTAATAGTTAAAAGTTAGGAGTCAATATCTAACACTATTTTTGAGGTAGATGAGCATCTTGAGAAAAAGTTCCAAACACTTTTTCAAAGACCTAACTGAGTTAGATAAAAACCTTGGCTAATTTTACCAAAGACCCAAGTGTGTTGAACTCTTTTTTCCAAACAAAACTACCAAAAACCTAACTCTTAGAGGGATTTGATGATAATAATTTCCAAATTTGTTTTCCAAAGACCTAAATATGTCGAGTATATATGCCAAAGTATCTATGCCAAATATACCCCTTAAAGACCTAGATAATCTGAAGTGTAGAACTTTGAGAACTGGGTTACTAAAGAAAAGCAGTTGAAATGTAAATTGTAAAGGGTTATAAATCTTGGATAATACAAACTTTAGGTCTCATACCTTGAAATCCTAAATAGTTTGTTTTTAAAAAATTATCCAACATAAAATTTCAATGAATAAATTCCTATGGGCTATGTAGAGTGAGGAGTGGTGAAGACTTAAAATGTGTTAGAGGGGTTCATCAATCAAAGTCATTGAATATAATCACCAAATAAAACCAACAAATATGAAAACATGTTAGAGGAGTTCAGTCAATGAAATTTCTGAATAGTATCACCAAAGAGTAAGTTCTGAACAAAATCACTTAAGACCCTTTTTTACTAAGTAGATCTACCAAAGGATTTTACCAAAGAAGATGGGCCAAAACATGCATATACATAACTTATAAAAATCATTCGTAGGTTATTCCCAAAAGACAAAAAAGTAATATCATATGTTTTTCAAATAACAAACTTAGCACAATACGTGAGGCCATTTTGTAAAGCACTTTTGAAATAGGGCTAGAGGCCGATTTTAAAAAATAGTGTGTCCTTATTATGATAAAAAAAGAATGGGGGTATGTTTAGTACAACAAATGGTAACTCACAAGGGAAATACTCTCAATTATTTAAGAATATAAAACTTTTGGTTAACAACTCTTAGATCAAACATGAAACATCATTCACATGATAATCAAATTAGATATATAAAAGAGACTCCCATCATCCAAATACAACATATTTACTTCTTATTTACCTTGGATCTATGTGTGATTAAGTGATTTCCTTTTATCCTAATTATGAGTAATTTAGTAGAGAAGTGGGACAACTATAGGTTTCAATCTAGTTTTTTTTTAAATATTTAAGATTTGGGGAAGCTCTAGTATTGATCTATTCATAGACATACATCCATATCCCCAACAAAGGTACCATGGGTTCCTTATCTTTACTTCTCCTTGTTCTTCCATGATGCATGGTAATATTGACCTTATTACATCATTTTACGCTCTTTGATCACCTTTGGATTTTTTACTTTTAGGCTAGCTGGATCACTCCCTTGAGGATGTTTTGATCCTTATGTTTGTTATATTTTATTTTGAATAACATTCATTAGGAGAGTGAGAGTAGAACACATAATTATATTTTATATATTAAAGCATAAGTTTACCATATTTTCACTATCAGATATACCCATATCAATGGTTATTTCCTCAAACAAGTATTAATATGATAAGTGCATTTGATCTCAAGAAAGTGAATTTTTTTTCTAAAATTAATATGTAGTAAGGAAAGTAACCTTTACATGCCTTATTAAAGTATTTAGTGTTAGTTTATTCACAATAAATTTTATTATTATACACTTGAATTCTAATATTCTAAAATTTGTGAATGTAAAATCCTATAAATAAACACATTGATGTATTTATTATTGCCATGTTTTCCCATAGAGTGATCATTTGGTTTTCGAACATGTTATACAAAGTCTCAATAGGTTAGATAATTGATTTGAGTAAAATATAAAAATTCAATAAAAATACTATAAGACAAAGGGAAACACCCATTCTATAAATTAGGAAGCTAATCTATAAAACAAACTACTAAAAATTGGGAAAGTTAATCTATGAAGATAGGAAACTATTATATGAAAGCCATAAAATATACTCTAATAAAAAATAAATATACCCTAAACCTACTCTTACCATCACCTTTTTTGCTACTTAATAAAATTTATAGATGGTACAACTATGAAGTAATGCTTTAAAACCTATCCATTGACTAGATATGTCTTCACACTACCTTGGAGCTCCCTAAAAAATAAAGCATTATTACCTAGGATCTATAAAATATGATAAGGTATAATCCACAATGGATTAAAATTATCATGCTATCTTTTAATTTTATGGTCTTTGTCTCATAAAATCACCAAGTCAAATATTCTAAATGATTTGAGTTTTACTATTTTATCAAACTATTTTTCACTATACCTTGATGTTTACTAAAATTCAGTCAGGCCTTAGTCCTTGAGTCTTCTATTTCTAATATGTCTAGTAATTGATACTCCACCTTCTCACTTAGTTCAATGTATTTATAAATAAAATAATATGTTGGAAACTTAAGAATGATTTGGAAAATTGGTTGTCTCCCATAGACCAGTAAGTAAGGTGAATCTTTGAGTGCATGTTTATATCTTGCTTGATTAGACCACAATGCATACTTTAGTATATTATGATAATATCTTATCTTGTCTACCACAGAATTATTAATGGCATCAATCAAGTTTTTTTTTTAATTCAACTACCTCATTTCCTTTTGGCTAATGGTTGGATGCTGACTTGATGGTGATTCAATTTTTTTGGTCCTATTTAGTAAATTTAGATGACTAGAATGTTGGGCCATTGTCAAACACTAGAGAGATATGAATACCAAATATAGTTTTGATCTTTTCCTCTATAAATATGATCATTTCCTATGATATTTAATTCTTTGTATATGTATCTTTAGTCCATCATATGAAATAATCTATAGTAGTGATTAAAAACTTATGGTGAATTGAAGAATTGGGATTAATGATCCCAATGAAGTCCAAGACCCATTGGGTGAATGGTATTCCTTTAATCATAGGTTGTAGAGGAATTTTTGTGTGTACTTCACTCTTTACTAGGAATTGGCATTCATGGGACATTTGGACATGAAAAATGTGTGTCCTTAGAGATTATTTCTAGTAATATCCCAATCTAAGGATTCTATGGGAAGTTGTGTTTCTAGATGGATGACCTATACCTATATTTTGGTGTAAATTTTCTAGAGTTTATTGATATTATTATCATAATACACATCATATGTAGATTCTTTCATAATTCCTTCTATATAACATCCCTTTTCTGACCATGTAATGAACTAATTTGAGTCTCAAATATCTCCTTTATTCTCTTTTGAGATCTGGGGAACAAGTACCTATGAACAAATATTGAATAATGTCAATATACCATTCCCTTTTAGATACTTGGTTTTCACAAACCTCTTCAATAGTGATCCTTAGGTCAGGCCCAATCATAAGATGAATGATGCATTGACCTCTAACAATCTTGGAAGGATTGATTTCTATGTTAAATTCTTGCAATTTTGCCATCCATTTTCCTCTGTTTTCTCCTAACTAATTTTGTGATAAATTAAGATTAATATTAGGATATAGTATAATGGAAATAGTCTTTTTCCTAAATATGTAATGTTATAATTTCTTCACCACTTTGGCAAGGGAAAATTTTTATTTATCTATCATGGAATAATTTGGTTATTATTATTGTAAGTTTGTACTAATAAATGCAATAATATGCTCACTTTCCACTTTGTTATAGGTGAACATGGTAGAAATAGTGTGTTTTGAGGTGAATGAATACAAGATGTCTTTGGTGAAGTATTTACATATTAGTATAGGATCTTGGGATATTTCATCTTTAATTTTTTTAAAAGACTTTTGAGCCTATGTTGCCCATTCTAGTTTAGAATCCTACTTGACCATTGCATTTAAATGCCTAATAATTTATGTAAATCCTAATATAAAAAAATTCATAAAGTTTATCTTCCAAATGAAATATTTGAGTTCCTTATTGCTATTTGGGAAAGTAATTTTTGATATCCCTTGAATTCTTTTTGGGTCAATCATAATCCCATATTTGGTGATGATATAACCCAAGATATTTCCGTCCATAACACCAAATATACTCTATTTGGGGTTCAATGAAATGATAAAATTTATACACCTTTCAAATATTGATCATAGGTCTCATACATGATCAATCCTTGTTTTTGAGGAGACTGTGAGGTCATCCATGTAAATAATTATACACTTTTATATCATCCCTTAGAAGGCATGGTCCATAGCTTGTTAAATATGGATCTTGCATTAATTAGGACAAATGGAATCTTCTTATATATATATATATATATATATATATATATATATATATATATATATGTATATATATATATATATATGTATATATATATATATATGTATATATATATATATATATGTATATATATATACACATATATACATATAAACATACATACATACATACATATATATATATATATATATATATATATATATATATGTATATATGTATATATGTGTGTGTGTATATGTATATATATGTGTGTGTGTGTGTGTGTATGTATATGTATGTATGTATATATATATATATATATATATGTATATATATATATACATATATATATATATATATATATATATATATATATATACATACATACATACATACATACACACACACACACACACACACATATATATATATACATACATATATATGTATACATATACATATATATATATATATACACATATATATATATATGTATATGTATATATATGTATGTATGTATATATATATATATATATATAAGTACCCCACTTCGTGTTGAATTTTGTCTTCTGATTCTACTAGCACTTGGTTATACACTAAAAATTCATCCAAGAAAGACATCATTCTTGAACCACTCACTATCTGGATAAATTCATATAAGGTAATGGACAATTATCTTTATTATGAGCTTTATTTAAATTTTTTAAATCAACACAGAGCATAATCTCCCCAATTTTCTTCCTGACTGAGACAAAATTAGCCACCCAATTAGAATGTCTGATAGGAAAATATATTTTTACACTCAACAACTTCACTTCTTTATGAATAAGGGGTTACATGATAGTATTTTTTGGCCTTTTCCTCTACTTGAATGGTTTATGTTCCAACATTAATATAATTATATGCGTGATGACCCCTGGGTTGAAAATTTTTAGGTCTTCATATGTCCATGCAATAACATCTTTGTATTGAGTGAGAAGCCTCTTAATTATTTGTCCTTCCTCTAGAATATAAATGAGACCAATGTTGAAATTGTGTGGGTTACACTCATCTCCTATATTTTACCTTTTGAACTTAGATTCATTTACTTTTTCTTACCTTTTATGATAATATTGAGGATTCAAATCAAATGTCCTTTCCAAGGAAAACATTCTCAATGGGATTTAGTTTTTATTTAGCTAAATAACTCCTTCTAATTCCTCTTAGAATAAGTAACTAATTTCCTTGTCCTCAATGATTTGAGACTCAAATTATGATAAGTTAGTCATGAAATAGAAATTATACTGGTCATCATCAAAAACTTAGAAGTTATCTATGTTATCTATATTTTATGGACAAAGTAATAGATTAATGGAGAATATTTGTATCTTGGACTCCTATAGGGGCTTCAAGTTGGTAGTTGAGGAAACTAATGAATAAATAGCTTGATTTTGTTCTCTAGGTACAAACATTATGTTAAATTCCTAGAAATACTCAATTTAAATCCCATGATCTATATTTGTACCTTTTCAGATATGATAACTTGCATTGGTACTTATTTCTAACCTAATAGACTACTAACTCTGAATCTCCATAAATTAGTAGTTGTTTGATGTTATTTTTTAGAACAATGTGCAATCCCAATATTAGTGACTTGTATACTAATCTATTATTAGTGAAATACATATGCTTCCAAGTATTTATTGCTTTGTGGGTCTACCAATTTAATGATGATACATGATCCTTGCTTAGATTTTTCACTATCAAATTAGAGGGTCAATAATTAGGAAGGTCCCTAGACTTCTATTTCTTGTCATTTATGCTTTATAGTGAAGGTATGAATACCAAGGTAAGGAGATTTATAAATTATTTCTTCATTATTTTTATTATATTCAGTATTGGGTGCTTCATTCTTAGATCTTGATCAATTTTAATCTAGTTTGGAATACCTCTCTATGGTAACCAAATGTGAGAGAAAACTATTTATACTTACTTATTTAATGTCTTCGACTAGTCTCTACTAATAAGGAGTCTGTATACTTATAAAATATATACTAGTAGCATGTCAATCATAATTTTCACTCATGGTTAAAATTCTACTTGGATTTGGACATTACTCAACTCTCTTTTTACAAATACCATGATTTTATCCAATTGTGAAACCATTCTCTTAGATTTATTTGGGGTCAAACACATCTTATAAAAAATTGAAGTATGCATCACCATGATTGAGTATCCATAATAAACTAATAAATTATGTATATTATTTCCAAATGCTCAGATAGTCAACAAAAAAGGCAAAACCTCACTTTTGTTTTTGTATATGACAATGGTGTGATCAACCTTTGTCTTCTCAATAATTTCTTTCCCTATGATAGACTTCCATAGGATATCCTTTTGTTCTGTAATTTGGGTTAATTCATGAAGAGTAATGTTGGATTTAATATTCATCATGTCTTCAACAATGTTGTACCCACTTTTTCCTTTCTCCTATTTATTTTGGATCTTCTCATTCCCTTTAGGGGGAGGTGGATTATTATCATCTCTTGGATTCAATGGAGTAGTAATATTGTTTAGAGGAGTAGAAATTACAAAGGGATACTTATTCCTTAGGTTAGAATTGCACATTTTCTATTGATAGAAAGATTGCACTTCATCAAATTTATCCTCTGATTCATTAGCTTCTTCTTCTGGGATGAAAGACTTGTGTGTTTCAAATACCATTATTGTGTTTGAAGAGCCAACTTCTAGATGGAACTCTGTTAGATTATCCATTACATATTTCCTTATCATCCCTTTTTAGAAGATATAAAACATTGCACATAAATCCACACATTTAATTTCACCACAATGTGATGTATTATGAACCTTATAATAATTAATATTTGTTTCTACTATGTTTATCTCTAGCAACTTGTTGGGATAATGCTCTGCATTATTAGCAGGCCTATTAAATGGATAATTTTATATTTTAAACCTAGGATTTTGGTTATTATTTTGTCTAGTGGTGTCTCCCATCTTCTTCTGCATGTTAAGGAAGTCATTTATTAGCTTTTATGCCATTATTTGGATGAAATCTAGTTTTTCTTTGGTAGAATTGGTTCTTTGTACAATTATAGCATTATAGGGCATTGAATGTTGATTGTGTTGATGATTATTCATCTATATCAGATTATTCATATAACCATAATTATTATTGGGTACTTGTTGAGTCAGAGGAGGTAGTTCATATAGTTGATTCTAATTTAAATTAGGGACATTTTAATTAACATGAGGGACTAGATTCAAAATTGTATAACCAACATTGATATTTGGAGTGTTGGGTATTTTAAAGTTTAATTGTCTATAAATTTTGATAGCCTCTTCATATTTTTTTATTAAGGTTGAATGGGGGTATTTTTTTAAACTAGGGTCCTCAAACCCTAGGATAACTATAATAAAAAAAGAACCAAAGGTCTACCAAATACCATAAGAAAGATAAAGACCAAATAGGGCTAAAAACAACCAAGACATAGCCTAGATATAAATGAAAGACATAAAACATAGAACAGAATAAAAAATATGATCCTAATCTATGCCAATATTACTTGAGACATCATCCTAATAACTTTTCATCCTTTTAATATTAGAATCAATTTGTAACAATTATTTTTCTATTTATATCTTTTTGGTAACTGTTATATTGAACCTATTTGCCTTTTCCTTTACTAGTGGTTTTTGTGTCATATAACTCTCCCAAGTGTGTTCTAAGGTTCTCAAAAATTTTAATCCCCTAGTTCATGTTATCCTTACTAAAATTCACTAGGAAATTGATATTGGTTTTGATATTCTCATTCTCATTCTCCAGTATGTAAACCCTAAATTAGAGACTCTACATCTATTATTTATCCTCCTTGGTAGAATTGATTTGATTCAATCTATCATTCTCTTACTTTAAAATCTTAACCTTACCTTTGCGGTTGGCTAGCTCCCTCATGAACTAATGCATGATAGATTTTTAAAGGTCTAGTTCTTCTATAATCTTTTCATCATTTTCCTTACCTTTCAAAGAACTAACTAAATTATTAAAATTCTCATTTAACACTTGATGTTGTGTATCAAAATATGTTTTACCATTATCCTTAGAGTCATATCTAGTCTTATTTTTTACAGTTTCAATAAGCTTAGGCTAATAAGTCTTATAAGTTTCACCTAGTTCCTAATGTTTATTAGCATTTTAGGCCCAACCCTATCTTCCTTAACTAAGATAGAGTCACCTATAACTTGACCTATTTTACCCATTTTATTTGGTGTATTAACAAGCACATTGAGTCCTAGTTGCACTCCTCAGACAATTTTTGATATTATCTTTAATATTAGTATATTTAACCTCTAAACCTTTAGGAACTTTAACAATTAGGGTCTTGAATTTTTTTACCTCTATATTCTTGAGAAAACTACAACGGTATTTGATCCAAACTTGCTTAATATTCTTAATATTCACAAGTTTATCCTCAATAATTTTATTTTGAGGTTGATAAATATAAATATTTAGTTCATTCATGCCCTTTAAGTACTTATGTATTGAAAATTAACCCCTTCATGTCTAGGAATAGGGTAATTTACAATTTGTTATTTCAAGATGGCAGTTTCTAACAAGTGAAGAATGTATAAGGGGAGGATCAAAGGGACAACAAGCCTAAAATAATTTATAAAAATAAGCAAGGGTCATTTGACAACATTATACCTACCTTTGAGTTTGATGTATTGCATCATATGAAAATCAACTTATCCAAATGGCCTAGGCAAATATTCATGGTTAAATCCATTGTGTAGAGTTTTCAAGGTTTCCACTACCTCCAAAAGTATATCCTTTTCTCTTATAATATCTAGTAGATTTGCATATTTTGGTTTCCTTTATTACCAAGAATGTTATGTGAGAAATCAAATCCTTTGTGATTTCTAATGTGACCCCATTAATGTTAATGGTTCTATCTTCCTAGGCATTATCAAAGAGAATCTAAATATTTTTTCAATGCCTTTCATTTTTATAATGAACCTTGCAAATCCCCCAACTTGAAATACCTCCAAAATTCTCTAATTCTTCTTGAATTCTTTAGTAAATTTGGGTTCAATCCTATTTGGTAACCCCATTTTGATCACATAACCTCCATAATATGGAATAATAAAATTTTCCCAAATCCAATAGACTGAAGAACCAAAAAACCTTAGGGTTATCTTTTTACTGCATTTGGTTTTAAACATAAAAAATAGAAGGAAATGAGTTGAATCTAGAAGCTTCTCAAAGGGATTGAAAAGGGATGAAAATAAAAATAAAGGACTAAGGCTATATTTAAGTCTAAGGTCCTAATATATCCTATAAATAGAATAGGGGAGATCCCACCTTAGCTCAAATATTATGTTCATTAGTCAAACCTTTACCCTTTATCCTTTAGAGGATGTCCCTAGAAAGATCTTCAAAGTCCATCCAAGTAGATAGAACCAATGAGACCACACTCCTATTTTTGAAAAAATCCTCTGTCATGTTTCCTTCATGATAAATGTGTTGGATTATAACCTATTACCTAGAGTATAGAATGGAGATTGCTTCTTCTATCACTTGTTTAATTATCCAACTAATAAGATTTTTCCTAGAAAAACTATTTAATATATTAAGAGAATATCTATCTATTATTAGAAATTTCACTCCCAATTTTTTTTGTAATTTAAGTCCCCATAGAGTAGTAAGGGATATAGCCTAATGATTTGAATTAACACACATATCTCTAGCATAAGCTACCACAAAATTTCCTTGATGATCTCTTAGAATACCACAACCTCCAACTAGGCATGGTTTCCCTTTGGAAGCTCCATTAAATTTTAACTTTAGCCAACCCAAAGTGTAGGGTTTCCATTTATTTATTTTTCTCATCTCATCTTTAGGTTTAGTCTTACCAAGATCAAAAGTATCAATTTTCCAGTTAAGGGATGGAATTTTTTCAAATGGAAGTATGATTTTACCTTTATTATTAGTCTCAATGTTTTAGTTATCCATGATGGCATCAAATATACTTTTGGATAGAACTTTGTTAATACATTTCTTTTCTCTAAAAACCCTATTATTATGCTCTCCCTAAATGCCCCAGATTATATGCGGCAAAAAGAGATTCTATATTTTATTGAGAAGTACATTCTAAAAGGGGCACTCCCATGACTACTATACTTATAATAATGAACCTAAATGTACTCAATAAACATTAAATTTATGAATAATATATATCCAAACTTCCTAATAACAAGGGAAAACCATGAGAAAATGGAAAATAGATTCATTATCATTTTTTTTAAGTACACATCTATTAGTAAAAAAGCAAAATCATTTTCTTAAATTAGCCATGGTTATAATTCTATTTTATATTACTACCTATTGACCAATTTCTAGTCCAAGACCTAGAAATGGGTTAACCTAATGCCTTAGGTCCTGATCTATCATTAATCTCGTGATTACATCTTGTCCTTATGAGTTTGGAGGGTGATCAAATAGTTCACTATTTTTTCACGTGTCATATTTTTTTATCAACTTAAATTAAGTATTATCATGATGATAAAACATGTTAGATGGCCTTTTATTACTTTCATGGAGCTAAAATAGTTAAAATGCAATG
This sequence comes from Torreya grandis, assembly GCA_037957365.1. Taxonomy (NCBI): domain Eukaryota; kingdom Viridiplantae; phylum Streptophyta; class Pinopsida; order Cupressales; family Taxaceae; genus Torreya; species Torreya grandis. The sequence goes on along the minus strand of JARHVA010006444.1, from coordinate 361,291 downwards.
GTGAATGTGAATTAAGGATGTATTTTGATAGAGGCTTATGACTACATTGGTTTTGCATAGTCATATGAGTTATGTTCATTTTGAATTATTTAATAACATCAATGAAAGTGTATTAGGATTAATTTGAGGTTTAGAATAGGTCATTAAGGTATTTTTATATATTATTGACATGATATTCAATTGATATGCCTCTTAAGGTCATATATTTATGCCAAAGTCAATGTTTTTGGTCATAATGAGACCTAATTTGGCCTTGATAGATATCTAAGTCACTTTCCATGCATCCAATAGACTGAATAAAGATCATAAATCCATCACTAGACTATTTAATACTTCATTAAATCTATTTACATCATGGTCAACACCTAAATTCCCCAAAAATGATCCCCACATGTGCTAAATAATGACTTTTTAACTCCCTCCATTTGTACCATCACGTTAAAAGTGTCACATGACCCATATTTTCCCTCCATAACACTTGATAATCATGTCTTTATATCTAAAATAAGAAGACTTGTAGATAAAATGGTAGGTAGCAGAGGTTTCTTAAGTAGTATAGATCTGTACAATATGAACTGGCTCATGAGAGTCATGGTTTTGTAGTGGGAGATAATAAATCTCAAATGGAGAAGAAATTAGTGTTTGTTAGTGACATGGAATATTAAAACCATCCCATCTCTCCCTTGAGCTCATTGGTAGACTCAGATAGCTCCTCAAGTTTATGATTGTAATAAATAGAGGAGAGAAAATAAGAGCTCAAACTCATAACTAGAGAAAATAAACTTAGGAAGCTTCCACCCATGAGAATTTATCTATGGATTGGTCTCATGAAATTTATGAACATTACTTAATAAGTTAATGAATTTTTATTCCATTCTCATTTACATAGGCCAAGTTGGATTGAATGGTTTTCATCAATTTATGACTTGTTTGCTCAAACCAGTGATGGATGTTGTTTCCTTAGGTCTTGAAGGATCATGCCATAGAATTTTTATTACTTGAATCACATATGTGAGCTCATATTAATATTTGACCTTATACTATCTCTTGTGTGTGATCTACAAATAGGTCTCTATAATGGACAAAGGTTTAATGTGTTCATCAAAAGTTATGGGTTGGGTTGAAAACTTTGTAGAAGTGTTTCTAATATTTAACCATGCCTCCTTGCTTAGGTTGGAGGTATAATGACCTATTTTAATATTAGAATATACCATTCATAAAAATAACTGCACATACTTAGAGGCTATTGTATAATGAGCACTGTGTATGGCTTAGTGACATCTACAAAGTTTCAAATGCAACTCAAAAAATGGAAAAGTGGTGTTGAATTGATAATGTCATCATCATAGCCTATGAAAAACTTTCTCCAACCTTAGTGGTGGCCTCACAAGCCTAGAAACAATATTTCTTGTCTCCAAACCCCACACAATCACTTTTTAATAGAGTTTAAGGTCTATTGTAAAGATTAAGTTTTTTTTGAGTTCCCCATGTTTTATATTAGTGTTTGTATGCTTCATTTATACCTCCACAGTGCTATGTTTTATTAGGTATATGTGTAAGGTCTAATAGGTTCATGTTTTTGGTTTTATAAAGGTTATATTCTCCATTTGACACCATTTACATAACCTTGTCTTTTCACATGATTTTCACTACCATTTTCACTATGTTAACCCTATTTTCATGTCCCACCCTCCATATATCTCCATTTCCATCCTCCTCCATTCATCTATCCTTCCCTCAAAGTATAGACCATGCCAATATACCTCTATAGTCCCTTGTAACCCTCAAAAGTAATGAAACCATAGAGTGTTTGACCCATATGGCCATATATCTAATCGAGGAGGAAAATCATCACTTACATCCAACCCTTTTAGGCCTATTATAGTAGGGTCTCCAAAGGGAACTATATATACCATTTAAAGGCATGGATATTGATGTGAATATAATAAGATATGCACTAAAGGGGATGAGTGTAGATATAAAGGTGTCACTAAGGTTTGAGAATCTATTTATCACTCTTCCCTCATATAAACATGACACTCAGACCATGTATATTTTTAACATGTATGAGTATAAACCTATAGTACATTAATGCATATGAAGAACAATAAATTTATCATGGTAGAAGGGAAGCATTCATTAAAAAATGATTAGGGTTAATATTTAATGATAATGAAAACTTGATCATTATCAAATTTAAGAAAGCAAAGGATCACCTAAATAGGATTGAAATCACATAGGCATACTCAGACTTGAGCCCTAAGCATAAGGAGGGTAATGTATGAAATCAGTAGAGAACATTGGAAAATCATCACTTGAGCATGATACTAACCCAAATGCATGTTATGTACATTACATGGTCACAAATACATCATGAAACAATCATCAGAAGACCATACTTAGAATGCCCATGCTCAAGCACACAGTCTATAGGTAGTTTACTACCAATCTAAGCCAAAATGTTGGATTTAGACCATTATGGGCATGGAAAAGCCTCAAAATTTAGTACAAATGGTCACCATGACTAGTTAAATACAACCATATATTCACTTGGGTTAGTTAAATAGTGAGTATACCCTCTATTTTATCTCAGATGAAGCCCTATTTGCAATAGTTAATCTATGGTTTGAAAGGTGCATCCATGCCATATAGGGTTTGCAGATAGTTTGAGATCCATAATAGGTATTTTTTAATGCAACATGATATATGAGGTGTTAAAAATTCATCCAAAGGGTCTAACACTCATAACTATAGTCAAGTGCCTTGGTGATAGGCTAATGTAGATATTCAAACATGCTTACTTTTAGACCCTATTACCATCCCAATTATTCTTTCAAGATCCTGAAATAAGTTATATTGTCAATGTGAGGTGTATGAAGATGTTTAATAACTATTAATAATATTTAAAGTGCAAAGAGGTGAGAATGTTGATCAAGGTTTCTTCAAACCCTGCTCAAGCCAACTAGCCTAAACATAGTCAATTTGAAGCTCTCCTTCAAATTCTCACCCACTCCACCACATACATGCTCAAGGAAAAAATACTATGGGATTTTAAGACTCCATATGGTCCAAAGATTCATGAAATATTAGTTGGTATTTAGGAACTAATTTTTATGAATGAACCTAAAGAAGATAACCATTTAGAACTGCCTAAAAAAACCCTAATATCATCTTCCAGCATTCATATTTATACACATCATTTACATGGGAACCCAGGAAATTCATCAAAGATGATGAGGTTAGTGAATTATAGATTCATGGAATTTTTTTCTAGTTTGGACATTTGTATGCTATAAAAAATCATTAAGATGGTGGATGTCTCAAACCCTACATAAACCCCAAAAGTGACCCAATGGTGAAGTTTATCTTCAAAACCCATCCAAATGAGATAATATGAATATGAAATGACCATTAAGGTCTCCTAAGGTCCTTTGAGCATCAAAATGAATCAATAATCATCACGTTTTGGAGTCAAACTATATGGAATAGGACTAGAAGTGCTAGTTTGATTTCAAAAGCAAGGAGATGGGGAGTATTTGTGTGCATAATGAAGTGAAGAAGGGAGATGGGTCCTAGAGCATCTAATCAAGTCATTTATCATCCACCAAATTGACCTACATGATTGGTTCAACAATAATAAAAGTACATGTGTTATAATTCATAGATATATGCACTCAAAGAAGGTCAAAAGGTTTGATTAAGTCAGTGTTGCTACCTCTTGATGTCCCTGAGGTAATGTTCAGATTAGGGATGATGAAAGAATATTGTTGACCAAATTTTACTCCAAGTCAAATTTGGGTCAACCCCTAATATTTTAAACTTTTTTATAAGGTTTAATATGACATATATGGGTTTCATTATTGATCTAGATGTTTACTTATCCCTAGCCTAACCTTGGTTCAAGTCTAGCCCCTTTTACTAGTCAAGTCCATGAAAGTCAACCCTAGTCAAATAGGGTAAAACCTATTAAAAGGAATTAATCATGTTTTTTTAGTCCTAATATGGCTTTTAATATGATTTAGGATCTTTCTAAGTCATTTAATTGCTCTTTTCATGTTCAATATGTCAAAAATGAATGTGGGACCACCTTTTAGCTAACAAAGAGGACTTGTACTGATAGCTAAAGAGACCAACTTGTCAATAGGATATTTTTGACATGGGAGAGGTTAGATAATATTATAATCAGGTATATTATAGGCCAAGAATTAGTTATACTCAAAAAAGGGTAGTTTCCCCTTCTTTTTAGTACCTCTTAGGAACTTATACGGAATAGCTCATCTCACTTGTAGGTGAAAACATTAGTTATATTCATCTTCACCTTCCCATAGGTAATATCCACATTTGGATTTCATATATTTCATAACAATTTTCATTTTCAACTCATTTTTTCGTCATTTTCCATTTTCAAGCCATGGAAGGGCAAGTTCAAGAACTCACTATGGAAACTATAGGTGGAGTTAAGAAGAATGATTTTATAAGAGTATATTAATCTAAGTACACTTCAAATCCATGGAAATAAGTTTTATATCGGTGGATCCTCCTTCATGAACAATCACTTTCACTCCAAACAACTTTTTATGGAATTGTCACCAAGCAGGGTCAAGATTTATCCAAATTACATAAAATCAGAAATGGATAGAGTTGTGTGGTTTTATAATGTGGTTTATATATATTATTAGGTAATATAAAAGGTATTTAAATCATTTAACACTTCTCTTTAAATTCCATTTATGGATTATTCCAAAGTGTGCTTGGTTCTCAAAGTTGGTAGCCATATATGGGTAGCTTGAGTTTGGAAACATGAAAGAGAGCTCCAAGGGAGGTTTTAATGTGCTTAGATCCATGTTTTAAATTTTGTTAAATTAAATCTCATTGTGATATATCAAATAAATTTACCATTATTTAAATCAAATTTCCTAATTTCCTTGTTCACTATCTATTCAGTTCACAGTCACCTTACTTGAGCTCTAAGAGGTTTGTACAAAGGTGTGAAGAGTAAAAGCATTGTGTAATTTAGTTTGAGGTTTTGGAATTATAAAATGGTCTTATATATCATGCCATGAAGGTGAAAATTATATTCAATTTGGATTTTCCCTTCAAGAGGATGAGTTTACTGTAATGGGCTCACAACCCCTAAAAGTTGCAAACAGTGGCCTAGGAGATTTGTAAGGGCCTCATTAAATGTAATTTCAAGGTGATCTAGACATTCATTTTTAAAATTTTTTTATCCATATATAGATACAATGCCAATTCCAATTTTTTTGGGTAGATGGGGAGTGTAATATGGATTTTTAAAGGCCTAAAAGTGGTTTAAAACCACTAAAAAAGGGTAGTGACATCTACAGGAAATTGAGTTAAAAGGACCACTCTTCAACCAAAGTTTAATCCTAAAGAAACACTTCATTTTTTAATGAAATTTAATATGGTAAAGGAAAAATTTAAGGATAAAATACCTTCCCAAAGGTATAGTGTATCCAACCTTGAGTCATGATCAAACCCACCTTTCCATACACAACCTTGTGAGGGAAAACACAGTTAAGAAGGGTTAGTAAATAGTGAAGTTAGAGGTGATAGTTTAGATATAATTTTGAACCTTAAAAGAGAAATAATGAAATTTTTTAATCATATAACTTAATTTTAATACCAATCACTTTCAAATAAACGTAATTCATGCCCATAAGCACCTATAATAGGCCTAAAGGCATGACTGTCACAATCAAGGCAGGGTGTCATAGTTGTGGACATAGGAAAATAATTTATATGGTTTGAAAGATTTAAAAGAGGTAAAAAAATAATAATTTATTAATATTACCTAATAAAAATTAATATGAGTTACAAAAACATTAATCCAAACTCAGACCATGACCTATAGGCAGGGTCCTAAGAAGTGTCTCAGTCCAATGAGCAAGTGGCCTAATCTCAGGATGAATTAATGCAAGGGATGGACATTAAATTTATATATTTGATTAATTAATAATAATATTAGTTTATTAAAATTATTTTATGTTTTTTTGTGCTCTTAAAACCTAAAACCAATCTCAAATATCCTACAACTAGGCCTAGATAGTGATTCATCTTTTAGGTAGTCAAAGGCCTGGTCTAAGTTTCCAAGGGCATTAGAACTTGTTTAAATGGATAAAAGAATAGTAAATGGTTAAAATTAATTATAATATTAATTTATTATCCATAAAATTCTTAATAAATCTCAATTAATTTTATTTTTCTCCAAGTACAACCTACACCCATCCCACCTTCACAGTCTACCTACTCATGAAGTTTGCCTTAGGAATTTGAAGAGTTGGAAGGTATATCATTGGTATTAGAATATAAAATTTGATAAAAATAATAACTTTTACCATTTATACACTCCAAAATATTTTTATTTTATTATATATCAATTCAAATCCTCTTTATTTTGTCTCAGTGTAGGGACAGTTTCATCATGCATGAAGATGACAATTTTGGGGAAAATAGTGAGATAGATGGACTAGAGGTCAAGAAAGCCCATGTGATGATTGGAGAAGATGTAGGACACATATATAAATTTAAAAAACCTTTATCTAATATTTTAAATCAAACAATATTATCTAACTAAGAAGGATTATAGTCATGCATGAAGAAAACCCTTAAGCCTAAAAGCCAAATTGAGTGGCATGTGCATTTTTGACCTTATCCATGCTTTCCACTTGAATAGTTAAGGATTTAATGGGTATTTTAGATATTTTTAAGCCATAAAATAAATATTTACTCCATAATTATATATATATACTCCTACATTATAACTACGGACTCCATCACTATAACTACAAACTTCAGTTAGTCTAAATTGGCATCTAAAATGACATAGTGGAAAGAGTGAAAAATCAAATTTGAAGGTATTTTAAGGTGTTTTGGATGGATATGATAATATTATGTTACTATATAGGTGTCATAACTCCTCTTTTATGGATCATTTGAGAAATAAGAAGAGATTTCTAGTGCCAATTGTCAAAATAAGCCTAATAGAGGGTGATCATGGTAGCAGATAATGATGGTGCTAGTGTAAGAGAATATAAATGATAAAAGAAAATTTAAATGAATTTAAATGCCTTATTATAACCACCTCCTCTTATCTCATACATCAACTTGTCCTTAATTTTCCTTGGAGTGCTTAAGAGGGGCCAATGATGAAGGGAGTTTTCAAGGGAAAGTGGAAGAGTTCCTACGCCACATGTGAGGGAGTTACTTGGTTTGAGATGGAAACATGTCTACATTAGTTTATTGACCTATATTATACTTAATTATCATTATTTTTAACTAGTGAGATAAATTTTACACTTTTACTTGTTTCTTTTAGACTTCTTTTTTATCACTCTCTTTTCACATTCTATAAATGCAAGCCATTTTGGATTTTTAGAGGATTCTAACTCTTGGTATGGTGAAGCCCTACCAAAATTGTACCTTGATTTGACCTTAATCTAATGAGAATTAATTTAGTTATACTCAAAGTCCATTTTCACTATGTTTTTAAGTGAGCCATCTTGAATGTCAAGTATAGATTGAGTTCATCTTGTTTTCATGCAATCCTTGAATGTGTTTTTAGAAATTACTTCTTTCCTAATAGGTTTAATGAAGTGTACGCTTCTAAAATAGACTCTTGAAGTGTGTATTAGTTTGTTACTATCATATCTAACCTTCCCTTCACTTGCCTTCATTTTTTGAGCTATTATTTGCCTTAATAATAAACACTAATTCTATGGAGCTCTATTAATGGTGTTAAGGGTAGTTTACTTGTCTTAGTTCATTATACAAATTCCAAGTGTATGAATGGAAGAAACTCTTGGTGTATCACCTCCTAGTATAGGTTTTTTTAATGCATATTTCTCTCCCTTTTCACCCATAATAGTAATTTTTAGTATCATAAGCACATCAAGTCATATATATGGAGTTAGCCCTTAAAATCTAGAAGTTTACTTCCACTATAGGTGCCCCACACACCTAGAAGTATTCCCATGTAGGTCAAATATTGAAGAGACTTGAATAACCTCTTCTAGGGTGAAATATTTGGAGACAAAAAATACCTTACAAACCTAGGGTTTAAATCAAAATTCATGATTCATGTCTATAGATAGATCAATGAATAGATTTTTTGATGATTTTATCATCAAAAAGTGAAGCAGAGTGTAATTTAGGGAGTAAGAATGCTTATAACCTTATTGAATAAGGCCATCACAATTTTTGAAATCCCTTTGGGTAAATTTTACCTCATAATAAGTTTATAAAATGGGACATCTTACCTAAAGACACACTTAAGTTACTCAAAAGGCATGTTTTTCACATAAAGAGCATCTTCAAGTTGTCATAATAGATTAAATGTTATGCATGGAGAACCCAAAACTTCAAGTAAGGTGGGGAGGTCTATTGTCTTTAATTTTTCATAATTGGTTTAGAGATCGAAGCTCTGATTTCTATGACCCACCCCTAAGACCCCCAAATAGTCTTATATCTCCCTTAAATCCTAATAGTAACTCTACTAGAGAGGTTTAATGAAAAATTCATTCAAACACTAAGGATTGCTTTTCCAACTCTTGGATCATGTTTCTATCTCAAAGGGGATCATTCCATGTCTCATGATGGTATAGAAACTATATGATCACCTCCTTAAAATTTACTTGTACATCATTTTAGGAACAAGATGTACCGTAGAGCCTAATAAAGAGTTCTATATTATGGAAGAGTTAAGTTGAAGGGTTATTCTACTTCTCTAATATCAAAATGATGCATTAAGGTGCTTATAAAAAAACTCTACCATCTCATCTTAAATAGCCAGTCTATGAAGTAGCTTAAGTGATCTAGTCATGCAAGGATAATGTGTTTATAGGTGAATAAAACTTGAGATATCCAAATATAAATTCATAAGGGTTCATATAAGAATGAACTAATTCTTCTCAGATGAGTTGGGATCCTAGTTCAACTATTTGATCATTCAAGTAATGAATATGAGTAGAGAGATGAAGGATAAGCAGAATGGGTCTACTTATCTTACAAGTATAAGAGTCTAGTAGGTATAAAATGGAGTGGTTTCATTAATAAACCATATTAAATCATTTTTAAATATCATCTAGGGGAGAATATCCCAAAATTAAGTACATTATGATAGGGTAGAGGCACTTTCAAGGATAATTCTCATACACATTGAAGGAGAGGCTACCCAACACCTCTAGGAGGCCTATCCTTATTATATTTGTAGTGTAACTTCCACTAGAGGGGATATTGGGTTATTTTAATAATTTTAAGGCTTGAATAAATTCAAACTTGGGAGTTACAACCTCCATGCCTGATCTCAATGTTAAAGTGGAATCATTAAAGGAATGTCTAAGCATGAGGGGAATAGGCCTATTATAAATACCATACACCATATTGGCCTCATTCATGGTCTTTCCCACACTTATAATCTTCCCTCCTCTCTCTAAAACTTATATTTAAGTATGAATTTATCTCTTTTTTTGGTATCCCTTAGCTAGGTGTAGCAAAGCTTTACAAAATTTCCTTGTACTCCTTTGATTCAATAAGAGAATACTTGTCAATTTTTTTTGAATGCTAGTGTACTTCATGAGAGTTTAATTTTCATAATTTATGCATTATTTTTAATTTTATATTTCCTTTCATGTACCTAAGTTTAGGTTAATATTCTATTTTAGGTTGTATGAAGGGTTGGCAAGCAGGGGTGTTCTTGAAATGTCATAATCCAATAATGTCTTGTGCAGATATAGGCTTTTGTCCTTGAAGTTGAATAAATCTCACTAAAATTCCATATTAAATAATAATTCTTAGAAAATCATCAATAATTATAATTATTTTTAATCTCCATTATTTTTATTAGTGGGTTTCAAAGGATAGACTTAGAGTGGATCTTCAATCATTGGTGCATCACCACTTTAGTTTAGGTTCTATTACTAGTTTTATCTTTTTTACCTTTTCAAAAAAATAAGATTAGGTGTTATAAAGAGCATTGAAATAATAAATTAGGGAAGATATCCACATCAAACCTAGAGGTTTGACCTACATATTAGGCATCCCATAGCCTATAGGTCACTCCAATGTTGGTCTAAGTTTGAGGTGGATGTGAATAATCTTTTCCTTAGCAAGGTTGTAACCTAATTACCTAACAGTGATATCATGCCTAGTGGGACCAAATATAAAGTGCCTTGGATACCTAATTTAACAATATTGACAATTTTGGAAGACATATAGATGGCTAAGGACAATATATGGAAGATTAGATGGTAGTTTTAGGAAAAATGTGTCAACTAGGTCAGCATCAAAAGGTAAGTAGATTTAATTTGTTTAACTATCTTTATAAATTTCAAGGAAAAATATGGTTATTATTTTTAACAAAAATCCCACACCCCTTAATTCTCTCAAGTCTCCCAATTATATCAATTTTATCCATATACATCCTGATGTAAGTCCCCTAATTCTAATGACAAGGCCTAGAATGCACACATTGGTACCCTTTAATGGTAGAAGCCCTTTAAACCTCAACTAATTTAATGATATCTTAGTTTCTGACTTTAAAATGTTTCCATACTTCATAGGAGAAAACTCCACCAGTCATGTGGAATATATAGATGATACAACCAACCTTTGTTTATTACTTAACATCACCCAATAAAATATAGCCATGAGACTCTTAGAAATTTCCTTGAGAGAAAAAGCCCTTAAATGGTATATAGGTCTCACTCTTTCCCCCATAAACACTTTTGATGAATTTTGTGAGTTCCTTTGTAAACATTTTGAAGATATAAGTGATCATGTGTCCCTAGTTGAGCAAATTACCTCAATTAAGAGGGTACCCTAAGAATCTATGATTGGTTTCAACTATAAATTTCAAAAGACTTGGGATATAATCCTTGTCATCATCAAGCCTATACCAAATTATTCCTTCTTATACTACCTAAGGGCCTTTATTTCTGATGTTTTTGTAATGATACATTCTATTGGTGGGACCACATTGCTAGATGCATATGAAATATCCATAAGAGCATGCTTGATACAAGTAGGAAATTTGATTACTAGAACCCTCATGGGCCTACTTCCTAAGATCCAACCTACTACCCCACCATTACTCCATTTACAACTACAAATAATCAAGACCAATCTAATGGTAGATAAGTGGATATGCTTGGTTAGAATGAAGGTTTACTTAAATCTCAAAATAATAAATTGGTAGAATTAGAAAGGCAACATCATACTTATTATAGACCTTATCCACCCCATTATCAATCTCTATATCCATATTATCCCTATAATATACACCCTTATCCAAACAAAAAACAAGCTCAAGGTAATATCACATAGGCTAGACCCTACAATTACAACCCCAATATTGTAAGGATTTCAAGAGCATTCGTGCCAACATAAAATAACCTTGCATAAAAATGTCAATCATTTAATCCATGGCAGTAATCAAGTGAGATGGTGATGTATACAAGTGGGGAATCATATAAAAATTATTGTATGTAGCAGGGTCCTACATTTCAAGTTCATGAAACCATACCTCCTCCACAATAAGAACCTCTAATTCCTCATGGTGATATGCTTGTCATGACACTAGCAGAAGTACCAAGCCAATAATAAGGGAACATGATAAAAACACATACTAAGACAACCTTTTCAAACTTAAAAGAAGGTGATAACACTTTTGAGTAATTAGAAATGAACTTGGGGTAGAATGGACTCAAAATAAATGAATTAGTTTCATACCACACAAGGGATAAAAGGAAAATGATTGATGATAATTTGGGTTAGTCAAAGGTCTCCCCCACACATCCCCAAATAACTTAGTTGCTTTCCACTTAAATTACAATAAAAAAAACCTCTCCAACATAATATAAATCTTAAACATAGGGGAAACATCAAAAAATTCCATAAATTCCACAAGTCATTCAAGTCAGAAGTGATGTATCCACTTCCAAGTTACATCCTAAGAGTGATAATTCTCCCTTGAGCATTGTGGACTACATGAAGAAGTCTAATTTTATAATTCCTATATGGGATTCTATACTCATTATACGAAAAAAGGACGTTCTTCATAAGGAGATCTCCAAGATCTCTCTCATGAAAAAATGAGATAATAAGTTGAGTATAATATATGATAATGATAGTTAACTTAGTGAAGTCTAAGCTCCCAAGGTATTTAAGCCACCACTCTTCTATTTATCAATCATAATAGTAGAATGTATTTTACACAATTTCATGATAGATAGTGGTGCCTACATATTATTCATGTTAAAATCCATATTTGATAAATTAGAGCTCAAGTATGAACCCAATGAGAAAGGAGTCTTACGATTAGATAGGTCTTCTACAAAGATAGTAGGTTTCCTAAAGGATCTCAAGATTGTGCCAATATCCGACCCCAATTGCACTATCTCATAAGATGTCATGGTTGTTGATCTCCCCCCCCATATTTTTCCCTATGCCTATCTAGGTATTTTAGTACAAATATTGGGGGATGCCTTTCATCTGACTAGACATACATGGCCTTTAGGACTAGATATGGGATCAGGGTCACTATTAGGTCTGAACTTATTTCTAGGTTCCACTTAGAACCATATATGCCTAACCTCTCTAATGTAAACTATAATATACTAGATGAGGATTATAATTTAAGTGAGTAAGAACCCAAGAATCATCTTTAATGCATCTTATATTTGTTCCTTGATGGATGGGTAGTTGAAAACCATGGTTTTGACTCCTACAAAACCATTGAGGAGGTATGCCTAGGTCTATATTGTATGCATGAGGAAGGAGTTATTGTTCCTAGTCCCACAAGCCCAAATTAAGATCATGATGGTATATGTATGTTGATATTGGATGGTTCAAGTTCAAAGAATGGTAGTGGGGCTAGAGTAATGCTTGTTTCCCCTTCAAATCAAAAGTACTACTCATTAGTGAGGATATAATTTAGTTGTATTTCAAAAACATCATAATATGAATCCCTCATGCATGGAAAACAAGAGGCAAGGAGGAGAGGAATCAAAATATTTAAAGTGAAAGGTGATAACGAGTTAGTTGTGTAGAGGTTTTTTAATTTGGACTATCAAGACCAAACACCAACCCCCTACAATTCAAATCTTTATAGGACCTTGATAATAACCTCTATATGATGGTAAAATAGGTGTATTTTGGTCAAAAAGAGTCAGTTATTGGTCATTTAATGAATAATATGGATGTCAAAGGTTATAAAATCATTCATGAAACATTTCAATACATTTATATTTGTGTAATTTCCTAAGTCATAGAGTTTCATGACTTGAAATAGCTTTTCATATAAGATAAAGTGTTCTAAAGGCCAAAATAAGATCACATGTGCCAATTTAGCACCCATAAGGATGTAAAAATACTTTTTTATTTTTTACATAATTTCATTGACTCATGGATATACTTTAAATTCATTAAATTTTGTGGTGGAGGTCTTAAGTTATCAATAAAAGGCAAAAAGAGGCTATTTTCATTCATATTTGAAATAGTACAAACTTGTACTAAATTTGATATAGATGAGGTATAAAATTTGAGTAATAATGAATTATAGGTTTCCCATAATAATTTCATGGCATGAATATGCAATAAAATATCAAAACCTATCAGCTCCATTTAAGTGGCTTCTTTGCACATAAACATAGGCTTCTAAGTTTGATGATGATAAGACCCTGAAAGAGAGATTATAGGTCTAAATTTTTGGTCAAATAAATTAGAATTGTAGGAATTATTTTTATATTAATTGGTTATAAATATGGTCTTATATCCCTCATGAATTATACATTTTAATTTAGGACATAATTTTGCATTCTTGCATCTAGGAAGGCAGTCAATTTTCTACAATTTCTCCTCACCAAGGCATCATTTCAAGAAAATTATAGTTTTTAGAGATTATTAGGAACATTATTCATCCTTAAATTTAATTATAAAGGTTATTTTAACACTTATTATTGTCATATATAGATCAATAATAGTTCTATAATGGAATTCTATAGTCTACATGCTTCTAAAGGAGTTTGTATGGTTCAAGAGAGAGAAGGATTTTCAAGTTTTCTTGTTTTCTTTTTTGAAGATATATATAATATGTTTAAATGTTATAAAACAATTTTTTTTTTAAATATTATTGAAGTTTCATTTCCAAGAATCCATCATTTTCTATCAAGCATCTCCAAAAAAGTCCTTGTTTAGAAAAAACTAAGGAAAATTAGCATATTTTAAGGTTTTTATATACTCTTATGTTTCATTTTCACCCTCTTGTGCTCCTTAAAAATAATATAAGTTGACATTTTTTGAAGAGGGATATGGAAAATCTTGTATGTGAATCTCAAGTTGGTCTTGGCATACTCCTATTGTCTCCTTTCTAACTCCATTTTGTTCATCCCCATATCAGTATTTTTCACTATTATTTCTCATTGTGTAAGCTTGTCTCCACCCTCCATTCATAGTTACACATAATAAAATCATGTTTTACCACATTCCACCATTATCGATTCCATATTCTCATTAACATAAGGATCTAAGGCCACCATGAGTCATCTTGGTCATACTAATTTTGTGTAAGGCCTCTTCAAACATGCCAAACTATCATAAAATAGTCACCTACAACCAATACACCAGCACTTCAAGAGAGGTTAGTGTGACTATCTTGAGATAATTTTACAATTACATGACATCTTCAGACCACTTATCACCTTTAAAAAATTCTCTAAAGCCTCAAGAATTGTTATAGTCCATATAACATATTATGGTAAAGGGTACAATCAAGAAGGTGAATGATACTTTAATATGCTCCACGGGTTTTGAACATTTCAAGGAGGTTTTTTGAGTTTATAGATCATAATGATGATATATATAAATAAACACCACCTTTTATATTTTCAGAAACTCCCAAGGTATTTTTAGTACAATCTTTGTCCATACAAGGATACCTACAGGTAACAAAGGATATCGACTTTATTTCACGACAAGTCGAGGGTTAATGGTCCATAAGGTTTTTCATGTTCATAGAGTTTTAATAAGAGTAATAGTGATGGAATGAGATAAATATTTAAATAGAGGAGGGTATTAACATGTTTTGACATAGTCATAACACACTTATAATCATACAAAAAAGATAGGCATATCTCCAAATGATGAGTTTTCAAGCACAATGGTAAATGATAAGAAATTTATGTTCATGGGAGGTTATTAATTAATTAATGGTGAATAAAAGTTATTAAATATGAATAATTAATTAAAAAACATGATACACAGTTAAATTAAACCTTTAGAGGTGCACCTATAGGTAACTAAGGACTACCTACAGTCAGCAAGCTAGACAATACTATGGGTAGGTTTTCAAGATTTGAAATATTCAAGAGGATATTGAGAATCTAAAGATATAATGTATAAGTTAAGGAAATATTTAAATCACTTGACACATATTTCAAACTTCCTAATGCCTAGACCTTGAACTCAGTCCATACAAGACCCAGTTAAATAAACTACAATAAAAAAAAGATAGGCATAACTTCTAAACAAAAGAGAAATGAGAATAAAGTGGTCACCTAGGGTAGTTTCATGCTCAAGATAATATAATGTTATAAATAATGTTTTTATCTCATTAATAATCACAAAAATATCCTCAAGATCAAGCTACAAGCAAGTTTTAACCTCAAAATAATAACCTACATCCATCTTAAGGCTAAAGGTCCTTCAAGATATCATACATGAGTAAGCCATGCCATATAGAGGAGTTTCATAATTATTAGAATGTTTAAAGAATGATATTATATTTGAAACCATAAATAATCATATATAGGGACTCCAAACACTAAATGACACACTTGAAGTAAATGTAGGCAGTCACTTACAACCATACATGGTAATTCTCTAGCACAATCATATGAGCAAGTATATTACAAGGTGCATTTCAATCAAAGAGTGACCCATGGAAATATATTAAGCATTGTAAAATTATGTGTTGATACTCAAGACCTTATTCAAGATATAAGATAATACCAACTCAATAAAATGAAATTACATGCATGTTGTATGGATTTTTGACAGTGTAGAGACCCAAAAAGCTTGTTTAAAGAGTTAAATGGATATGAGGAAGTTAAGAAGATGTTAAAAATTATTATTAATATAAAAAAATAAAAAAATTAATGATTATATTATCATTATACACTTCTTCACCTATAGGACATGCCCCTATACCACTATTAGTATAAGCAAATGAGTGTTCTTAAGGGGAAAAGTATGGTGATAGGTGGCATGAGGTCTGAAAGTTGACCAAATAAGATTAAATAGTTATAAAGTAATTTTAAAATCATATACAATATATTATATCACAAAAAATTAAAAAGGGAAGAAAACTTAATCTTGATACTAGAACTAGCATGCAACATGTCACTAGTTTTTGGTAAGAAGGGGTTACATGCCAAAATATGCATCCTCCAATTATGAAATTTGGTGGATTAGGTCATTATGAATTAATATACCTATAAAAAAATATTTATACGTTAAAATTATTAGGATCAGTACCCACTATTTTTACACATTCCCTTGCATGTCTAAACATAGTCACCATTGGAGCAAGCATACTTTCTTGGAAGGTTTTCAAGTTTTCATAGATGGTTTAAGCTTCATTGAGTTTTTAAAAATAATTATAAGTTGTTTTTAATTATCCATACACTTTTTTAGAGGTAACCATACTCTATTTTATCATAAACCATGCCCTTGAGCACTAAAATAAGCAAGAAGGCCTATAACACTAAAAGGCACTTATAGTCCTACCAAGTAAGATGACACATTTATAATGGTATGAATAGATGGTATACTTATTATGAATATGTATTCAATTAAATAATATAAGGATAAAAGTGTTCTAAATATTATTGTCATTGATGTCAAAAGGGATAGTATGAGCATGCCATTGATGTTCATGACTAAATATGGTGATTAGAGGATAAGAAAAGGATCCTATAAAAGGTAAAATATTATTGGATTTTTTTTCACATGATGGGAAATAATTTGGTTATTCATGTTGATCATCTAGACATTTTTAGTCTATGATAGGAAAATCTCAGAAAGCATTTTGCTGACATCACCATTGCTATGTGTGAATGAGTATGAGGGAGTTGGTCACATGGTTGCGATCACATTATTCCCTAGTTGTTATAAACCATATTTTAATCCATGCAATGAAGTATATTTGAATATATGGGAATGCAAAGTTGGCTACTCAAACAGAAATCCCTAAGTTTCTATACTTAGCCAAATTTTCAAAAGGGTTCAGTACATCCAAGTAATAATATTGATGAGGTCAGAATTCACACATATGGTCATGTCAAGACAAATTTATCTTATGGGTCTATTCATTTTTGTTCCTATTTTCTATGTGCTAAATCTTAGGTTATGCAATGTAGTGCGATAAGAGATATGCTTGAGCAAAGTAGGGCTCCCACACATTTTGATAATATTTTCTAAAACTTAGTAAAATTTTGTAGGTTGAAATATAAATCTAAGTAGGAAATTTAATGATGACATATCATACACATGAAATATTTAGGAGAAAATGGATATATGTATAAAATTCTCTATATAAAAGGATCTTATGCATTAAATTTTTTGTCATCTAGCTAAGCATGACAAGATTTATACAAGGATAAAGTTGGCCTTCCAAGCAAGTTCAAGGCATAATTAGCTCTATGAAAAAATAATCTAAGTGATAATATTAATAGATTTATATCTCACACATGAAAAATATTCAAGAATAAATGAGCATATGTGTTTGTTCACTATCATGCTTAGTCTATATGGTTCAAATTTAAGACTAGGCAGTTGAGTAAAGTAGAAGATATGAAGGTGTAAATTTAGACTTTCAAGCATTATTGATATGGTCCCCATACTTATACAAATCTACATAAATTAAATTTCAAACAAGTTTTAAATAGATCAATAGAGTGTGTTGCTTCCAAGATGCTAGGATGAAGTGAGATGAAGATAAAAGGTCAAATTTTAAATCTTGATCAATGACTATCACTTATTCGTACATTAAATATCCAATGAAGCATAGGCAAAGTCAATTTTTCAAAGGGACCTTTGATAGTGATAAGTGTCATAATCATGAATATTTCATAGTAAATATATGGTGTATTTTAAATTAAAATCATCAACAAGCAATATGAGGATGCCAAGTGTCTCAATAGAGGGAACTGGTAACAATGTGTAGAAGGCATGTGTTAATGCCAAGTGTCACTTTCTTGAGAACTAAGAAAAGATAAATATCAATATTTTTAGAAGATATAACAATGAGTGGATGATCATGAAAATTAAATCTAATGAATTGAGTGGATTCATATGATATTAAGTGCTCAATATTTATCAATAGAGTGACAAGTTAAAGACTAAGAAAATCTAAAAAGATCAAAGGAGCATATGAGATCCAAAGACTAAGGAAGTAGTGAGATGGGATAAATATCTCAATGTTTAAAAATTAGATATAAGTAAATATCATGCATCTTCAGAGATTGAATGACATGTGAGAGCCCATATTAGGAAGATCAACATATGCATTTTAAAGTTAATAAAGCTAAAGTTTGGAAGCATACAAGGATCTAACAGATAACATGATCCTATCAAAATGTGATCATATAAATGCATTTTAAAGTTGATCTATTTGAAAAAAATCATCATATCATGTCACTAAATGCAAGATCATTTATTTATATTAAATTGTATTGATTCTAATGGTCAGATGTAGGAACATGCAAGTAAGCCATGAATCATGACATAGACAACAAGATTGATCAATGTAACTAATCAAATCTATGTAAATGTGCATGTGCATGAAAACTAGAGTTTGGGAAATTCTATAGATAGTAATGAGAGCACAAATCATGGTGGTGATACATGAATTTAAGATGCAAGAAACTTAAAATTCAAGAGATAATGAGCTGAGACCAGAATAGAGTGTGATGTTTTGGTAAACAAGTGTGAAAAGAACAAAGATATGGAACCCTAGATTAATTGGTTATATATATGACATCTAGGACATGAGCAAAATATGATATAGCTATTGATAATGAGTATATTCAAATACATATATTATGGTATAGAGTAAGAGAAATGAAGTTTGTCAAATAGAGACATCTCTAGACATAGAGACAAAGGGATAGAGATTAGAAAGGCACAAATAGATTATCTACAAAGTATGAATAGTTATAGATTAGGCCTATAATATAATGAATCTATGATATAATATGGAGTTGTAGCTCCATAAAAGAATATGATCAGTTAGTGCCATCAAATAAGCTAAGTAGGTGCTCAGATTAGGGAATGAGTGCTTCCTTATAGTTGAAGCTCTTAAATTAGGGGATTGGTGTCTCCTTAGGGTTAGTGCCCTTAAGGATTATAACTAGTGAGGTTCCTTATTTTTACTTTGGATTAGAGTGGTATATTATAGTAGTTATTTCTTGTCAGTTTTTCCCATATTGGATTTTCCACAATATGTCTTATGTTGTGTCTATTTATGTGATTAATATCTCTTCATATAGTTTTAATCTATATTAAAAGGTTTGAAAAAGACTAAGTTAATTAATATACTAATTCATTTCACCCTCTTATTATCTATTTGTGTTCTAATAATTGTTATCATAGCTTATGTTCCTTAGAAGAAGCTTAATTATCTCAAGTAGATCTTGGAATGATGAACATAAATGGATAGTCAAGAAGGATCTTCATCAAACAAAGCACCTCTCTTTGATAGATCAAACTATGTATTCTAGAGCATAAAAATGGAAGCATATTTATCTTAATTATGTTTTTATGTATGGATGTTTATTGTAAATGGATATATAACTTGTGATACAAATCTTACTAATCAAGTTCTAAGAAAAAATATGAGAGCAATGCCAAGGATAAAAATGCTATTTTATGTGGAATATCTAGTTCAGAGTTTGTCAAAGTGATGCATTACAAAAATTCACAATATATTTGGAACAAAATAAGGATCATATATGAAGGAGATGACAAGGTAAAGTAGGTCAAGCTACAAACATACAGAGGCATGTTTTAAATCCTTAAAATTAATAAGGAAGAGAAAATAGTAGACTATCTCTTCATAGTGGATGAAATAGTCAATGCAATCAAAGGCCTTGGAGAAGAGATGAAAAAATCAATATTTTTCAAAAAGGTCCTAATATATCTATATTCAAGGTATGACTCTAAAATATCTACAATATAAGAAGTAAGAGATTTGGATAAACTCACTATTTATGAGATTCATGGAACCTTCACTACCTATGAGATGAGAATGGGAGAAGCAGACAATTTAAAAAGAGAAGTTACATTCAAAGTAGCCAATCAAGTAAAAGAAAAAACATCCTCATCTAGATCTGAGGAGAGTGATGAAGAAGAAGCCAATTTTTTTATAGATTGAGAAGAGGGTCTGTAAATTATAGAGGTAAGTTACCCTTTAAATGCTTTAATTATTGTAAAGTAGGACATTTTACTGGTAAATGTCCTTACAATAAAAAGGATAAGTCTAAGCAAGTAGAGAGTAGAAAAAAGGTGAAACCCTACTATCCCAAAAAGAATAAATTCTTTAAAAACAAGAAATTATTATACATAAAATAAGACAATGATTCAATGGATGTTAGTGATACTTATGATGATGATCATGACTATGATTTTTTGGTCAAGAAAAGGAAATCCTATTCATGAAAAGAGAATAATATTTTATGGATCAAGAAGAATTTGATGACTCATATGAAGAAGAATAAGAAGGAGAAGTGGATATAGAGTGTGAACTCATCTATGTTTTAGAAAAAAATGATAAGCTAAGAAAATAGAGAACAAAATATAAAAAGATTGGATAAAAGGAAAATGAGAAAATGTCCAAAAGTATTGAGAAATGTGATTAGATGATAATGAGCCTAAAGACACCAATTTAATAGGCTAAATGAATATATGATGTATTCAAACTTTAAATACAATCTAAATCTAATGAGTGCATGAAGATAGAAGAAGAGATAGTGTCTTTGAGAAAAGATCTTGAGAAAGCTAAAGGATAACTAGACAATTGTCTGAAGTTGATAAGAGGATTAGATATTCTTAATGAATTGATAAATATTTTAAAAGAGAGATCAAGTCTTGGTTATGAAAAATTAAAATGTTCCACAAGTACATCTGTTAACCTATATGACAACTTTGAAACAAAATGAGAATCAAGAAAAAAGAAAGATAAATCTTGCAAGGATACAAAGATAGACTAAATCACATCTAATGTGGTAAAATTTGAAGCTATAAAGAAGCTTGAAGAGAAGAAGAAGACAAAGGTAGCTGGTGCAGATGGATACACAAATTTGAGAGACTTGAATAATCTAGAGTTTATAAGAGCTCCTCATGTTGTACCGAGAAATGTTATGACCATGTATTCCTCATCTTTATATGGTTATTACTAAACCTGTAATCAGTTTGGTCATAGTGCTATTGATTGTAGAGTTGTACCTAAAATGAGAAAAAAAAATTTAATTACAAATTAATTTTCTCCTTTTTTAGATACAAATGTAATATGTTATAATTATAATAACTTTGATCACATAGCTAAACAATGTAAAACTAGCTTTGTAAGATCAACATTACATAGTGTAAATAAAGTCATGCCTCCTAGTGTGAACAAAAGTTCATAAGTCTCTAAAAATGAGAAAAATAAGCAAACTAAGAAACCCAAAGATGTGTGGAGAGTTAAAATCAATCTATTATTGCTCAAATTACACTCCATGTAAAGGACCAGAAATTGTGGGTGATAGATAGTGGTTTATCAAAGCATATGACTAGTGACAAGAGCAAGTTCATCAAAATAAGAAAATGTAAGGAAAGATATATTATTTTAGGAGACAACACTATAGTAAAGATAAAAGGTAAAATAATCTTGAACATAGATGGAAAACTTCCTACACATGATGTCCTTTATTTTGAAGAATTGAAGCATAATCTACTAAGTGTCAGTCAAATGTGTGATAATGGATATAAGGTCATATTTAATGTAGAAGGATACAAGTTAAAGAGATCAATAAAAATATATGTAGAAGGTAAAATTATTGAAAGTAACATCCATAATGTTGTTGAAGTGAATGATAATAGCCACCTAGTAGGAAAGATTGATGAGATTTGGTTATGGAATAGAAGAATGGGCCATGTTAACTTTGATAACCTATTCAAAGTAAAAACAAATAAATGTGTTAGACACATGCCCAAGGTAACCAAACCTACAGACACTACTTGCAAGGAATGTCAACTAGGAAAGTAGACAAGGGTTAGGTTTCAAAACAAGGAGTACGCAAATACAAATCCTTTAGAGTTAGTTCATATTGATCTTTGTGGTCGTACTAAGACAAGAGGATCTAAGGGATAAAGATACTTCATGTTATTTGTTGATGATTATTCAAAAATGATATGGGTAACCTTTTTGAAGGACAAGTCTCAAGCATTTGAAAGATTCATGATCTTTAGATATATGGTAGAGAATGAGATTGGATGAGATATCAAATACTTAAGTTTTATAAAGGTGGAGAATTCACCTCAAATGAGTTCATAGATAATTATGATAAGCATGGGATCAAAAGGCATTACTCTACAACAAGTACTCCACAATAGAATGGAGTTGTTAAAAGAAAGAACATGACAATCAAGGAGATGGCTAGAACAATGCTAAAAGTGGACAATTTACTTGATGGATATTAGAGAGTGTAGAGAGGATTACAAAGCAAGTTAGTCAAACATTAGTCCATAAATCATGAAAAATCCATAAATAACTAAATAACTAAGCCTATCTATTCTTATGGGAATTATAAAGGATAAAAAAGAAACAAATGAAAAAAAACAACATCATATTACCTTCCCAAATGGATTTAACATACCCATGTGGCTCAAAATCATGTTCTCCCTTGATCAAGCATCCTTGTCTTTGTCAAAAAATATGGAAAACTCCTCCAATGTCTCAAGAACACTCCATAGAACATAGGCTCATGATTCCAAGTCACTAAACTAGCCTATAAATGAAGCTTGTAACTAATTATAATGGTCTATTGAAAATGATTGTGGAGACAATTATACATAATAACTTTGCATAAATAAAGCTTTTTAATTCATGTCCATGTCCTCTCTATCTATATATTTTTGGGATTAATCAAGATCAAGAATGACCATCCATCTCAAGATTGAGATGTGTGGCCATGGATAATCCTAATATTTGGAGTTAAACTCATAAATATCCTCAAGATAAATAAAAATTAAAGAGGAATGGGAGCCATTAAATAGGTATGGGTGACCCATAATTTTGATATATTATGAACTTATGGCTTGATGGATGCCACCTCATAGATGATGTCATTAGGTGATGTAGATATTCAAAATCAATTGCCAATAATGAGATATTAAAAAATATATATGTAATTCCTACTTAAGATCTTAAATTAGATTAATTATCTTAAGCAAGTTTAATCAATTTTAGTGTAATTCTTTGGAAATCGGTGCATAATTAATCAAAACGGTCAAAAAGTCATATTACTAGGTCATAATTTGATTAGAGAGGAATTGGAAGGTGATGTTAGATGTGTTGGAGCTGTATTTCCATTTAGGATGTTACCAACACCAAATAACAAAGGTATGTGATGTGTACCAATGAATTAGAAGAAAAGAGTGATCTAGAGCACTAAATGGCAAAATTGTCATTTTGACTCGAAATGATCTGATCAAAGTTAGCTGACCCATAAAATGCATTTCCCTATTTGGGGATATTTTGACCTAAATTGGCACTTTTAAGTGACAAGTTCAAACCATTTAGGGTTTTTTATGGATTTTTACCTAAAATGTGCATTTGAGTACAATTCAAGTAAGATTGGCAATTTTAACAAAAATGGTGTTAGTAATTGGATGTCTACAAAGAGAAGCAGTCTAAATAGTATTATACATCTTGGATAGAGTTAAACTAGGGTTAAATAGTGAAAAAACTTTGTATGATTTATGTTATGGAAATATTTCCTCCATTAAGCACTTTAGAGTGTTTGGAATCAAATGTTATATCAGGAGAAAAGAGAACAAATTAGAAAGCTTTGAATCAAGATTTGATGGGGGAATATTTCTTGCTTATTCCACTCAAACCAAATCTTGTGTATGTTAACATAAAATACTAGACAAGATTATAGAGAGCATCAATGTCACAGTTGAATAAGGATTGAAACAAGTCGAACTTGACAAGGAAATTAGTATTGAAGAATCAGATCTTGAAGAAGAATCAGATAATGAAGAGGCTAGGGAAATGAATGAAAAGGCACCTCCAAGATTTGTTGAAAAGGGTCATCTTAAAGAGTAGATAATTGGTAATAAGAATTAATGATTTTAGACAAGGAGAAGAGCTACAATGAATAGGGAGTAAGTAAATTTTGCTCTAATGTCTGAAATTGAGCCTAAGAGCTATGTTGAAGCTAGCAAGGATGAAAATTGGCTAAAATCCAAGGAATAAGAATAAGAAAAATTGAAAAGAAAAAAACATAGAAATTAGTTTCAAGACCTTTAAATAAGAATATGATAGGTATAAAATGCATATATATAAATAAGATCATGAGGATGCAGCTAGTGTAAGGAATAAAGAGAGATTGGTGTGCAAAAGATATGCACAAGTTGAGGGCATATATTTTGAGGAAACATTTTCTCCAGTTTCTAGATTGGAAGCTATAATAATGTTTTTATAATTCTCTATATATAATAAATTCAAATTATATTAAATGGATGTTATATCTACTTTATTGAATAGGAACCTAGTAGGGGAAGTTTACATATAACAACCTAAAGGTTTTTAGTTATCAAAGGAAGAATATTATGTGCACAGACTGAAGAAAGATTCATATGGTCTAAAATAGGCACCTATAGCATGCTATTCAAGATTCGACCAATACCTATAACAACAAGGTTTCAATAGAATATGTGTAGACAACAATCTGTACTTCAAATTAGAAGGTGAACATATGTTATTTGTTGTTTATGTAGATGACATCATATTTGGTGGTAATAATAACAAAATGTGCAAAGAATTTTCTACACAAATGCAAAGTGAGTTTGAGATGTCTATGCTTTGATAACTTTATTTCTTCCTTGGTCTACAAATATCATAATCTGATGAAGGGATATTCATATCCCAAAACAAGTATGCAAAGGAAATACTTAAGAGGTTTGAAATGGAAAATCAAAAGCCATTTAGTAATCCCATGATAATTAGATGCAAATTGAGCAAATATGATGAGATACTTGATGCAAATCAAACTATGTATAGATCAATGATAGGTAACTTGTTATACCTAACTGCAACAAGACCATATGTCAATCAAGCAATGTGCATAGTATTAATATTTGAGGCTAACCCTAAAGAGTTACATGTTAATGCAGTGAAAAGGATCTTTAGATACATTAAGAGCATACTTGAATATGGCCTATGGTATCCTAAGAGTGAAGACTTAACTTTGATATATTATACAAATGCTAATTGGGTAAGAAGTGTGGATGATAGAAGAAGCACTAGTGGTGGTGTATTTTTCCTTGGAAATATGTTTGTTTCATGGTTGAGCAAAAATAAAGAGTCGGCTACTCTTTATAAAAAAGAATCAGGGTATGTAGCAGTAATGGAATGTTGCACTCCAGTCTTGTGGATGAAGCAAACACTCAAAGACATCAAGGTTGAGTAAAAATAACCTATCTCTATTCTTTGTGATTATTTTAAGTGATATTAACATATCAAATAATTTAGTGATGCATTCAAGAAACAAGAACATATCAATCAAGTATCACCTTTTAAGAGAGAAGGTTGTAGATCAAGTGGTCACAATGGAATATGTGTCAACTAAGGATCAAATTGTAGACATATTCACCAAACCTCTTCTCATGGAAAAATTTGAGTATCTAATACAAAAGTGGGGAGTGGTGGATCCTACATCACATCACTAGATCATAGTGATAGGTCATGAATCAAGGGCGAGTCTAATATAAGCTTTATTAATCCCTAAAAGAAGAGAGAAAAGGAAATTCTATTATACATATCTTTGAAAAGTTCTAATGAGTTGATGGTTTTAGATTCTTGGGAAAATTATTTTATCTAATAAAGGCATAGAAACATTTGGAAAAATAGTTATAAATAGTCCCTTTTCTATAGATATCAAAGGGGGAGAAGAAGAGTAAAATGCTTTCTACACAAGTTTGGAGAAAAAGTACAAATGTCAAAGAAGAAGTAGAGAAAGTGTCCAAGTTGAGTATCAAGAAAATGTGCCATTACCTAAGGGGGAGTAAGTTTGGTATGAACAACCTAAATTCAATTTCATCCAAATCCAATGCAATCAATGCCATATAAAGATAAAAGTATTAGAAGATTAGAGTATTTAGTTTTCCATTAATGAGAAAGGGGGATATTGTTAGAAATATGCTTGTCATTGATTTCAAAAGGGATAGTATGAACATGTCATTTATGTTTAGGATTGAATATGGTGATTAAAGGATATGAAAAGGATCCTATCAGAGGACAAATATGATTAGAGTGTTTATGTGCATTTGGGTAATTCATCTAGTTCTTCATGTTGATCATCTATAACTTTTTGGTCTATGGTAGGAAAATTTGAGAAGGCATTTTGATAACATCACCATTGCCACATGTGAATGAGTATGGGGGACCTGGTCACATGGTTATGATCATATTAGTCCTTAGTTATTATGAACCATATTTAAAGCCATGTAATGAATCAAAATTGAATATATGGCCATGCAAAGTTGGCTATTAGATAAAAATAACTAAGTTCCTATACCTAGCCAAATTTGCAAAATGGTGTAGCACAACTAATTAAGCATATTGATGAGGTTAACATTCACACATATAAAGGAGACAAGACAAAATGATCTTATGGGTCTATTTATTTATTTTCCTAGTTTCTACGTGTTAAATCTTAGTTCATGCAATGTAGTGTGATAAAAGATATGCTTGAGAAAATTAGGGCTCCTAGTCATTTTGATAGTGTTTTTTAACACTTATTCAAATTTGTATGTTGTAAGATAAAATTAAGTAGGCACTTTAATGATGGAATATCTTGCACATATTAATGATTTAGGAGAAAATGGATATATGTATGGAATCTCATATGTAAGAGGATCTTATGCACTAAATTATAGGTAATCCAACTAAGCATGGTAAGCATTATGCAAGGATAAAGTTGGATTTACAAACAATTTTGAGGCATAACTAGCTCCATGATAGAATAATCTAATTGAGTAGATTAATTGAATTGTATCTTGCATGCACAAAATATTTAGTAAAAAATGAGCATATGGGTTTGTTCATTATCATGCCTAGTTTATAAGGTTCAAATTTTAGACTAGGTGGTTGAGCGAACTGGAATATATGAAGGTGCAAAGTTTGCCTTCAAAGCATAATTGAGATGGTCCCCATACTTAGGAAAACCTACAAAAATTAAATTTTGAGCAATTATTGAAGAAATCAATTGAGCATGTTGGCTCCAAGATTATAGGATGAAGCAAGATGAAGATATGTGGTTGAATTTTAAATCTTGATCAATGGCTATCACTTATTCATACGTTGAAGATCCAATGAAGCATAAGAAAATTAAATGTATCAAAGGAACCTTTGCTAGTGAGAAGTGTCACAATCACAAAGTTTTTACAGTAAATTTATGATGTGGTTTAAAGTCAAATAATCAATTATCAATGAGAGTATGTTAAGTGTCTTAGTAGTGGGAGATGATACCAATGTGTAGAAGGTACATACTAATTCCAAGTGTCACTTTCTCAAGAGCTAAGAAGAGATAAAGATATAAATTTTTAGAAGATATAACGGTGAGTGGATGATCATGTAAAGGAGATCCAATAGAGTGAGTGGACTCAGATGATATTAAGTGATCAACATTATCGACATAGTGTGAGTTAAAGACTGAGCAAGTCTAGGAATATTGATGGAGCATAAGTGATAAAAATATTAAGGAAGGAATGAGATGGAATAAAGAGGTCAAAATTTAATTATTAAATAAAAGTAGATATCATGCATCTTCAAATATCAAACAAAACATGGGAGCTTGGATCAAGAAGATCAATGGATGCATTTTAAAGTTGATAAAGCTAAAGTTTGAAAGTATACAAAGATCCAATGGATAGCATGAGCATATCAGAATGTGATTGAATATACATATTTTAAGGTTGATATATTTGAATAAATACCATTAGATTATGGTGCCAAATGCAAGATCAATGATTGATATTCAAAGATATGTTTAGTCTAATGATTAGATTCATAAATGTACAAATAAGCCATGAATCATGACACAGATAATGAGATTGATCGATGTAACTTATAAAACCTATGTACATTTCCATGTGCATTAAAAATAGGGTCCAAAAAATTCTATATATATTAATGAGACTAGGAATCACAATGGTGATGCTTGAATTCAGGACACGAGAAACTTACCGTTTAAGAGATAATGAACTGAGTCTAGAACAAAGTGTGATGTGTTGGTAAACAAGTGTGAACACAAAAAAGATATAGAACCCTAGATCAATTGTTTATATATATGACATATAGGACACAAGTAAAATATGTTGGAGCTATTTATAATGATAAGATTTGAATTTAGAGATTGAGTCAAAGAGCAAGAGAAATGAAGTGTGTTGAATAGAGACATATCTAGACACAAAGATAAAGGGGTAGAGAGTAGAAAGACATAAAAAGATTATGTGAAAAGCATGAATAAGTGAATATTAGACTTGTAATAGAGAATAGAAAGAGTGGTT
Source organism: Torreya grandis (assembly GCA_037957365.1). Lineage (NCBI taxonomy): Eukaryota > Viridiplantae > Streptophyta > Pinopsida > Cupressales > Taxaceae > Torreya > Torreya grandis. The sequence continues at coordinate 332,443 of JARHVA010006444.1, read as the reverse complement.
TTAGTTATGAATTTGTGCTAAAATTTGGAGTTATATCTTAATATAAGAATTTGATAGGTTGGTACGATTAGATAAGCTAAGTGGGTGCTTAGATTATGGAGTGGGTGCCTCCTTAGAGTTAAAGCTCTTAAATCAGGGGATTGGTATCTCTTTAGTGTTGGTGTCCTTAAATATTTTAATCAATGAGGTTCCTTATTATGAGGTTAGATTAGAATGGTATATTCTAGTAGCTATTCTCTTGGTGGTTTTTCCCATATTAGATTTTCCATGGTATATCTTGTGTTGTGTCTATTTATGTGATTGAGATCCCTAGATATAGTGTTAATATACATTAAAAGGTTTGAAAAGGAATAATTTAATTAATATACTAACTCAACCCCCATCTTGTTATCTATTTGTGTTATAAAAAAAGTTCAAATTCATCCATAAGGTGAAATTTAAATTTTGTAGTTCAAGATACCCATTTGAACCACCTAATCAAGTGATTGTATCTTTCACCACATTAATATTTTGGTAAAAATATCTTATAATGATATGAGGACACATATTAATTTATAATTAATTAATAACTAAGGTTCATTGAGGGGATATGCTTTATGAACAATTTCTAAGAGCATTAGCATATCAAGAATGCTTATAAACCCTACAGGAAAATTTATTCATGTGGGTATATTTTAATAAATTATTCATGGTAACAAAATATTATCAAGGAATTTTATGGGTTATATCTACTTGATATTAATTTAAATAATTTTGGGTTTGGAGGATTGTACTTTATGAACCATTATTAAGAAGGTTCAACTCCAAAACCCTCGTAAACCCTCATAAGGACAAGTTTTGAAAAAATGCAATTTTATTGCCATAAAAACCTAATAGATCAACATAAAACATATTAAAAAATAATCTAAACTAATATAAGGTCCCTCAATGATAATTTTTTTAATGGAGTTGTATGAATTATGGTAGAAAACATGTTTTTGAGAGAAAAAACATAGAAGATGAGTTACAAGGAAATTTACATGAATATAATACATGAATATTGAGAATTTATATTAATAATAAAATATTAATATGGTAAAAAATATGTTTGGAAGTATCCTTACGATCTCACCAAAAATAACCACTCCATAGGAAATTGAGGAAATTTTGACCTAGTCAACTAGTTTTAATGAGTTGCAGATCTTTTTTCATCCAAAGGATATATTTAATGATATGTATGATTTTTACAAGAATAAATATCATTTTTTTAAGGTTATATATATATATATATATAGTTTTTAAATATAAGTGTAAAATTTAGGATACTAGGCCAATTTGATCAAATAAGTCAGTTGAAAATGGCATTAGAAGGTTATCAAGGGTGATCATGTAGACTTTTAATGATTAATATATGATGTTAAATGGGATATATGATGTAATTTAATGTATTTAAATCCCATTTGATTCAATTAAATGGATTAACTAGACTTAACTAGTCTTAAAGTGCCAATCACTCTAGTTGACTAATCATGAGTTGACTATGAAATACATGCATATTCCTTGGTTTTCATGAAAGATAAGGTATTTAAAACAATTTTAACCCAATTAAAGTGGATTTAATAAAAAAACATATTGAATATAATTCATGAAAAAATATCTTTGACATGTTAAATTGGCCCACATCTTTTTTTTATACCAAAAGAAGTTCATGCAAGGAATTTCAAAATAAAGACACATCTTAAAGACTTTTGATAACTATTGTAAAGGATTTTTGATTTAATATGATGTTGAGTTCACTTATTCTTCTCTATTAAATTCCAATCTCTTGGCTTTTTATTCTCTTCACACTTCTATATATTCATGCTTTAAAGCCAATATTCAGATCCCTCTCTTGGGCATGATAGAACTCTACCAAGATTTAACTTTATAACCTTTTAATATGAATAAAATGACTATTTTCATATTAAAATATTATATTATAGTTTTTTTATGTTAGTTTATTTTCTCATGTGGCTATATTTTCTCCCTTATTAGGTCTTAATCTCACCTAGTTACTAATATGCTAATTTATGCAGGTCATGTTCAGTGTTTAATGTCACTTAAATGAGTTAATAATGGATATAATTAACTAAGTAGTGCCTTAAATGAGGACTATTACATCATTTCCCTCATTATTTTATCACCTAATAAAACCTATATATGAAATATTGATGCATAAGAGTCATTTAGAGTTGTAGATTCAATCATTGCATTATCTTATCAGTGTTTTGGGAGCTCAAATAGAGTGGATGAACCTAAAATATAGGTTATCACTAATAGTAGATTAGATTTACCTTTAAATAATCCTTTTCTCCCTTTTAATCTTGAAAATAATATTAGGTTTTACTAATATATCAAAGTGATACATTAGAGGATCTAACCTCATCAAAACTAGAGGTTTGGTTTGGGTTCAGGTGTTCCACACCTTAGATCATTCAAATTTTAGTCCAAGTTTGCAAGAGTTTTAGATAAATATATCAAATTTTAAGAATGGTGATACCTAGGTTGATAATATTAATAAGTGAGGGGTATTATTTTAGTTATAAATCATATTTTTAAGGCCTATAAGCACTAATTATGGTACCTCTTTAAGGACTTCTTAGCATTTGACATTCATTATATACCAAGGGAGTCCAATCACCATAAAGATATACTTGTAGATATTGGTACCCAGAATGAAATTACTAATGGAGTCGAGGGAAATCAAGGATAATCACAAATCAAGTTCATATGTAGTCAATTTGTACATGACAATGAGGTGAGTTGGTAGGTCTTTGACAATGATGAGTAGATTGTTTACTTTTTCTCGCAAGATGAAAGATTTGATAATAAGAATAAAGGTAAGTTGCAACATCAATTTTATGATAATATAGTGAAACTAAGGACCAATTTTTTTTCCAAGGTATTAGTGACATTAGAAATCATCTTCAATGAAGATGATCAGATGAGAAGGGATAAGGTGAGTATCTTAACTAAAGAAAAACATTATGAGAAGATAGTAATCTTTAAGGAAAAATTGCTTAAGTTGGGAAAAGTAAACACATTAGAAGAGAGAGTTTCCTTCATTAAATTTTGTCAATGTTATGAAGATGTATTTTCATGTGAGTTCCATGATATGAAAGGATTTGACCCCAAGCTAGCCAAACACACCATACATTTGGAGAATAATGCAAAACTAGTAAGACAGAAACAAATACCAACCAATCATAAGGTGGAAGAGCTCATGATAAGGGAGTTTTTAAAATTGATTAAATCTAAGATCATATTCCACACTAAGCATTCCTCATTAGTATCAAACCTTTTAGATGTGAGGAAGATGAATGGAGAGATATGCTTATGTGTTGATTTTAGAAACCTTAATAAGGTGTCTTTAAGAGACCAATATCCACTACCCTCCATAGATAATATACTTTATAAGGTTGTAGGATCTCAAAGGTTTTATTTTCTTGATGGTTACTTTGGATACAATCAGATCTTATTCAAAGAAGAGTATAGACATAAAACTACCTTCACTTCAAAGTGGGGCACTTATGCATATATGAAAATTCCCTTTAGACTATCCAATTTAGGGGAAACTTCCCAAAGCATAATGGATTTTGCATTTGAGGGGTTAATTAATGAGATGGTACTCATCTATCTTGATGACATCACTATGTTCTTAAAGTATCCAATAGATCACATAGGACATTTGAAGTTGATCTTTGATAGGTACAAATAGTATGGAGTGTCTCTGAATCCCAAGAAATACATCTTTGGTGTTCATGAGGGTACTTTTTTGGGGCATGTGGTGTCAAAATATGTTCTATATATAGAACCTAGTATATTTGAATCAATTTTGGCCTTACCCCTACCTAAGAACAAGAAATGTTTGTAGAGATTCTTATGGAAGATAAACTTTATAAGGAGGTTTATTCTAGGTTTTGTAGAATTAGTTAAACCTCTTAATCACATGCCAAAGAATGAAAAAGAGTTTAAATGGAGAAAGTAAGGGAAGAGAATATTTAATTGCATCAAACAGGCCATATCTCAATCCCCCACACTCAACCCTAACTTTAGTAAATATTTTTTCTTATATGTATTCTCCACATCATATTTAATTTCTACTATGCTTATGTAGCATAATGATGAAGGCCTAGAAAAACCAATTGCCTTCTTTAGCCAATATTTAGAAGGATATAAGGAAATATATACCCTTTTAGAGAGGCATATAATGGCTATCATGAGAATATTTAATAAGTTTAGGCACATGGTGTCAAAAATCAATGTCATAATTTTGGTAGTGCACCCAAGCATCAAAGAATTTATACTCAATAGAGATTTGAGTGAGAAGATAGTCGGGTGGGTAATAAAGTGAATGGAATATGACATTGAGGTGAGTGTGACAAATATAATAATAGGTACATTTATATGTGATCATCTTGAAGAAGAGGTAAAGGAAGATAAAGACAAAATGTTGACATTCTATGATAGTCATTGGGCAACTGCAATTACACTCATCTTAGTTAGACTAATGATGTGGACATGTTGCTCCAAATACATTGATGTCCTATGGGATTAGATAGGACAAAAATAAGCAAATTTAGACTATATAACATACCATATGTCTTGATAGATGGATTTATCTATAATAAATATGTAGGAGGCATGCTTTTAAGATGTGTTGAATCAAGCCAAGTTGACAAGCTACTTGGACAATTTCATGATGGACTTGTTGGTGGGAATTTTTATTCTAAGACCATATCCTCTAAGATCATTAGGGATAGATAATTTTCACCTAAATTATTTATATATTAAAACACATGGGTAAGAAAGTGTTTAAGGTGTGTCATTTTTACTGGAAAATAAAAGTTATCTACCCTTCCCTTGTAACCATTCTAAGTTGAACATCCCTTCATGTAATGGGGCTTAGATTTCATAATAATGATACATCCCCCTTTTAGTGATAGAGAGAAGTGGTTAATAACATCCAATAACTATATACACATAATATTTTAAACTTTTATCAAATATTGATGCTTTACATGTTGCAGGAACCCATCGAGACTCAATCTTTCTGAGTGTATGCCTTAAAAGGTGCATCAAGAAAGGGATAGGTATACTTTTGGTGTATCACAGGAATATTGTACCTTATTACCACATTATTACCAATCAAAATGGATCTTAAAACCATTACCTAATATATTATTCCTCCCTTGAACACTCCTCTAGTCTTTTTCCTCTTTTCATCCATCTTTTCCTCGCCTTGATCCCCCCTTCACTAGTTGACTATACTAGGTCGACTAGGTAGACCATTTATATTTTTTAGTATTTGATTAATATATAGGGTCAAATGGGTTTAACCTATACTATTTTTAGGTATTTATACTTGAGAACTTTTTTATCCCTTCAGCTAACCTAACTCGAGACCTAGTGATTTATCTCCCAAAAAAATATAGGGTTGAATGGGTCGACCTTGTATAACCAACATATTTTAAAAGATTTATGGTGAGATTCACCTATAAATACATGATATTTTCATCATTATTTCAATATTAAATCAATATTTATTATTCACTCATGCTTGTTTACAATCTACTCTTCCACCATTCTACTTGAGGAGTCTTAGCTTAGGGTTTCTACTTATAGAATCTATTCTTATGGATAACTATTGGATACTATGAAATTTATTAGTGATCCTTGGAAACGAAAATAGCCTATTTTGAATCCCCTTTGGCTAAGTGAGAGATTGAGTCTTAATGGGTTCACATTTAGGTAAGTCTATTCTAACTTTGTTCTCTCTTTAGTAGATAAAAGTAACATAAGTATGGGCTTGAATAATATTTCTCTTCATATTCCTTGTATTAGGGTCTTGCTCATACTTAGATTAATTTATATTCTCTTATAATTTTTTTTTATTTCTTTACTAACCCCTTTTATTGTTCCATAAGATTTGGTGTGCACTAGATTATATTTACTTTCGTGTTTATTAGATATAGAGTGAACATTAAACCTAAGACTCTTTTAGGGTTGTTACATGATTGTGTTATAATGTAGGATTTGGAACCATTATTAGCATGGTGTATTGTGAAAAGTGATCCCCTAATAAGGTTTAGTAGATCCCCATATTCGTCATGATCCCACTTAATAAATGCATTACACATCAAAAGTGTAGGTCTGATCTATCTTCTCTGATCTAGGATTGATTTATAAACATGATGCTTTTATAATTGCATAGATTATAGTTAACCCAACATGACCTAACCCTTGTAATATTTGTTCACCTCATTTCATTATTTTTATCATATATTTGTCATATTGGGTCAATTACATCAACTCAACTCTAAGTTTTGTACACAATTTTTCAAGTAAAGGTTACTGGATCAACCCTATCAAACCAATATAGGTTTCTAGAATTTTAGACATCTAGTTTAGACTACTAGGTCAACCCTATTAACCCTATACATTCTAAGCACTCATCAATAGGTTTTTGTAAAGCTTAATTGACCCAGTTGACCTAGTTGGTAGAATTTGCAAGCATATATAAAGGTTTTTGAATATCAATCTTCATTTTATACATCTTTGATCCACTAAGGTTCCTTTCTATCTCGATGTCTCTTTATTTAGAGTATTTCCTTTTATAGTTTACAATTTTTAAAACTACCCCTATTTACTTAAATAATTTGACCTTATCAACCTAGTTCTATGTTTTGTGTGATGTCTAGATAACTAGGTCAACTTTACCAACCCTATTCATTTTTAGACATTGATTCTATAGTATAGGATTAACCATGTTGACCTTATTTTGTATTTTATGCATGAATTATTAACTATATCAACATTATACCTTGTTTTAAAGTTAGAATTAGCCTTATATGCTATTAATTAATTCACACTTTCATTTTTTATTGCTTGCATGCTTAGAATAGATCATATAGCTTAATTAGGTGGTTTTAAATTAATAATTTAGTTTCACTATTTTATATTTTATGTGTACATGATCAAATCACAAAATCTAAATAGGCATTTTAATATTTGTCTACCCAAGGCCAGCCTACTTAGATTTCATCACCAAGGGGGAAGCCAACTTGGTGTTCTAGTCAAGTATAAAGTGTGGTTAATGGTATATTTTGGATAATCACATAACACCCTTATCACTATGGTGTGTGAATTGAGGGGGTAGGCCACAATACCAAGCCTGTATCATTACTACAAGAGATCCCTTTTAGCCTAAACTACCTAAAACCATCCTTAGATTGATTTCTAGTTCCTTACTTATAGCCAACTTCCCATCACATTTAGAAGTATATTCTAATAATATTATAAAAATTCACGTTAAAAAATAAATTATCTATTTACTTTATAATTTGATTTCTTGCTCTTGGCTCAATTATATTTTTTATAGCAAAAAATTGCATTAGCTAACATTGGTACAAGGTTTTGTGACATGTGATTTAATTAGATTGGCTAGTGTTGATCCAATTGATTGTTTATTTCCCTTCTATTATTTATTTTTAAAATTACTTGCAAAATTTATCTTATTTCAGTTCATAATCTATTATAATCTTCTTACATTTCCCTATATGTTGTGTTGGGTCAGCCCTGTTGACCTTGTACCTTCTTCTATCCTTTGTTCACTATAATGGATCAACCTACTTGATCTTGTACTATTTATAAACCCTATTTTCTATTCTTGGTCAACATAGATAACCTTTTACTCCTTTATTCCTTTCCTATTTATCAATTTAGTTCTCTATTTCTCCTTCTTTACATTATGTTCATCTCTCTTCAGTCACAATGAAGTCTCCTATTAGAATCTTTTTGGATAATTTGAATCCATTTAGATACTATATGGGATGTTTATTTCTTCCTCTATTTACCTTCAAAGAGAACCATCACTCTTGGGTCACCTCTCCTCCTCCTTCATCCACGAGTTATAATATGGTGCAAATAACACCTCACAATAAAGTTGATAGTTCTAATCCTTTCTATACTTACCATGAAACTTCTCATCTTCAAAATTTTCAAACTAATTAGCGAGTAATTGATGCTTAAATTTATTGCCTCAAGTCTAATAACATCCTATGATAATATTTATAGATGTGGGGTTGAATATAGTCTATAAAGCAACCTTCAAGATTTTACAAGTTGATTCTTTGTTAAATCTAGTAAAGAAATGGGATAGAGAAAAATGAAAGAAAATAATTGTAAAAAAATACTAACTACGAAAACATGCCTAAAGATTTAAATCATTAATGTATATTTTCATAAAATAGCATAAATCCTTAAATATTATAGACCATAAAGGACTAAAAAGTATGAATTAAGATCTACAATGCAAGTAGATATTCACACTATAGAAGTAGATGAAAAGAAATAATGAACAAAGATAATTTCTTGGTCAAAATAACCTAAAACACCACATCCTCTTCATTATAGGTGGAGAACATAATATAGAAGTCCACAAAGGTACATATAAAGCATCCAATCAAACTTGTGAGGTACACATGTTAAGGTTATAGAAGAGAAAAAACCTAACTGTTACTATTCTTAATCTATTAAAATATTTTTTTGTACAAAGAGCTAATAAAAAGTAGATCCAAGATGATCATCCAAAAGGAATGAGCCTAGAATATATAGGCAAGAAAGCCTCTCATAGGGATGACACCTAGATATTCCAACACTCACACTTGTGATGATGATGATGATGATGCAACTAAAAGAGGGTCTCAAGTTCATGAGTTTAGCTATCATTTAGATATTGGATATGGAGGGATTGCACTATTCCGTTATGACCACTATGATTAGGAGGAGTAAATTGGTGCCATGTGGAAGGGCTCATTTCTTCTCCATTAAAATAGCATGATGGGTCCCCTTTTATTTTAGTTGACCAATGATATGCCTACAAAGTTTGAAAAATCAAAACCAATCATAGATAAGTACAAGGGCACCACGTGTTAGGGTCACACTTCTTTTTAGAGACTAGAGATTCCTTTAGTAAGGCTGAGCATGGAGGTGGCACATGTCAAGTATATACTCTTCCTAGTAAAGTTGGGCATCCCTTCTCAGAATTGAGAATGAGCATGACATGTGTTGAGGACATGTTTATCCTTTTAAAAACTACTCTATGGACCCTCTCATCATCTTATTAACCAATGTCACTATTTATAGGTTTGAACCAAAAGGAAAAGGATTTGAGGAGTACAGGCCTACCATGTGTCAAGTTGGTACTCCACCAGTGTATAATGAGATTTTCATTGATCTATATGAGCATCAAGATTCCACATTCAAGAAGTGAATAGAGGTTGGTACTTAGGCTAGATTTCAAGAAGGGGCCTCAAGAAAAGAATAAGCCAAAAAGGGAAACTATTAGAGGGTGCTAAGGAAATGCCAACTATTGAGTGAGCCCAAAGACAAAGATGAACTAATCCAAAATAATAAACATGGATTTTGATTCATAATTATTAGTGACTCATAGGGGCATCCACCTATGGATGATATAACCCAGAAATTTGGTACTCTGATCACTTGATGCAAATTTACAAAAATGGGAAGGAGGTGTGGAAACATATAATTTTTGAAGGGATGCCTATAAGGGTTCCCATTCTTCCTCCTTAGGCTGGGTCTTCTTATTAAGAACCTCAAAGGATTTTTATAGATCTATCATCTCTTTAAAGGAGATGTTTCCCATGCCTTTAAAAACCACCAACATTTAGAACTCTAACTGGGAAGCTAGTTGTAAAATATTCTCCACCTTGGACACATTAGGTGATTAACCAAGAGCCATAAATATGGTCTGATCATTCTACATTTGATTTAGAAGCACCTTGATTTGGTCCTATGGAAGGATGTTATTATATACTAAGAAAGGGGAGGGGAGTTATAATTAGAGTAACTACTTGATGTGTCCCCACCTATCTTGGAGCACATGTTCCAAGGCATTAAGGAATGATTTACATTCATTTATTTCCTTGTATTTAAGAAACTCATTCAACTTGGCTACCACCTGCCATTAATCAAAAACCCCTACTTCTTATAGTGTTTCCTCCAAAATACTATAGAGCTTATAGACTAGGCTTTATGAATCTAAGAATTTGAGGGATATGAAGGTGATCACTGAGTTAATAGATGCATTCATCTGAGAGATCATTCACAATGATTCTATGATGAAAGTGATCACTATATTTAGGTTAGCATTCATGCCCTTGATCCTCTCCTAGTGTGATTTTTATATCTCTTGGATCATGGGAAAGATTTTGGCATCCTATGGGTGAGTAGAAAGGTCCTTCTTTAGCTTCTCAATCTCTTGGTCCTTTATCAAGGATTCCTCTTGCATATTATACTATAACTTTGAAAGGAGCAATCAGAATTGGGGAGCTTTTGGTGGACAGGAGCCAACTTGGTCTCCTTCTCTTGTAACTTAGTTTTGGTGGCCATCCATAGTTTGGCATCTACTTAAAAAATTTCATTCGAGATGTAACTCTGGAATTTGATCTTTACCCTATTGAGCTCCACATATTGGCCTTAACCTCAGCACTTAGGTGACCATATGTAGCTTTCACCTTTAAAAGTTCTAACTTGGTCTTCTTTAGTTGTTAAGATACCTTGAGAGAGTCCATGGTCATGTACTTTTATGTATCTTCCATAATATCAACTTAATTAATGGGTTTGGCTTGACTAAGGTTGAGGCTAATATCTTGAATGATGTAGTCCCCCAACTGCATCTATCTTTGGGGATTAACTATGTAAGGGGTCAGATGAGTAATCATGAGGGATTATTTTATGGGGTCATAAAATGACTGCATGTGAGTCTTAGAAAAGGCCTTGGCCTAATTCCCCCTCTTTCTTTCCATTCAATATTCTCAAGCTACTCTTGTTTCATCCACCCATTTTCAATACTAATCTAGTGACTGAATGATTTTCCGTATAAAGGGGATTTCTCATGGCAACATGAATAGAGTAGTGACTTGTTGTTATGAAGTAAAAAATGTTGCTCTTGTGGAGGTAAGTGAATTAAGGTGAGGGTGGAAAGAGATAAATGTGGGATCTTGTAGGTTGGGATGAATTGTGATTAAATTATGAGGGAGGAAGAGGTAGATGATGAAGGTGGGGGGATCGAGAAAGGCATGTGAGAGGAGATTTATATCACAAAAGAAAGTGGGGAAAGCTTAGTGTTAGACTAGGTAAAATAAGAGGAAAGTGGGGCCATGGTAGTACTTAATTGGGAGTTTGAGAGTGCTACAATTAGAGGTGAGACTATGGAGGGAGATGAGGAAGTGTAAAAGGAGGTAGAAGTAGAGATAAGAGGATTTGACAATTAGATTTTTTTTGTGGGGATGCCATCAAAGGGTTAGAAATAGGTGTCTCAATTCATTTTAGCTAAGATAACCCAATCATAAGGTCCCTAGAATGAGGCTATTGATATTATGGGGCCATGGGGTACGGGAACATGGGTGGTAGCCACATCAAAGGATTTTGGACCTCCACTATTTATTATTACTATGGAGGCATTTCCCCTATCTCCTCTTTGGGAGTATTTTCTTCCTCTTCTCCTTCTTCTCCTATCATAATTTTAGGAGTGGATTCTTCTTCCTCTTTGACCTCCTCTAGATCAAACTCATTCCAAATCTTCTCAAAGCTTTCATCTCTATCTTCATCATCCAAACTAGAGTGTGGCTTATTGATTTCATACCTATACTTACTGAAGGTTGTTATTTTCTCCTTGCTCCAATTTGACTAGGTGAGCTTTTTATCCATCCCGTTTGACATATTCTTGGTTAGGTCATATACCTAGACCTTATAATAGAAATAATACCATGGTTTGAGGGCATCCAATGAGATCTAAGATAGGTCCACATAATTTTGAGTAAAGTTCTCCATGGGTGACCTCCTTTTCTCTAGGTAAGGTTAGGTTTTGTGCTTGGGAGTTCTGGTCATCTATAAGGAAGTTATGTATCTGATAAGGTCATAGTTTCACATATAATTTATCAAATAAAGGATTATATCTACTATTTTGGTCATGAGTAGGCATTTTCAATGCCTTTTTAACACTGTGATGTTATCGCACATAAAAGGGACATCATATACACCTTTATTTTTCTTCCCCACCCCATAGATGGAGTCCATTGCATCAAGCTTATGAGTTAGCTCTAGGGATAGGGTCATATCTATTATCAAGTAGGGGAGTTAGAAAGGATATACTTGAAACCCATGTACTATAATGAATGAAAAGTGGGCTCCCCAAAATAAGTCAATTGGGACCTTGATTCTTACAAGTTAAGCCCATTTACAATCTATCATCCTAGAGGTAATGGCTTCTCAATTGAGGTTAATAAGAATTAGAGTCATAAAGAGCTTAAAGAACTCATAATAGTCCTTGGTGATAGATAAGATGTGATTCTATAAGGTCACTAGGGCCACCACATTGGCAAAGGCTTCTATGTTGAAGGTGTTGAGATTTAGGTACAAATAAAAGTACTGAGAATGTTGATATATAATGAAATGGAGGAGGAAGGATGGGTACTAAAAGGTATCCATCATTTAAAAATTATCAAACTCATCCCTTATGGTGGTGGTGATGGCCTCATCAAAGTCCATTTTGAACATATATCCCTTCTCCATTGAGTTCATGAGGAAGAGTGCCCCAACTAAAAGTCATAGATGTTGTTGATGTCCATCCCTAAGATGAAGGCCAACATGGATAGAGTCTCCTTCAAGTGTTGTATGGGGAAGGTTTTCAAGGGCATGGGTTGAGGATCCATCTTCATGACCTCTCTCTTGAGGTTAATTCAAATGAAGCATGTCTTTTCCTATAATTGGGAATCCCAAACACTCTAGAGACTTTCTATGTTATAAAAAACAGCGTTGGGGTCATTTATGAGCTAGAGCATCTCACTGATGTTATCTACACTAATTTTTACCCTTAAATGGGTGTTGCTAGCATTCATGCCATTGTTAGTGTCATATATTTCTACATAGAGGATGATGATTTCTTGGCATGAGTGCACATAAGGAACCATGTATTATACCATTGTGTACTCATATATATTATATCTGAATGAGTGATATTCCTTCCCATTGACCCTATCGAGCATTTAGACATGGGTGCCCTCCTTTAAACTCTTGGGGGTATTCACCAACATTGGGTCTAATATTTCATCCATGAAGTTGGTCACTAATGTGTAGTCCTTATAATGTCCCTTAGGTGAATTATTTTTATTTTTCACTTTCTCCTTCACTTGGGTAGGAGATGAAGCATTAGCCTTACATATGGTGTGCTTGGGGGAAGGTCTCCCATGCTACTCAACTCATAGGCTCTCTATTTATAAGTGTTCTTCTCACTTCTTAATGAATGAATAAAAGCCTCCATTATTGAGGAATTCAATCCAAAATCACTTTTATTTCTATTCAAAGTCTAAATAAATGGCTCTTTGCTTCACTACTTGCAACTATAGTCTCAATTCTTCTCTATTTTTCTTAATTTCTCAAAGATCTCAGAAATCTCAAAAAGTGTTTGGATTGAGTGAGGTGGGGAAATTTATAAACTAGCACCACTAGGCATGCTCATCATGGGAAATTTGAAAACTAGTTCCCTCATAAATGATAAAGGTGGCACACACATTCGAGGAGCTACTTGTAAGAGTTTTGCAGTGATCTTTATGGGGATTCATGCATAGTAGAGCATCTAACATTAATGGTATACAAGGTAGGTAGATTTATATCTTTTAGAGATTTTTTTTAAATATTTGGGAGGATTAGGGAGATGACATGTAGTGACTATACCAACCACTTATGCCAATGACACTTATTTGAAAAATGAAACAACAACACAAAGGAAATAAAGCAAAGAGGAAACAAAAAGAAGGAAAGGAAACAAAGTAAAGGGAAAGGGGAAAAATTTAATTATGTACAAGGGGGGAAGTAGGTAAGTTACTTATAATGATTCAAGTTAATTTTATTGATGTGGATCTCAAATGCATTACCTTCTTCATCTTCTAGCTCAAAAGCATTTCCTTACCTATTAATGATGATGCAAAAAGGTCCTCTCCAAAGAGAATCAAACTTCGCATGTTATCCTAGCTTTGTGGCCTATTGATCATATTTGAGAACTAAATATCCAAGCTTAAATCCTATTTTCAATTACTTTTTTTCAAACCATCACTTAACTGCTTACTACCAAATGATCTTTGCATTGCTTTCCTAGTCCCTTACTTCCTGGAAGTTGAGTAATTTGGCAAGATGAATGTCCATTGCTCTATTTTATTTGATTTTAACATCCTTCAAAGGATATAATGTATGGATTTATGATGATATAGGGATAATAAATTAGTTTTTATATACAATTTCATATGAGGTAGTCTTCAGTATTTTTTGGGGGATTATGTAGTCTATGTATAGGGCCATTTTCATGTGTAAGTGCCACTACATCTAATTTTCATCACACACCATTTTTATCAACTTGATCATGTTTTTATTTGTATACTCTACCAACCCATTCAATTTTGTGTAGGAATTAGATGAATCCTTTAGGAATATACCATTTTTGAGTACAAATTTAATAATTCTAGACTTGAGGAAGGCTTTTCCATTATCAAAAATTATTATTTTGGGTAGTTTAAACCTTGCCACAAGCTCTTTTAAGAATCTAAGAATCACATTTTCTATCACTTTTCTTAGTGGAATTATTTTGATCCACTAGGTGAAGTATTTAGTGGCCATTAATATACATTTATGACCAATGCTAGAGATGGGATTGATCATTTTGATGAAGTCTAGGCCCTACTATGTGAAGGGCTCATTTATCACAATTAGGTTGAGAGGCATGGCATAATGTTTTCTCTTTCCCATGAAGAACTAGAACTTCTAGCACTTTTTGACTACTTGATGGGAGTCAACAAACATGGTCGACTGATAATACCCCACATGTATGATTTTTGCCATGGTGGTCTTATCTAAGAAGTGGCCACTTGGTGGAATGAAGTGTATGTCTTGGATAGGACATCCTATTCTATTCGAGGATGGATAGGACATCCTAGAGAGAAACACTGGCCTAAAACTTCTTCAACTACTATGCCATAGTGTATGACCTTTGAGGTGGGACCTTAAGGTCTTTCATCTTATTCTATATTGCCTCTCTCCATCTGGGATAGGTCAGGGGTCAAAGCTAAGGTGTTAGGCCTTTCTCAAAAGTCACTTTGGGTCTTGTGAAAGCTTAAAGGCTTTTGGATAATCTCTTTTTCAAGTGATGTGGTAGTCTAATTGTACTTTTAGGGTTCTATATATAGGGACCTCATTGATGTAGACCATGTATTCACCCTCTAACAAGGAGAACATGTGTTCTATGGTTATTTATTTCTCTTATTATAGGGACATACTTTGTATTTATGCCATCAAGATTGTATCCTCTATTGTCCCCCAAAAGTAGCAGTCATTTTTAGGACAACATTTGAACTATTTTGGTCTTACAGACCAAAATTGTCTCTTCCATTTCCAAACTTTGTCCTAGACATTCAAATTCCTCATTTTCCAAGCTTCTCAAAAAATCTACAGACTCTTTAGCAAGAAGAGAAGTCTACGTACTGTACAGGCAGGTTCATTTACATAGGTTCAAAGATTTTTGTAAGTGATTTCAGTCAAAAGAATTAATTTTCAACACTTAGTCATTCTCCAGGATTGGTTTAGAGCTTTGGTTCAGTTGAAAATCTCTAGGAGTACAAAAAGAGACATGAACCATTGAACCGTTGAACCATTGAATCACTTTCGTTCAAAGGTTCAAAGGTTTCAAGGTTCAACAAGTTCAACATTTTTAGCAAGAGTTAAGCACTTCGTCAAGGTTCATTAGATTCCAAATACTTTTAACCAATTCAAGTCAGCTTGAACCATTGAACCATTGAACCACTTTGGTTCAAAGGCTCAACAGGTTTAAGATTTAATGATAGGTTCAACCAAAGGAACAATTCAATGGCTCGGTTCAACCAAGCGGTTCAACTCTTTATTTCACTCAATTGGTTCATTCATTCAGTTCATCTAATGGTTCAACATCTCAAGGTTCAACAACAGGTTCAAAGACACTTTTCAAAGCTTTGTTTGAACTGTTGAACCAAAACTTGGTTCAACATCTTGGTTCAACAAATAGGTTCAATGAATATGTTTAACAGCAAGTTCATTCACTCGGTTCATTTAATTGAACCATCGGCTTTAACCATTGGCTTGAACCATTTTGGTTCAAAGCCTTGATTCAACTGATTGGTTCAATGAAATGGTTCAAGTATTGGTTCAAAGGCAAGTTCATAATGTTTGGTTCAAGGCTTAGTTCATCAGCTTGTTTCATCCAATTGAACTATCGGTTTAAACCATCGGCTTGAACCATTTTTGGTTCAACCAATTGGTTCAATAGAATGGTTCATTGCCAAAGTTCAAAGGGGTGGTTCAATGTAGAAGGAAACTTCTCGAAGGATAGGTGCCCTTGCGGAGGACACTTAATCAATAAAAGCACCCTTTGGAAGGGTAATTTTCAAGGAAGCTAAAGGGTAATTCTTTCAGATTTGTTTAAGGCATTTAAAATTGGCTAAGGCATAATTCTTTCAGATTTGTTTAAGGCATTTAAAATTGGCTAAGGCATAATTCTTTCAGATTTTTGTCTGAAGGAATTCCTTAGAAAAAAAAGTCTAAAAGAAATCAAAGAAGTAAATGTAGGAAAAATCTGAAGACTTATTCAAAGATTTGGTGAAACAAATAATTCCACGGACTTTTTGTCTGCAGGAATTTTCCCTGGGCTTTTTGCCTGCAAGAATTTTCCTAGGATTTTTGTCTGCAAGAATTTTTCATGGATTTTTGTCTGCAAAAATTTTCCCTAGGGAAATGTCTACAAGAAACTTTCACGCAAGGAAATGTTCATGAGAGAAATCCCAAGGATTTATCTGTGGGAACTGCCAAGGCAAAGGGCTATCGAAGGATCCCGAAGGGTAGGTGCCCTTGCAGGGGACTCTCAGAGGCCAAAGTAAAGGGCTCTTTCTAACCCATTCAAGGATCATTTCTTAAGACCTGAAAGGGAAAAGTTGAAAGCTGAAAGAGGACCAAGGGGTGACGTGCTTGAAGATGTCAAATTCAAGACAATGAACTAGCCATTGAGATCACATCGACGGGCATGTGAATGTCAATTTTAAAGTCCATGAAATAGTCATTGATCCTTTGAATTTATAGACTTGAATGCATTCCCAGAATTCAAGACCAAGACTAGTATAAAGTGAGGAAAGATAGAATAATGAATGAATCTAGGACCTGATTCAATTAACCAAAAAAGGAGGAATGATGAAGACAAGATCAGACCGCCAGATGGACATTGAAAGTTACAATCTTTCAATTGTGTGGCTTGTTTATCTACATTGAAAAGATCAAATGGGTAAAATGCCCCAAATTTCTAGCCTATGTTCCTAATAGTTCCTAATGCATCATGATGTATTACTATTCCTGAGTCCTTGAAGTGGCTATATAAGGGACTTTCTTTCATTATAAAAAGATCTATTTTTGGGACAATCTGAACGAAACTCTGCCCAAATTGAGAGGCATCATTAAGACTTTATGCTTAGTCTGTTAATCATATTTTGTTACGGGAATAAAAAAGCAAAGGACTTTTTTAGACTTTGAGCTGTGATATCTTTGTTATTAAGAAAACTATTCTTATGTCTTTTTCCTTGATATATTTTATGTTCCATTAATTTAACAAGCAAGATTAGTAAAATTAGTCAAGAAGGTGTCC
Source organism: Torreya grandis (assembly GCA_037957365.1). Lineage (NCBI taxonomy): Eukaryota > Viridiplantae > Streptophyta > Pinopsida > Cupressales > Taxaceae > Torreya > Torreya grandis. Next base: position 314,691 of record JARHVA010006444.1, on the reverse strand, counting down.
TGAAGAATCAACTATGGAGAGACTATGTGCCCCCATAGCTACCTTCAGTGTGTTTTATTTTCATTGTTGTGTAAAGGACTTTGAGATGACTTTGTGTCTCATTGTCCTTCATATATTAATCTTGAGCATTTTAGGTAGAGACTTTGTGTTGTATCTTGATTTTCTAGTTACTACACCCTCAGTTACATTCTACTTTTATTTCTAGGAGTATTCTTATGGCTAGCTGAATATTTATTTTGAAAGAAGAGGAGTACTATGTATCATTTCCCTTGAGTTTTTCCTTTGTTTTACACACATCATCTCTGAAGAAAGAGAGATGGATGGCTTGTTCTACCCTTGAGTATTATTTTCTATTTATACATATATATAGCATATCCATAAGGAACCTCCCCTTGATGAGAGGAGAGAGCAGTCTCCTTCTGATGTGATAAACTTACACATTTAGATGACTAATCTTCCTACTTTGGCTGATCAGACCTATTTTGTTTACCAATATGCTGATAGACAAAATATTCAACCAATAGTTTTTGGCAACTCCACTAGGGAAATACCCATTATTCATTTATAGCCTATTCATTCACCTCCACACTAATTAGGAAAGAATGCACAGTTTAAAGCCCCAAGATTTAACTGAAGCAAAGTCAAAACTATTCCATTTTTGTTTCATAATCTAGTAGATTCAAGGTATACATGAAGCTAAAGGGATAAAGGTATAATTGACCCTGTGTTTGAGCTGGTACAACAAAGTGATTTTGATCTGTTTCCTTCACCATCTCATCTCCAATGAACCAAAATCTTCCCTCCTACTAAAGCCAAATCTCCATTACCAGATGAAGTATCTACTTCTACTATTGATAAAGTTGTGCCTATAATTACCCCTTTGAGATTTGTTATCCCTCCTTTTTAGAATCCTATAATGGAAGTTCAAGGTCCCTGGGGTAATGATTTTGGTCCTCTCAATCTTACTCCTCCTCTACATGAGCTTCCATGTAGTTCTAGGAAGAATTTCACTAAATTATATGGTGATGGGAAAGTTCATCCTGATGAACACATTGCAACATTCAGTATAGCTTGTGGAGTAATCAGAGTAGAATTTGAAGATGTAGCAGTCAGGCTTTTTGTTGAAACACTACAAGGTGCTGCTGCAGATTGGTTTTACCATCTACAAGCTTGGTCTATGACTGATTGGAATACTCTTAAAGCTAAGTTTGAAGCTAGATTCAAAATTGCAGAAGATGCACATACACTTTTGGCTCAACTTACACAGATGAAGAAAGAGTCTCATGAGCCTATGAGAGACTTCATAGCTAAATTTGAAAAATTGAGAAATAGAATCCCTATAATTGCTAGACCTACAACTGAGAATATTAAATGCTTTTTCATTAATTCTCAACTACCTAAAGTTAGTTTTCTCTTCAGATGTGCTAGTCAAATAGATCTCGCTATAGCTTAACTTTTGGCCACTAAAGTAGAAGATGATCTCATCTTAATAGGAAAGATAAGAAGAGATCCAAATAAAAATAGAGCTTTATCATCTTCTAAATTTACATCTTCAAGCACCACAGATCTAATAGTGTAGAAATTAGCAAATGAGTTACTTGCTCTCAAAAAGCAAATGGCTCAAGGAGTGTCTTCTACTCCTACATACAAAAGGGCATTCCCAAATTAGTCATATCAAGGCAATGTTGCTAGAACCAAGGGAAAGAAAATTGCCTTCCTCCCCCACAAGGAAAACTTACCCTGGAAGCTCCTCCAACCAATTTAGTAATGGGATACCTTGAAGTAGATTCAAAATTCTCTTTCCATCCTGAATTGAATCAAGAAAATGATGCTGATATCATTGAAGACAATCAAGAAGAATCAGCTGGTGACTCCCACATTGATTTCCTGAATTACTAGGATGAACCTGAAAGCAAAGGAGAAGCTTCAGATAGATCATATGCAATGTTTACCAGATCCAAGAACCAATCATCCTAGCAAACTAATAAAGAGAAGACAGAGGAACAACCTCAACCAACAATCACAATTGCTAAATGTGGGACCGCTCTACCTTTTCAATCAAAAGATCAAGTCATCACCCAAAAGGTAAATACATCCATTTCACCTTCAAATTCTACTCCCAATTCACAAACAAACCCACCTCCCATCCCTCTTAAAACTCAAAAAGTTGAAGTACCTTTCTCTGTACCTAGTTCAATTTAGCCATTTGACATAATTGATCATGTCAAAAAGACAAAAATATAGATGTCTAAATTTAAATACTTGAAGTCTAATTTGGATCAATTGAATAAGCTAGTTCAATATGTTAAAAACCAAACCATCCCTATAGGACAAAAATCTAAAAAGGTAATTCCTAATTATCTAAAGAATATGTCTATTCCAAATAATATGGTCATTACTCCTCTAACTGCTCCTAGAAAAATAGAACCCTTCTATGTCTCCCTATTAATCAATGGCCACAAGCTGAGTAACTATATTATAGACTCAGGTGCATCTAACAATGTCATGCCTACTAAAGTCACTGAGTCTCTTAGTCTCACATTAACCAAGACATTTGGGAGATGTTTCTCCATGGAGAACAAGCAAGTATCATTGATGGGGCAAATCAAAGATGCCTAATTTGCATTCATAGCCTTTCTAGACAAGAGGATTAAGATGACTATCTTGGAGGCTGACGTCCCAGCATCTTATGGCATTTTGCTTGGACAAAATTTTTGCAAGGACGTGGGAGGAGAACTAAACATGGATCTATCTAACGCAAGGATCCCTGTCCAAAGCATGATGAAGAGATTACTCCCTAAAAAAGAAGCAAAGTATGTAGTCACCTAGACATCAGCCCCTGAATCTCAAATCCTTTTTGAATCCACAGATATGGGTTAATACTTTCTATATACATATGAAGAAGGGCCCTCCATCTCTGATGAAGGAAAGTCTGAAGAAAAGACTGATGAAATTTGGACTCTAGAATTTGATGGTAGCTATTCTTCTACGAGTTTGGGAGCTGGGATTGTCTTGATATCTCCTCAAGGAGATATGTTTCATTCATCCTATAAATTACAATTTAGCAACACTAATAATATATCTAAATATGAATCTCTATTTCTAGGCATGAAGGCTGCTCAAGAAAGAGGCATCAAGTTTTTTCATGCCAAAGGGGATGCTGAATTAGTGGTCTGTCAAGTGAAGAATCTATATCAGACCAAGAATGAGAGGTTATGCCACTACTGTAACCTGGTTTGGGACCAAATTGAAAGCTTTGATGGTTTCAATATTTCTACCATACTCAGAGAGTCTAATGATAGAGTTGATGCACTTGCTATTTTAGGAACTCTTTTAGTTCCTCATTCAAATTTCAAAGAAGACAAGTATATCATTGAGCTGGTCTATAGACCAAGTGTTTCTGACAATGCTGATCATTGGCAAATATTCAATGATGATCATCAGATCATTACTTTCTTGGAATGAAAAGACAATTTTAAATAGCTATATTTTAAAGGAAATGAATCTCAGATGTCTGAATCTATTTTTGAATCTAGTTCAGATATGAATGAAGAATTCCTACAGCTAAAAGAATACAAAATTCTCAAAGGCCTAGAAACTCTTGAAAATCTATTTGACAAACATGATAGATTCATTAAACAATAGAAAATAGATTCAAGTTTCTCTCAAGATTTTGACCAAGTAAATCTAACCAACAAATAAAATCCCAAGATGGTCAACATTGGTAAGTGCTGCACCCCTGAAGAAAGATTCAAGTTCACCTCTTTGCTTCATCAATACATTGATGTCTTAGCGTATTCTTATGAAGATCTGAAGTCTCTCAGACTTGATGAAATTTTCCATCACATTCCTCTCAAGGCTAATTCAATGCCCTATAAGTAGAAATCTAGACAATACAATCCAAAAAATTTAGGTACTATTATGTCTAAGATACATAAAATGTTAAATGCTAGAATCATCTTCCCAATCCATCATTCTACATGGATTGCAAACATAGTGCCTGTAAGGAATAAAAATTGCAAAATCCATATTTGTGTAGATTTCAGGAATCTAAATTAGTCATCTCTAAAAGACAATTACCCTCTGCCAATCATGGACCAAGTGCTTCAAACAATAACAGGGTCAGAGATGTTATCAATGTTGGATGGCTTCTCAGGTTATAATCAAGTTAAGGTTGGTGAAGCTGACCAACACAAAACTGCATTCACCACACCTTGGGGTACATTTGCATATAAAAGAATGCCTTTTGGCTTAATAAATGCTGGTGATACCTTTCAAAGAGCTATGGACATGTCTTTCAAAGATGAGATTGGAAAATTCATAGTGGTATATCTTGATGACTTAACTATCTTTTCAAAGCATTGATCTGATCATGTATGCCACTTACAACAAGTGCTGGAGCGCTACACCAGAATGGTATTTCCTTGAATCCTAAGAAGTCTATTTTTGGAGTAACATAGGGGAAACTCCTTGGATACATTGTGTCTAAATAAGGCATAAAGATTGACTTAGACAAAGTCAAGTCTATTCAAGAGCTAAATTTGCCTACAAGTAAAAATGATATTCACTCTTTCTTTGAAAAAGTGAATTTCTTATGGAGATTCATCCTTGAATTTGCTGAGAAGACAAGACACATTGTGAACATGATGAAAGGGAAGACCACCTTCAACTAGACTAAAGAAGGCAAATCAACATTTCAAGATATCAAGACTACCATTGCTCATGCCCCTACCTTGGTTTGTCTAGATTACCACAGAGATTTCATTATATAAAGCTATGAATTTGAGCACACTCTTTCAGTGATTCTTGTTCAATAGGATAAGAAAGGTATGGAATCCCCCATCTCTTTCATGAGTTGCCCTCTCAGAACCCATGAAATGAAGTATTCAAATATAGAAAAGCATGCCTATGTGTTGGTAAAAGTAGTCAAACATTTTTGCTTTTATATACTAAATTCACACACTATTGCCTTAGTTCTTGACACTACAATCAAGTCTATATTAACTCAGTAGGAATTTTTCACAAAAAGAGGTAATTAAATTTCAAAGATCCAAGAGTTTGATTTGGATATCAAGCTGACAAAGTTGGTTAGGGGTAAAGGCCTATGCTAATTAATGGCTGACAATAAGCCATAAGATACACAGTGTGAAGAAGTTGAAGTGGAAGATATGCCAACAGTCCTTTTTGTCTCTGCTACTAATGAATGGTACTTAGGTATTTCCTATTTTTTGACTTATGGTGAATGTCTTGCTCATTTTTCTTAGAAAGAAAAGAGGACTATCAAGTTGAAAGCTGTCAATTTTGTCCTTTGGGATAACGGCCTGTATAAGAGAAGCATAGATGGAGTATTCCTTTGCTACGTAGACAAAGAAAAATAAACACAAATTTTGAAATCTTTCCATAATCTAGCCTATGGAGGACATTTTTTGCTCTTGTGACTGCTCACAAAATTTTGTGAGCCAGGTATTATTGGCCAACTCTTTTCCAAGATGCACATAAGTGGGTAAGGAAATGTGAACTTTGCCAGCAATTTATTGGAAGACCCAAGTTGGCTACCCTGCCTCTCAAGCCAATAATCATAGAGGAACCTTTCCAACAATGGGGACTTGATTTTATTGGGACAATAAACCCATCTTCAAGTGCTAGACATGATTATGTCCTTACAGTAACTAAGTATTTCACCAAGTGGGTAGAAGCAATCCTAACTAAGCATGCTATTTTGGAAGTTGTATGCAACTTTTTCAAAGAGAATATCATTTCCAAGTTTGGAGTTCCACTCAAAATTGTTACTAATAATGTAGCTTGTTTCACCTCTCAATAGATTATGCAATTCTATTTTCATTATGGAATTACACTCTCTCATTCTTTTGATTATTTTCCACAAGGAAATGGACAAGCTGAGTCCAACAATAAAAATTTGGTAACTATTATCAAAAAGCTAGTAGATGATAATCAAAGGACATAGCATAAAGCATTGGTTGATGCTTTATGGGAAGACAAGATCACACCAAAAAGGGCAATTGGTATGTCTCTTTTTCAACTTCTTTACAGTATTAATGTTGAGATACCAATCACCTTAGAGTTATCAGCCTTGAAATTGGCAAAGGCCATTGAATATCAGACATATGAGATTTCTCTTGACAAAAGAATCATGTGCCTAACTCAGCTAAAGGAATAGAGAACCATGGTGGTGGATAGAATTGATGCTTATCAAAGTCTAGTAAAGAAACTCTTTGATCAGAAGGCAAAAATCGTGATTTCCAGATTGGGGATTAAGTCCTACTGTGGGACAAAAGAAGAGAACCAAAAGGGATGCATGGAAAGTTTGACTCCCTTCAGAGAGGCCCATTTACAATTCATCAACACATTGGTGAAAACAACTTTCTATTGAAATACCAAGATGGCACACTCTTTTCTCTGCCCCACAATGGGTAGCATCTGAAACACTTCAACTCTTGAAGTATCAGATCATTGCCTCTGTATATATGTATATTTGTATAATTTTAATTCTATTTTGTTTTGTTTATTTTATTTTTTAATGCCTTTCATTTATATGTAGCATGAGTCTAAAGCCCAATGGTACACATGAAGACACTAGAAATTCTGGATTCTACTCCTTTCAATTCATTTTCCAATTGATAGAAGTTCCCCAATAGGAGCCAGCTCTTGTCCCCCAAAAGTAGTAGTCATTTTTGGGACAACATCTGAACTATTTTGGTCTTACAGACCAAAATTGTCTCTTCCATTTCCAAAATTTGTCTTAGACATTCAAATTCCTCATTTTCCAAGCTTCTCAAAAAATCTATGGACTCTTCATCAGGAAGAGAAGTCTACGGACTGTCCAGGCAGGTTCATTTAAGATTTTTGCAAGCAGTTTCAGTCAAAAGAATCAATTTTCAACACTTAGTCATTCTCTAGGATTGGTTCAAAGCTTTTGTTCAATTGAGAATCTTCATCAGCAATCATTTGAGTACAAAAAGAGACTTGAACCATTGAACCATTGAACCATTGAATCACTTTGGTTCAAAGGTTTAACGGGTTCAAGGTTCAACAAGTTCAACATTTTTGGCAAGAGTTAAGCACTTCATCAAGGTTCATCAGATTCCAAACACTTTTGACCAATTCAAGGTGGCTTAAACCATTAAACCATTAAACCACTTTGGTTTAAAAGTTCAACGGGTTCAAGGTTCAATGGCAGGTTCAACCAAAGGAATAGTTTAATGGCTCGGTTCAACCAAGCAGTTCAATTCTTTATTTCAATCAGTTGGTTCATTCATTTAGTTCATCCAATGGTTTAATGTCTCAAATTTCAACAACAGGTTCAAAGACATTTTTCAAAGCTTTGTTTGAACTGTTGAACCAAAACTTGGTTCAACATCTTGGTTCAATGAATAGGTTCAACAACAGGTTCATTCACTTAGTTCATTCAATTAAACCATTGGCTTGAACCATTTTGGTTCAAAGCCTTGATTCAACTGATTGGTTCAACAAAATGGTTCAACTATTAGTTCAAAGGCAAGTTCATAATGTTTGGTTCAAGGCTTAGTTCATTGGCTTGTTTTATCCAATTAAACTATCAGTTTGAACCATCAGCTTCAACCATTTTTGGTTCAATCGATTGGTTCAACGTCTTGGTTCAACAGAATGGTTCACTGCCAAAGTTCAAACGGGCAATTCAATGTAGAAGGAAACCTCTCGAAGGACAAGTTCCATTGCAAAGGATACTTAATCAATAAAATCACCCTTCAGAAGGTTCATTTTGAAGGAAGCTAAAACGTAATTCTTTCAAATTTGTTTAAGGCATTTAAAATTGGCTAAGGCATAATTCTTTTAGATTTTTGTTTGAAGGAATTCCTTCGAACAAAAAGTCTAAAAGAAATCAAAGAAGGAAATGTAGGCAAAATCTAAAGACTTGTTCAAAGATTTGTCAAAACAAATAATTCTGCAAACTTTTTGTCCATGAGAATTTTCCCCAGACTTTTTGTCCACATGAATTTTCCCCGGGCTTTTTGTTCACAAGAATTTTTCCCAGGCTTTTTGTCTGCAAGAATTTTCCCCAAACTTTTGTCTATGGAAATTTTCCATAGGGAAATGTCCATGGGAAAATTTCACATGAGGAAACATTCATGGGAGAAAGCCCAGGGATTTGTCTGCGGGAACTGCCAAGGCAAAGGGCTACCGAAGGATCCTGAAGGGTAGGTGCCCTTATAGGGGACTCTCAGTGGCCAAAGTAAAGGGCTCTTTCTGACCCATTCAAGGATCATTTCTTAAGACCCAAAAGGGCAAAGTTGAAAGCCAAAAGAGGACCAAGGGGTGACGAACCCGAAGACATCAAATTTAAGACAGTGAATTAGCCGTTGAGAGCACATCAACGGGCATGTGAACGTCAATTTTAAAGTCCATGAAATAGCCATTGATCCTTTGAATTTAAAAACTTGAATGCATTCCTAGAATTCAAGACCAAGACTAGTAGAAAGTGAGGAAAGATAAAACAATGAATAAATATAGGACCCAATTCAATTAACCAAAAAAGGAGGAATGATGAAGACAAGATCAGACCACTAGATGGACATTGAAAGTTGCAATCTTTCAATAGCATGGCTTGTTTATCTACATTGAAAAGATCAAATGGGTAAAATTCCCCAGAGTTCCAACCTATCTTCCTAATAGTTCCTAATGCATCATGATGTAATACTATTCTTGAGTCCTTCTTGAAGTGGCTATATAAGGGACTATCTTTCATTGTAAAAGGATCTCTTTTTTGGACAATCTGAATGAAACTCTGCCTAAATTGAGAGGCATCATTGAGACTTTGTGCTCAGTCTGTTAATCATATTTTGTTACTAGAATAAGAAAGAAAAGGAATTTTTTAGAATTTGTGATGTGATATCTTTGTTATTAAGGAAACTATTCTTATGTCTTTTTCCTTGATATATTTTCTATTCCATTAATTTAACAAGCAACATTAGTAAAATTAGTCAGGAAGGTGTCCTGAAGAATCAACTGTGGAGAGACTTTGTGCCCCCATAGATGCCTTTAGTGTGTTTTCTTTTCATTGCTATGTAGAGGAATTTGAGAAGACTTTGTGCCCTCATTGTCGTTTGTATATTGCTCTTGAGAATTTTAGGTAGAGACTTTGTGTTGTATCTTGATTTTCTGGTTACTACACCCTCAATTACATTCTGCTTTTATTTCCATGAGTATTCTTGTGGCTGGCTGAATAATTCTTCTGAAAGAAGAGGAGTACTATCTGTCATTTCCCTTGAGTTTTTCCTTTGTTTTACACACATTATCTCTAAAGAAAGAGAGATGGATGGCTTGTTCTACCCTTGAGTATTATTTTCTATTTATACATATATATAGCATATCCATAAGGAACCTCCCCTTGATGAGAGGAGAGAGCAGTCTCCTTCTGATGTGATAAACTTACACATTTGGATGACTAATCTTCCTACTTTGGCTGATCAGACCTATTTTGTTTACCAGTACATTGATAGACAAAATATTCAACCAACATCCTCAATCCCTAGGGATTTGTATGAGTAGTTTGAGTTAGGTGCATTTCCTTATCACCATTACTTAAAAACCTTCTACTGTAAGTTTCACTTTAGATAATTTTGAGGCTCATGAGTGTTATTAAAAGGAAATCACCATGATTTAGAATCATATATCAAGTTATTATGACCAACCACTAACTCTCTTCTTGCATTTGGTGGCATCGTGTGCAAAGGATCTAGAACCATAACCATTTGATTCATGTTAGAGTCTAATGAATTAGTGTCTAATGATTTATCACTAGGTATTTTGACCTTTGCCTCTCTTGGTATTGATTCTTCTAGTAAGGTGGTCTCTTTTGTTGGTAGTTATTGAAATAAGGCTTCAAAGACATGGCGTATTACCTTTTGAGATTGATTATCTCATTAGAAAAGTTCCATAGAATACTTTTCATATCATTCATCTTTACTAATAGTGAATATGTAGTAGATGTGCTTATTTGAGTCAGTGGGTATACATAAATATAGAGAGGTGGGTATATTAAAGTGATGGGGACCTCTTCTTACATAGTCAAGGACATCTTAGGTAGCATCAAGATTAGAAATTGAGGAGGAATCATCCCTGCATTGAATAGGTTATTTTCATCCCTTATCATGATGCCATATGAATTTGATAACATCTAGCTTCTAAGTGATTGGATCATGACTATAATATCCATGCTTATAAGTACTTGAGATGCCAACAAGATCCTTTGCCATGTTTTTTAAAACCAATTTTAAAATCAACCATGGATTCTTATAGGGCCCTTTTTATGTTTATTAACTACTGTAAGAGGGACTATTGATCTTCCTTCTCCTTAAATCATTCAAAGGATTTTTGACCTAGGTCATCCTAGGTTCTAATTGAGTTAGCTAGCAAAGATCGATACCAGTCAAGATTTAAACCTTTGAGAGAGGCTACTAGTATCCTTAATTTTATGTTCTACATGTTGATGTAGTAAACAATACACACATTTGCCACATCTTGGATATGTTTGACTGCTATCTTGAAATATTCTCACAAAAACATGGGGAGTTCCTTCAAAGCATTTATAGGGATGGGGTGCCATATAGTTGGGGGTGTCAAAGGGATAAGCAGGTTATCATTATCCCTCAACACAAAGTTCATTAGTGGGCCTAGATACACCATTTCCTATTATTATTGTTGTTTTTATACATCATTGGACCTTAAGGCTATTCATTGAGTGGGAGATCCCAAATGTGGCATTAACAGGCTTGAATTATTCAAAGTCTATGATCTTGATATGGGCCTTGAGGTAAAAAATAATAGCCATGCCCATGGGTGATCAATCCACCAATGGGATCCTTTGCCATGTTTTTAAAACCTAGTGTCAAAATTAGATATGGCTTCTTGTGGGGCCCTTTTGATGTTTATTATATGTTCTATGAGGGATTATTGATCCACCTTCTCATTAAATCATTCAAATAATTTGTCACCTAAGTCATCCTGATTTTTGATTGATTTGGTTGGCAAAGATCGATACTAGTCAAGAGCCCACCATTTGAAAGAGGATATTAGTAGGCTTAAGGCTACGTTATGTATGTTGATATAGTGAACAATTCACACATTTACCATATCATGGAGGTTTTTAGTTTCTATCTTGAAATATTTTCCTAGAAACCTAGGGAAAACCTTCAAATCATTTTTAGGGATGGGGTCCCACATAGTCGAGGGTGTTAGATGGATATGTAGGATACCTCTATCACAAAACATAAATTTCCTTACTGAGCCTAGATGCACCATTTTCTCTTTTATTGTTGTTGTGCATCATTAGACCTTAATGCTATTTGGTGAGTGGCATCCCACAAAGGTGGCATTAACAAAATTGGATTACTCATAGTCTATGATCTTGTTATGGGCCTATGGCTCATAAGCTCATATTACTAGTTAATTAGACTAGTAAATTAGTGCCATCAGGCATGCCATAAAAGAAAGAACTATTGATGCCTAAAACTATCACCTTATGTTTAATAACCTCCTATGCGAAGCTTTATAGATGTGGGGCTAAATGTAGTCTGTAAATTAACCTCTAGTATTTTAGAAATTTTTTCTTTGTTAGATTTGGTAATGAAAAAGGATAGAGAGAAATGAAATCAAATAATAGTAAAACAACACTAACTAGGGAGATGCACTAAAAGTTTTAAAGAATTAACCTATATTTTCATAAAAAAACATAAATCCTTAAACATTATAGACCATAAAAGAGCATAAAACATGAATTAATATCTACAACATAAGCAAAGATTCACACTATAGAACTAAAAGAAAATAAATAGTGAATAGATATAATTTCACACTCAAAATAACACAAAACACCACATCCTCTTCATTTTAGGTGGATAAAATAATATATAAGGCCACAAAGGCACATAAAAATCATCTAATCACACTTTTGAGGTACACCTATTAATGTTGTAGAATAGAAAAACCTTAACTATTACTAATCCCAAACTATTACAATATGTCTGAGTACAAAAAGATAAAAAAAATTAGATTCAAGATGATCATCTAAAAGGAACAAGCCTAGAATATATAGGAAAGAAATCCTCTCATAGGGATGAAACCTATAGATTACAACACTTATTCTCATGATTATTCCATTACAACTTAAAGAGGGTCTCAAGTTCACGAGTGCAATTATCATTTGGATCCTAAATATGGTGGGAGTATACTATTTCATTACGACCACTATGATTAGGAGGAACGAAGTGGTGTCACATATAAGGGATCATCTCTTCTCCATTGTAATAGCATTTTGAGTCCCCTTTTATTTCATGGCTATAGAGTCTAAAAGATCAAAATTGATCCTAGATAAGCATGGGGGTACCATATGTTAGGCTCATTCTTTTCTAGAGAGACAAGAGATTCCTTTAGTAAGGATGAGTCTGGAGGTGGCATGTGTACATCAAAATCTATTTTGGGGAAAGTTGGGCATCCCTTCACAAAATTGAACATGAGTATGCCATGTGTTGAGGACATGTCTATCCTTCTAAAAATTATTCCATGGGCCCACCCATCATTTTATTAAGCAATGGTGTTATTTGGAGATCTGACCCAAAAGGAAAAGGATTTGAAGAGTGTAAAGCCACCATGTGTCAATTTGACACTCCACCAGAGTGAAATGATAGCTTCATCAAGTTAGATGAACATCAGGCTACCACATAGAAGAATTAGATAGAAGTTAATACTTGGGAAATTTTTTGAGAAGGGGCCCCAAGAAAAGAATAAGGTGAAAAGGGAAACCATTAGAGGGTGCCAAGAAAACACCAACTACCAAGTGAGCTCAAAGCCAAAGATTAACTTCTCCAAAATAATAAATGTGGATTTTGATCCATAAAATCTCAACCAACCAACATAAATACCATTTAAACTATGTGTTCTTCTTCTAAGCTCTCTATTGAATTCCTTGAAGAGGACATGATCAATGATGAAATTATTTTTCATGATGATGATCCACCACTTTTCATCAAATTAGAAATTAATACCAATCTTATCTATAAAGTTCTAGTTGATGAAGGTTCTGATATTGATGTAACATATTTATGGCTCATCCAAAAACAAAGTTACAACAAGAAACATCTCAAGCAAACCCATCTTACTTGTGGTTTTGATAAGACAAATCAAAATCCACTTGGTTGCATTTGGATTCAATTAACCATTGGGCCTAATAATATTCAAACCAAGTAGCTTATGGTCCTTGACCTACCCCTATCTTATAACATACTCCTTGGTCATCCATGGAATCATCAAATGAGGACCATTTCTTCCTTAGGTAGTTAATGTATTAAACTATTACATAATGGAAATTGGTATAAGCATAAATCCAATCCCAATCCATAGAGCATTATGTTTCCCAATCCTAAATCACAATATCGAATTCTTACCATTCCTAAGATCAATAGTGATCCTTTACCCAATTTCATCGACATGAAACTTTATTTATAAGTTACTCTTATAGATTCTAATGATGATGAGATCAATGATTTGCAACATACTTGCAGTACTATTAAGTTACCTCCCTACATTTTTCAATGTCTTCCTCCATATTTATTACCTAAGGATTGTACTATTTTTCTTATTCATGAGATTATTGATTTTCCCCCTCCATATAATGCTTAGGAGCCTTCTTTACCTAAAAATTCCATCACTTGCAATGATTTTGGAATGGCCAAATTATTTCAAGATCCTCTCATCATGTCTCCTCATAAATTCAATAATATTGGGATTTCACCTTTTAAAAGTTGCCCTAATTCTCAAGCATGTACAATTTCTCCAACATATGATGATAACTATATAATGTCCCAAGATCAATCTAGAGACTAGGATTTCCAGCATTATCAAAAAACCTTAGCCCAAATTCATGGTTTTAACCAAGATTTTCATATAATTTATATGGATCATACCTTAGATCCTGAGGGTTATGTGCCTTCTACCAATTCTGCTCTTATCGATACTCCTTGGGTGGTAGAGAAAATTATACCTTCCTAACCATAAATTTTTTCTACATCTCATTTACCACCTATCAATTAAACCATTACCTCTAATCCTTCTACCATCAATAAAACCACTAATATTCCAACCCATTCTAATTAATATACTTCTTATACTCTTGAAATTACACTAGATGCCAAGGTAATTGATGTTCATCAAATACATTTCATGTATGATCACCATGGTCATCAAATTCTAGATATTGAATTAGATGTTGAATATTATGGTCCTCTTCCTACCTTGCCTAGTGATGAAGCTATCCTTGAGTTACTTTATGCCTGAGAACCTCAAATTCCTTGGAAACATCATAAACTTGGAAATTTTAAGACTAAAACTCCCTGCTTCAACAAATTCATTGCAAGTATTATCCCTAAAACAAATCTCATTTCTATCTTATCCAATGCACCATATCACTTTCAAGATGAAAATGCCATGCTTATTGAAAAACCCACTCATAGAGAATATGGTAATCCACCTTTTACTCAACCAATTATTGTCTCTTGTAAAATTTCACCTACTGAACATGATAATTTTAGCTTATTCTTTGACAAAATCATGAGGCTTTTGTTTGTTCCTATGAGGACATGCCTAGTATTAACCCTATCATTATGGTGCATAATATCAGTACTTATCTTGATGTCAATCCTATGCATAAAAAATAAATAAAATTTCCACACAAAGTTTTCACTTTATGTCATAATGATATCATCAAATTAATTGATGTTAAATTTATTAAACCAATGGATTATTCTAAATGGGTCTCCAACATTGTTCCCATTCAAAAGAAATTCACTATGGTCATTCACATTTGTATTTATTTTTGTAATATTAATCTTGTTTGTCCTAAGGAAAACTTCCCTTTACATTAAATAGATGCCATTGTTGATTCCATGATTGGTTATGAAATGGTATCTCTTATGGATAACTTCTTAAGATATAATCAGATTTATATCACTCCTAAGGACCAACATAAGACAAATTTCACCACAGAATGGGGTACCTATTACTATGTCAAAACTCCCTTCATTTCTAATAATATTAGAGCCACTTACTAATGAAATATGACTATCATATTTCATGATCTCATTTCTAAATCCAAACATCATAAGAATCATCTTTCTGGTCTTGCTATCATCTTTAACCATCTCTTTAAATATAAAGTTAGACTTAATCCTTTAAAATGTGTCTTTGGAGTCACATCTAGAAAAAAATTAAGATTCTTAGTCTTTCTTTGTGGCATTGATGTTAACCCTACCAAAATTAGTGATATCATCAACATGTCCATTCCTCATTCTATTTTTGATATTCTTACTTATTTAGGTAATCTTGGGGTAATTAGATGATTCATCCCCAAAATGGCATATCAAATTCACTCCATAAATTCACTTCTAAAGAAAGGTATTACTTAATAATGGGTAAATCCATGTCAAAAAACCTTTGATAATATGAAAGAGTCATTCCTTCATCCACCTACCCTTCATCCTCATTCTAATGATAAACCTTTGATTCTATATACTTCTTCCACACCTATTTTAGTTGGGGAAATTCTTTCCCAACAATATTATATAGAAAGAGAGTGTGTTTTCTTGTACATTAGCCAAGGCCTCATTAATTATGAAAGATGTTATACCAAAATTGAGCCTGATTGCCTTACCATTTATTTTTTAGTTGAAAATCTTTACCACTATATGCTTTACCAAACTACTTATGTGATTATTAATTCTAACCTCCTTCATTTATTATCCAAATAATTTCTTATTGGGGATAGAATTTGTAAATATATGGTCCTTATGGAATTTGATCTCTACATCATCACTCTAAAAATCTATCAAAGGAAAAATCATAGCTGATTGACTTGCCACAACTCCCATACCATCCATTTTTTCTCTTCAAGATAATATTCCAAATAACAATATCCTTTACATAAGGTTTAAATTAAGATATTTCTCTCAAAGATTATTTTCATAGCTTATCATTAATCTTTAATCCAATAATCTTGATGAATCCACTACTCCCTCTAGTACTACTAAATCAAAATTAGTTATCGAGAAGCTTCTTCAAATCAATGTTGACTTGTATGACGATACTCAGAACCTTCACTTTAATGGTGATAAATGCCTTAAAAAATCTAAGGAAAGTTTCATTCTCACAATTCCTCTTGGCAAGATCATTCCTTTATATTTTTGATTCAACTTTGATGTCACCAACAATATGGCTAAATATGAAGCTCTTATCTTAGGCATGAGAGTTTCCCTTGACTTAGACATTCAATACCTTCATGCTTTAGGTTATTCTTAGCTTATTTTTTACCAATTTGATGGTGATTATCAATGTAAAAGTGAGAACTTCATCACATATCATCAAATTGCAATCACTCTCACTAAGAATTCCATCTCTTACACTATTGAGACTATTCCTAGAGATAAAAATTCCATTACTAATTCTCTTGCCTCTTCAACATCTTTATTTCATCCCCACCAAGTCCTTTATGATCATAATTTTCTCATATAAATAAGAAAATCTCTATCCTCTACTGAACCACCAGATTCACTTATCTATCATATCAAGGTTATTACAATTCAATAAAGCTCACGGTACCAAAACATTAGTTAATTTTTATAACATCAAACTTATCCTCCTAATTTAGACTCTCATGAAAAAACATGCATTCATAAACAAGATTTTAAGTATTTATTTTGACACAACATCTTTTATAATCATAATTATGAAGGAACCTTACTCCATTGTGTCATGAAAGATGAGGTTCCTCCTCTTCTTGAACAAGAACATGGGGGAATTTTTAGTGGCCATTGTAGTGGATATGTTATAGCTCATAAATACTTATGTATGGGTTACTTTTGGCCCACTCTTAAAAAGTATATAATTGAATATGCTAAAAAGTGTAATCTTTGTTAGCTTTAAGAAGTTATAATCCATTCACCTCCAACCAAAGTTAAAACTATCAAATCTCCTTAACCATTTTCCACATGATAATTTGATCTCATTGGCAAACTACCTCACTCCCAAGATGGCCATGTCTTTATCATCACCACTACCAAATATTTTACCAAGTGGGTAGAATCCATGACCCTTGTTAATGTCACCAATCCTACCATTTCCAAACTTATTCTTAATTAAATTATTTTCCACTTTGGTTTTCCCCATAACATCATCTTAGAAAATGGTGGTAACTTTAAAAACAAACATATTAAAGAAGTTTGTAATAAATTCAAGATCAATCATAAATTTTCCATGCCTTATCATCTATAATGCAATAGCCAAACTGAGGCCACTAATAAAATTATCCAAAAGATAATTTGTGTAACATGAATGGATTGGCATATTCATATTTACCCTACACTTTGGGCCTATCAGGATAGCATACATACTACCACTAGGGAAATTCTAGTATTTCTAGTTTATGGTTCTGAGTCAGTTCTTCCTTTAGAAATTGAGATTCCATCTCTTTTTATATCTCTTCATGGTATTATTACCAATGAATAATTATGTGAATCTAATATTCATACCGTTGATCTACTTGATGAGTGTCTCTTTCCTCCTTACAACATAACCACCAATACAAGTATCGCATTACCAGACAACATAAAAAACGTGTTAAATTCTATAGATTTAATATTGGTGATCTTGTCCTTAAATTAGAATACACCCATGATAAAGAATTTAAATAAACCCAAAAATGGTGGGTCCTATATTTGGTCAAAGATATTCTTGGTCCAAGAACCTACCATCTTCAAGCCAATGAAGCCCTTGTTTTCAAATAGCCTACCAATGCATAATTTCTCAAAAAGTACTTTGCCTAAACATTTCCTTCTTTTCATGATTTCTATCTACATATATCTAAAAAAAAAATTAGGTTACTTACACGAGTATTTACCTCTATAGAAATTTATTTACTTTCATAATAATTTAGTCTTCACCTTTGGTCTTTTGGTTTTTTGATATACCATAGTCTTCTTTATCTTCTTGCATTTTCTATTTTTGACACCCCTTGAGTTTTATTTTATGAGTTACTTCATAATAATGTAAATAGGACCCAACATTCCTCACAAAAATACCATCATTTTTATTACCTCACTTTATCTTTCACTTTTTTTTGGCACCCTTTAGGTTTTTATTTTATGAAGTTTTAGTGTAAGACTGCAGATAGGACCCAACCCTCCTCATAAAATTACCATATTTTCATCTTTTTATATCCGTGTTCTCAAACTTTATCTTTTGTTTCTTTATTACATGGAATTTGTGAAAATAATATAAGTGATCATGTTTTACCTTCATTATTATGATAATGAATCACACTTTACTATAATTGTATCCCTTTTTTCCCTTTATCACATTTTTTTGATTTGAAGTAATTCAAATTATTCCATGTGTCACTCATCTTGATTTACCTTTTCCTTTCACTCCACATTGGATAAAAAAGGTTGAATTTAAGATATCACTTTTATTTCACTTATATTTACAATACTCTTAGACCTCATTCTCTTTGAAGTTATATTTATTTTAAACCTTGTCCTAAGTATTCAAATGAAAGTCATCTTTCGCACCTAGGTTTGGTTTTCCAAATCCATATGTAGGAGGAATAGAAAAATCCATCAAGAAATTTAAAATCCAAATCATTTGAATCAAAAGGCAATGATATCTAAAAGTCAACATAAAAATCAAAAGTCAAGACCACACAAAAATATTGGTCTACAAGCACATTTCCTATCTCTAATTGAAGCTCAAACTCCACAGTTGGCCTCACATATAATCAAAGTCCATTAGGGTGCAGTAGGCCAGTATATTAGAATAAGATAATTTAATAAACTCTATGGTGCTACCTACTTTCTCATGGAAGTACCTAATCTTTGTAGTAGACCAATGACTCTATAATGGGTCTTGAAGAATAGGGAATTCATTGTTGGGAGGTAGGTGCATTTTAATTTTCATGCATATATCCTTCATAGGATGATATATATACTTCATTTGTTGACCTAAGACTTATGTGGCTACGAGAATTTCTTTAGATTTCTTAAGGTTGAAATTCCTCTTGTTTTGATAAACCTAATTTGAGTGTTGCAAATTTGATAAACATTTCCTCTACCTTGGATTTTCCTTCATTCTCCCCTCCACCCATTTCATTTCCCCCCTTGATAGACAAATTGTGATTCGAAATATATTTTCCATTGTTATTTAATTCCTTATTCTTCATCTCTTGAAAACATGATATCACTACTTTGTTTTAGTTTTATTTATCCTTATATCTAACCAACATGTTTGAACAACTATGGATTACTCATTTATTTTTCACCGTGATTTTACATTTATAGACTTGTCTTACATTCCTTTTAGCATTTATCATTTGTTGTACGATCATGCTATTATTAAAACCTAAGTTCATACCCTTTTTCCATTGTTGAGTGAGATAAGGATTGTTACTACTCACTCATCAATGTTATTTTACCATTCTCTTTTTTCTTTTACATTAGATATTTGATTACCATCTCCTTTTTGACATGTATCCTTGGTTTGATTTGGTTAGTTTACCTTTCTTACTTAAGGTTTACTTGTTTAAGTTTTCCATTCTTTAGTAGCCTTGGATTTTTGATTACATAATTTAATCTTATTTTTTGTCTTGATCATTTTGTTTACCATATCACTTATCACCCGATCTTGCCAAATTTTCTAATTATGTCCCATCCTCATAGCATTAGCTATCTTTAATTTTCTTGTGTTTGTTTGTTTTTACTCTTTAGGTTTGTCAAAAGCAATCTCTGTACCATCCACAATAAAAAATAATAGCACAATAAAAAACCATTCGGTGATAAAGGTAATTCAAGGTAAACATCAAATTTACTTTTTAGATATTTAATATTTAGTCATTTAATTTTAGTTAATTTTTCTTTAAAATACTTCAACCTTTTTTTTAACATCAACGTTGTGTGTTACTATGTCCTTTTTCGAAGCACCATCCCCTATTATACCTTAGTGAAATGTGATTAGATTTGAGTGGGTCTTATGTATACACATAATATTTTCAAATTTTATCAAATACTGAGGCTTTACATCATATTGGAACCCATCGAGACTCAATCTCTCTGAGTGCATGCCTTAAAGGGTGCATTTGGAAAGGGGTGGGAAGACTTTTGGTGCTTCATAAGATTGTTGTCCCTTATTTCCACATTATTACCAATCTAACTAGATCTTAAAACCATTCCATAAGATATTACTCCTCCCTTGCATACTCCTTCAATCTTTTTCCACTTTCCATCCATCTCTTCCTCACCTTGATCCCCCTTTTACCATTTGATTGTATTAGGTCTATTGGGTCAACCTTGTTTAGTTTTAAGTATTTGATTAGTGTATAAGGTTTATTGGGTTTACCTTGTACTATTTTTGGGTATTTTAACTTGAGAACTTTGTTAACCCTTTGGATGACCTAGCTCAAGACATAGTGATTTATCTCCTAAGAACATATAGGGTTGACTAGGTTGACCCCGTAAATTTGACATATTCAAAAGGATTTAGGGTGAGATATACCTATAAATACAAGATCATTTCATCATTATTTTAATATTAAATTAATATTTATTATTCAATATGATTCCTTATAGTATGTTCTTCCACCATTCTACTTGAGGAGTATTAGCTTAGGGTTTCTACTTGGATAATATAGTCTTGTGAATAAGTCTTGGATGCTTTATACTTTCTTTGTGATCCTTACATACCATAAAAACCTATTTATAATCCTCTTTTTCCAAGGGAGATATTGAGTCTCAATGGGTCCAAATTTAGGTAAGTATATTCTACCTTTGTTTTCCTTTCTTTAGTAGATATAAGTAGCATAAATATTGGGTAGAATAATATTTCTCTTCATTTTCATGTATTAGGGTCTTTTTCATACTTAAATTAGTTTAGATTATCTTATAAATGTTTTTATTTCTTTAATAAACCATTTTATTATGCCAAAAGCTTTGGTGTGTACTAGATTATATTTACTTTCTTGTTTATTAGATATAGAGTGAACATTAAACCTAGGACTTTTTTAGGGTTATTGAGTGATTATGTTAGACTGTAAACTTTGGAACCCTTCCTAACATTGTGTATTTTGACAAGTGATCCCATAATAAAGTCTACAGGATCCCCATATTGGTCATGCTCCCACTTAACAAATGCATTCCCAACAAAATGTAGGTATGCTCTATCTTCTCTAAGCCAAGATTGATTTATAGACATGATCCATTTTTGATTACATACACTAACTACTTCAAAAGGTGGGTGGAGGTAGTTTAACTTAAGGAGGCTAATGAGAAATTGATATTGGTGTTTTAAGATTATCTTATGACCAGATTTGGTGTACCTTCAATAATCATCTCTAATAATTCATTGGCCTTCCATAGTACTAAGGTATGTGAGTGGGCCCTTAGCCATAGCATCTACCTTAAAGAATCATCCAAATATTACCCATAGGGAAATGGAATACTAGAGTCCACAAATAATAAATTGATAAGGATCATCAAGAGAAACATGGAGGATAGCCAAAGAGATTGGCATAAAATGTTGAGAACTACCTTATGGGAAGATAGAATCAAACCTAAGAGGTATTATAAACACTCCCCATACCTCCTTGTATATAATAGAGAGGCAATACTACCTATTTACCTTGAAATTCCTACCTTAGATATTTATCATCAACTTGAGATATTATAGGATAAAGCAATACAAGTGAGAATGAATGAGTTGAGACAATTAGAGGAGATAAGGGATAGTGTCATGCATACCATGTGGTATAATTAATATTAATTCAATAATTAATTTGACAAAAGTACTTAATATAAGACATTCCAATAAGGAGATGTGGTCCACAAGTGGAATGAGGACCATGAAAAACTTGGAAAACACTCCAATTTTGATAGCCTTTGGAGTGGACCTTACATCATCACTAGCTACAAGTACAGTAATGAATATCAACTATATAAATTGAATGGTGAAGAACTCCCCAATCCTTTCAATGGGATGTTCCTCAAGTTATGATATCATTATTCATCATGTTCCTCTTATACATAAGTAGATAGAGTTATCTTTTCCATCTAAGTGCTTATGCATATGTGTTTGTGTCGGTTGCTTGGTCTTGTTACTGGTAGTTGTGTGTCTTTCCCATTTATTCTTTGTTGCTTTTTTGCATCTCATTATTTTAAAGTATGAAAATTATAAGGTAGATTCCATGTAGAGTCATTTTTCATTTTCTAAATCCATAAAGAGATTAAGAAGAACATATTTAGAACATCTTTGGAGTTGCTTACATAGGTCTTTAAATCTCTACTAAGGATCTTTGTAGAATATTTTGAATTCCTTGACGAGTAGGTTAATTAAGCTATTCAAGTCACTAAAAATGTGATCACTTTCTATTCCTAGACCTAGAAAGTGGTCAAACTAATTATTTAGGTCTCGATCTATCATTAATCTCATGATTTTATCTTGTCCTTATGAGTTTTGAGGTTGTTCAAATCATTCACTATCTTATCATGTGGCATCTTTACTTTGTCAACTTTAATAAAGTATTATCATGATGATCAAACATGTTAGATGGAATTTTATTACTTTCATGGAGCTACACCAGTTAAAACACCATGGTGAAGGTGAACTAAGGAGGTAGTTTGATAAAGGCTCATGAACACATTGGTTTTCATCAGTCACATGAGGTATGCTCATTTTTAATCTTTTAATAACATTAACGGAAGTGTATTATGATTCACTAAAGGTTATTAATAGGTCATTAAGGTCATTTTATATGATATTAACTTGATATTTAGTTGATATGCCTCTTAAGTTCATATATGTGTGCCAAAGTTAATGTTTTTGGTCATAATGAGACCTGATTTAGCCTTCATGGATCACTAAGTCAATTCACATGCCTTAAATAGACTCCATAAACCTCTTTAATCCATCACTAGACTATTTCATACCTCATTAAATCCATTTCCATCATGGTTTATGCCAAAAATCCCCCAAATGGGCTCCACGCGTGATAAATAGTGACATTTCAACTCCCTTCATTCATACCATCAAGTTAAAAGTGTCACATGACACTTATTTCCCCTCCATAACACCTTATAATCATGTATTTATTTTTGAAACAAGATTAATTATAGAGAAAATAGTAGGTTGTAGAGCTTTATTAAGTAGTAAGGATGCATATAGTACAGATTGGCTCAATGGGAGTCATGGTTTTGTAGAGGGAGGCTATCAATGTCAAATGGAGAATAAATTAATATTTTTCATTTCCATGGAAATTAAAAACCATCCCATATTTCCCTCAAGCTCATTAGCAGACTCAAAAATCTCCTTAGGTTTATGTTTGTATCATACGAAGGAGAGAGAATGGGGGCCCAAGCTCATAACTAGAGAAAGTAAAATCATGGACCTTCGACCCTTATGGATTATTTTGGGGACTTGTCACATGAATTTTGTTAATATTAATTTATAATTTAAGGAATTTGTGTGCCGTTCTCATCTACAAATACCAAGTTAGACTGAATGTTTTTTAGGGATTTTTGACTTGTTTGCTCAGACTAGTGATGGATGCCATTTCCTTGGGTCTTAAAGGATAATTTCATATTATTTTTAGCACTTGCATCACATGTCTGATCTCATATTACTAGTATACCCTCAATACTATCTCTTGTGTGTGATATGTAGATAGGTTTGTGTAATGGATAGAGGTTTAATGTCTTCATCATAAGTTATGGGTTGGGTTAAAGAGTTTTTAGAAGTTTCTCCTATTTCACCATGCCTCCTTGCTTAGTTTGGACATATAATTAAATATTTTCATGCCAAAATATCCCATGGAGAAAATACTTGTGCATACTTGGAGGCCAATGTATAGTGAACATTGTGTATGGCTTAGTGACATTTGTAGAGTTTCAAATGCAACTCAAAACATGGAAAAGTGGTGTTTAAGTGATAATGTCATCATTATATCCTATGAAAAACTTTTTCCAACCTCATTAGTGGCCTTACAAACCTAAAAACTATCTTTATTATCTCCAAATCTCATATAATCACTTTTAGTAGAGTTTAAGGTATTTTTTTTAAAGATTAAGGCTTTTCTAGTTTTTCTATGTTTTACTTTAAGGCTATGTATGCTTCATTTCTACCTCCAAAGTGGCATGTTTTCTTAGGTATATGTGTAAATGTCTAAATGGTTCATGTGGTAGGTTATATAAATTTTATTATTATCCATTTCAAAACATATTCATACCCTTGTCTTTTTTCATGGTTTCCACTACCATTTACACTATGTTAACCCTATTTTCATGTCCCCCTCTAGATATATCTCCACTTCCACCCTCCTCTATTAATCCAAACTTCACTCCAAGTATAGAAAATTCCAATAAATCTCCATTCTCCCTTTCAACCCTTAAAAGTATTAAAACCATAGAGTGTTGGAACCATATGGTTATATATCTAATTGAGGGGGCAAATCATCACATATAACCAACCCTTTTAGGCTTACTATAGAAGGGTCTCAAAAAGGCACAATGTATACATTCAAAGGCATGGATATTAATGTTAACATAGGAAGATATGAATTATAGTGGATGAGTGGATATATTAAGGTGTCACTAGGGTTTGAACATCTATTTATCACTCTTCCCTCATACAAACATGACACTCAAACCTTGCATGAAGTTAACATGTATGAGTATACACCTACAATGTATTAGTGAATATGAGGAACCATACATTACTCATGGTATAAGGGAAGCATTCATGAAAATATGATTAGGGTTCATATTTAATGAGAATTCAAAATTTATGGCTATCACATTTAAGAAGTTAAATGAACACCTAAATAGGCTTGAAATCACATAGGCATACTTAGATTTGATCCCTAAACATGAGGATTTAATGTATGCAATCAGAAGAGAACTTTTTAAAATAATCACCTAATCATTATAATAACCTTGAGACATTGTATGGACATTACATGGTAATAAATAACTTAGGAAACAATCATGATAAGGCCTTACTTAGAAGTCCCATAATCAAGCATAAAGTTAATAAGCAATTTACTATTAGTCTAAGCCAAAATGGTGGTTTGAAACCCTTATGGTCATGGGCAATCATCCAAATTTAATATAAATGGTCACCATGACTATTTGAATACACCCATTTATTCACTCAGGCTAGAAAAATAGTGGGTATACCCACTATTTTGTCTTATACCAATCCCTATTTATGACAATTATTCTATGGGTTGAAAGGTGAATCCATGCCATATAGGGTCTTTAGATAGTTTGAGAGACATAGGAGGTTTTATTTCAATATAAAATGATAACTAATGTCCTAAAACTTACTCCAAATGGTCTAACACTCATAAATACATTCAATTTCCTTAGTGATAGGCTAATGCAGACAATCACACAGGCCTACTTCTAGACCCTACTACCATCCCAAGATTCCTTCAGGCTCATGTAATAAGTTTGATGGTCAATGTGAGGTGTGTGAAGATGTTTAAGACCTTTTAAGCAAGTTTCAAGTCAAAATAGGTGAGAAAGTTGATTAAGGTGTCTTAAAACCCTTCTCAAGCCAACCATCTTATACACAACCAATTTCAATCTCACCTTAAAATTCTTACCCTCTCCACCACATACATGCTCAATTCCAATGATATTAAGTGAGTTTAAGTTTCCCTATGGACCAAATATTCATGAAATATTGGTTGGTAGTTAGGGGATAATATTTAAGAACAAACCTTAAGAAGATAACCACTCAAAATTACCTAAAAACAACCCTAATATCACCTTCCAATGTTCATATCTGTACACATCCTTTGCATGGGAACCTAGGCAATTTATGGAACATGAGGACATCAGTTCATTATATATTCATGCCATGTTTTTTGGTTTGAATGTTTGTACACAATGAACCATTGTTAAGATGATTGATGTCTCAAACCCTACATAAACCCCATTACTGACTTGATGGTGAATTTTAGCCTTAAAACCCATCTAGATGAGATAATTTGACCATAAAATGACCTTTAAGGTCTCTTAAGGTCTTATAAGCATCACAGTGACTCACTAATTGGCACATACAGGAGTCAAACTATATAAAATAGGCTTAAAAGTGCTAGATTGAGATCGAAATGAAGGAGATGGTTAGTATTTATGTGAAAAATGAAGTAAATAAGGGAGATGGGTCCTAAAGCATCTAAATATGCCTTTTAACAACTACCATATTAACCTCCATGACTAGTTAAGAAAGTGTAAAGGTACAGGTGTTAGAATTCATGGCTGTATGCATTCAAAAGGGTTAAAAGGCTTGATAAAGTTAATGTTTATAGCTGTTTAGGTATCTAAGGTAATTTTATATTGGGGATGATGAAATAATGCCTTTAAAGCCTAGGGTTTAAATAAAAATTCATGATTCATGTCTGAAAATAGATCAATCCATAGTTTCTACTATGAATATGCCACCAAAAAGTGAAGCAGAGTGTAGTTTGGGGAGTAGGAATGCTTCTAAACTTAATTAATAAGGCCATAACAATGTTTTAAATCACTTTTGATAATTTAAACCTCAATATAAGTTTTTATAGTGGGTTATTTTACCTATAGACAAACAAAAGTTACTCAAAAGTCATGTTCTTCATAGTAAAGAGCATCTACAAGTGTTCATCACAAATTGAATGTTATGCATGAAGAATTTAAAAATTAAAGGAAGGTGAGGAGTTATTTTGGCTTGAATTTGGCATAATTGGTTCAAATATCTAGGATTTGATCTCTATGGACCATCCCTAAGACCCCCAAATAGTCTTAAACCTCCCTTAAATTGTAATAATAACTCAATTAGAGAGGTTTAATGAAAAATGCATTAAAAAAATTAGTAATTGATTTTCCAACACTTGGATCATGTTTTCATATTATAGGGACTCATGTATATATATCTTAATGGTATGGAAATTGTACTATCACTTCTTGAAAATACAAATTTATAGGGTTTTAGGAATAAGATTTGTTGTAGAGCCTAACTAGGAGTTTCAAATTATGGGAGAGGTAATTTGAAGGATTATTATACTTATTAAATATAAAAATTGTTCATAAAGGTGACTAAAAATAACTCTTCCATCTCATCCTGAATAGCTAGTCTATGAAACAACTCAAGTGGCCTAGTCATGCAGGGTTAATGTGTTTATAGGTGAAGAACACTCGAGAGATCTCAATTATAATTCATATGGGTTAATCTACAAATTAAATAAGTATTATAATTTATGTTGGGATCTTATTTTATTTTTTTTATCATTCAAGCAATGAATATGAGTAGAGTGATGAAGGACAAGTAGAATGGGTCTACTTATCTTTCAAGTAGAAGACTCTAATAGGCATATAATGGCATATTAGCATTGATAAACCATATTTAATAATTTTTAACTACAATAAAGGTGATAATATACCAAAATTAACTCCATTATGATAGGGTAGATTTAGTTTTAAGGACAATTCTACATTCACATTGAAGTAGAGGATACCTAATGCCTCTAGGAGGCCTATCCACACTCTATATGCATTGTGAAGATGCCATTAAAGAGAATATTAGGATATTTAAATCAATTTAAATGCCTAAATAAATTAAAAATTGTGATTTAAAACCTCCATTCTTGATATTAATGCCAAAGTGGAATCATTGAAGGAATGTCTAAGCATGAGGAAGGGAATAGGCTTGTTATAACTACATATGCCATATTGACCTAATTTATGGCCTCTACCATGAATATAATATTAATTCATATTTCTAAAAATTTTATTTAAGTATGAATTGATCTTTTTATTTGTCATTCCTCAACTAGGTATAACAAATCTCTACCAAAATTACTTTGTACTCCTTTGAATCAATAAGAGAATACATGCAGATTATTGTTAAATGTTAATGTACTTCGTGAGAGTTTGATTTGTATAATGTATGAATTATGTTATCATATATAGGTATTTTCATGTACCTAAATTTAGTATACTAATTTATTTTATGTTGTATGAAGTGCTGGCAAGTAGAGGTGTTCTTCAAATATCATAATCCAATAGTGTCTTGTGTAGATTTAGTCCTTTGTACTTCAAGTTGCACAACTTTCACTCAAACTCCATATGAAATGTTCATGCTTTAAAAACCATCAATAATTTTGATCAATTTTAATCTACATTACGTTAATTAGTGGGTTTAAAATGATATAATTAGAGTGGATCTTCAATTACTAGTGCATCACCACTTTAGTTTAGGTTCTTTTACTAGTTTTATCTTTTTCCCCTTTTCATGGAAATAAGATTATGTGTTATAAAGAGAATTGAAATGATAAATTAGGGTAGCTATCCACATACAATTAGAATTTTGACCCTCATATTAGGCATCCCATAGCTTATATGTCACTCCAATGTTAGTCTAGGTTTGAGGTGGATGTGAAAAATCTCTTCCTCAGCAAGGGTGTAACCTAGTTACCTAACACTACCCAAAGGAATAAATTAATTTTTGAAATAAACCATTTATCCCATAATATCTCCCAATTAAATATGAACTAGGATTTAATTCTAATAGAGATTAACCTAATTTTACTTTGTAGTGACCATTAACTTACTCCTTCCAAACAAGTTGGTCTTCTTTATTAATGAGAGTTAAATGGAAATTTCACAATAAATGATTAAAGTTAGATAACTTCAAATTATCTTCCTAATTAATGTTATCTAAAATCAAATGTTTCCATATTTTCACACCTTTAACCACCTACCAATATATGTGAACCTTTAGACCATAATTATTATTAATACCCAATTGCAAGTGCTTCCAAGTATCATTTTGGCTAAGGGGTGATCTAAAATGCAAGAATATTTCCAAAAATACACCTTATAACCATTACCAATATGCCATTTAGAACTTGTGTAAATTATATCTTTATTTGATATCAAAAAAATCTAGAAGTATGAGCCCCTGGAGGGATCGTGGCCGTGGTTTTTTGGAGACCTGGTCCCTGTGGTATTGGGTACCATGGTGTTGGGCATGGTGCGGGGTTACATGGGTCTCTTCTGCTGTGTGTTGGGGGAATCTTTTTTCCCTATTTTAACTGTTAAGACCAGTGTGTGGAGTGGTGTTGGTTGTTGTTTTTCTCGACCAACGAGCCTGGTGAGGGTTTGGTTGTGGGGAGGGCCTTGAATGGATCTCTGTGGTGTTATATGGTGTGTCAAAAGCAGATCAGGAGGGGCTCTATTTTTGCTATAACCCCAGGGGCATGATTGAAGATGAGTTTTTTGGGGGTGGTGGCTAGAACTAGTTTTTCATTGCTTTTCATTTGTGGGTTCGTTGTTCATGTTGAAGTGCTTCAAGATGTCATTCGATGAAATTTTGATTACCAAGGTAGTGTTGCCTCTGTGTTTTACAGAGGGGAGAATGGGTTGACGACCGGATGGATGTTTGAGGTGATGGTAGAACTGGTTTTGGGGATTATTTCTTTGTTGGTTGGTTGGGGTTGGGGTCTTTTGGTGGACGTTATTGCGGCTCCCATAAACCCTTCCTCGTGTTAACGTGGCTCAAAAATTTGTAGATCTTTTAATGCGTGGATTTTTTAAAGGTTATAGGTCCTTGTAAAACCTGGGTTCCTATTTCAGGTCGTAGCACCTGGTTTTATTGTTTAGGTTTCAGGTCCTTGTAAACCTGGGGAGCTTTGTCTGGTTTTTATTGGTGGTTTCAGGTCCAAGTAAAACCTGGTTTTTTACTATTTTTCAGTGGGCTGCTATTGCTTTATTTTTATTTTTTTGATCTGTAAAGGGTTTCGGGGCCCCTTCAAAACCTGCTTTTACCTTAATCTAAAAACATATAGGTCTTCTACAAAACTACACATCAGATCACATCCCTCTAAAAAATCTCCAAACAAAATTTGAAATAAGTTCTTTGTTCATCCACTGAAAGTTCCTCAGACCAAGACCATCATATTTTTTGAGAGCACAAACTTTTTTCTAGATGACAAGATGGAATATATTTCTCTCATTAGTTGTAGACCAAAGGAAATTGTATTAAATTTTTATCATCTTATCTTCTAATCTCTTATGAAGATGAAAAAGTTAAAGGAGATACATAGGAAGGCTATAGGAGACACTTTTAATTATCAAAAGTTTATCTACTTGTGATAGAAGCTTACCTTTCCAACCTACAATTTTCCTTGTAAATATCTCAATTAAAAAATTCCATGAAAATATTGAGATATGATTAATGAAAAGATGCATGCCAAGGTAGGAGGAAGCTAAAACTTTGATTTAGCAACCTAACAAAAGAAAAATTCTAGATTATCTAGAAATAAGAGTATTAAAAAAATAAACTGAGCTTTTATCAAAATTAACTTTGTAATTAACTAATTTAGATATGAATCTACTGAGAGACTCAACCATGATGGTGAGTAAAAAAGGGGATAAGGGTTCCCATTATCTCACCCCTTTGAAACTTTTGAAAAATACTTGGGAAATGCCATTTAGAAACAATGAAAACATACAAGCAGAAATGCAAGATCTGAGGATTTTTCAAAATTTTCTCTTGAAAGCCAAATTGAGTCAAAAAATTATCTAAACAACTCTAATGTAATATATCATATGCCTTAGCCATGTCCAAATTTATAATCATTGTATCATTATTACACTTGTCTAAAGAGTGGATAGATTTATAAACAATAATAACACCATCTTGAATTTGTCTATCGTGAACAAAGCTCCCTTGTTGAGATTGAATAATGTTTTACATGATTGACTGTAACCTTAAAAAGATCAGATTTGTGATGATTTTTTTGAATGGAATTACATAAGATGATAACCTAAAATATTGTCCTCCCCTTCCTTATTAGGTATTAACACTAAAAATATGTGATTAAATTATTTTAACAATTATGTTGAAGTAAATAATTCATTTACAACTATAACCACATCATCCCCTATGATGTCACAAAATTTTAGGAAAAAATCAATTGGGAAACCATCTAATCTAGGGGATTTATTTGGGTTCATTTTGGAAAGAAAAAAATTGAGATCTTCATTAGAATTGGTAGTAGTAAGAGTTACATTGTCCTCCTAATTCACCAATTCATGGATCACATGCAGGAATTCTTTCTCAAATATTATATTCTTATTAAAATCATTTTTGAACAATTTTTTAAATAACTCAACATTCTCCTAATTAATGCAATTATAATTGGATGTGAGATTTCCTTAACTATCGGTGATTTCCTCAATGTTATTATGCTTTCTATGCTTTAAAGTACATATATGAAAAAAGTGAGTGTTTTTATCCCCTTCTTTGAGCCAAATATTTATATATTTTTGTCTCCAAAGATTTTTTTTACCTTATTTAAATAATATGATATTCACATAAGAGTTATCTTTCCTTGTTCTAATTTTCAATATAATACCCATTATTTTCAATCTATTCTTCAATATTTGAGATTTCATATTTTAAAGTTTTCTTTTGTAGAACATTTCCAAAAACTTGATTATTCCACTATTTTACTTTAATTTTCACAATTTTCATTTTTTCAACTAGATTTAACATAAATGAACCATTAACAATATAGATCCACCATTCTAAAATATGATCATGAATTTTTGGGTGAGAGAACCACATGTGTTCTATCCTAAATAGATGTATGTTTTCCTTTGTATCTTGATCCACAATACTCAACTTAAGGGAGTTATGCTACGAACCAATCTAAGGGAGGGCCTTTAAATTCAAATCCTTGATCATTAACCAATTCATAGAAATAAAAATCATGTCCAAATTGCATTTAATAATATTATTTCCCAATATCCTATTACTCCATGTGAATTTAGGATCTCTCAACTCCACATATATCAATCTTATATCTATAATGAGGCAAGAGAAATACTCCATGCTTTCTAAAAATGCTAGGTTCTCTCCTTTTTTATCTCCTAGGTATAAGGGATATTTGAAATATCCAACCATGATCCAAGGGAATTCCTTTCAAGTATTCCTATAAATTCTAATATCTTCCTAGATTTTTCTATAAGTGGATGTAGCTTTGGTGCATAGATATTGGAGAAGATCCATTGTTTATTATCTATCAGATACTTGAAAAGTACTACTAAATGATGTTTAGATTTGAGGATATCTTTCCACATCAAGAATTTAGTATTACAAAAAGTAATAAGACCTCCAGATACTCTTGAAGCACTAAAACATACAACTCAAGCTTCACTCCAATAAGCTTTCTTATGATTGCTATAAAAAATACTCTAGAATGGATTTTTAAATAGACAAGATAATAGGTTTGTGAGTCCTAAAATCCCTAAAGAAATTTTGCTTTGAGTAACTATGCATTCCTTTGATGTTCCATGAAAAATTAGCATGATTAACTAAATGATGAAGAATTACATCCCTTAAATGGAAGGGTTTTTTGAAGCCCATCTACAATATATACCTCTATATGTTTTTTTAAAATCTCTTTTTAGTATCTTTGAAAACTTTAGGGGTGTATTATACATAGAACATTTGATTCCCCTCTTATTAGTAACCAAATAAGCAAAAAAAAATTTGGCTGTCATTCTTAGGAATGGTTAGAATATATTAATAATCTTTTAATTCCTCTTGTGAATTTTTAGGAGAAAATTAAATTGGGTAATTAATCATATCAGACATATCTAAAACTTATGAGCCAATCTTATTACTAACCTGAAGCTACATATCTTATAGTTACACTAAGACATCAAATTAATTAGGAGATTAATGAATGACCATATCTTGATTATCTAACTCCTTATTATTAATATAAAAAATAGTATAATGTTCTTCCTTACCTAAGATATGCTTATTATCTTGATTAGGTGTTCATTTGGACTTGCATGGTTATGAAGTGTTTGAAGGGTAAGCCTTTTCCTATGGTAATTTATCATAGAATTATAACACAAGCTTGACTAAAATAGAGTCTTCACTATTATTTAAAACTACCAACTCCTTTTATTAAATCTCTAATAATTCTAATTTAAATGGTTCTTTAAACTAACCCCCCCTTTCATTTTCTAGGAAGGCTTATTATACATAAATTTGGATGAAAAGGTACACACTTTTAAAGAGTGACCCAATTTATGACACTTATCACACAAGAGAGTAGATTTTCCAAATTCAATTTTCTTATTTCTTATACCAAAGGGGGTGTGAAGGAATATTGAAGAAGGAAGATCTTGATTCACAAAGGTGTTGACATAACATCTAGTATGGACCAGTCTTGATTTACCTTTGGTGGCAGAGTCAAAAGCTATCAAGTATACAAACATCTTGGTAATGTTGATAAAGATATGTTCCTCCCCTTATTTGATGGTGAAGATAGGGATACTCACCCAAATCATCATAAGTTTAATATTATCTATCTCAAGATCAAACCCCAAATGCCATTTTTCAAAACAAGTCTTGATTTGCTAAAAAAGGGTCCCCGTACTAAAATATTAACACAATCTTCTAGATTGTTGAGTCTTATCATGAAAAAAATTACCATTGAAATAATGTCCATATGACCTTTAGGGTTCTATTTTTCTCTAGCCCATGATATGAAATTATAAATATTAGGTTTGGGTCCCATAAACTTACCCACTAAGGCCTATTCCATTTTGGATGAGTATTGGCTTATGAGAAAGGGTGTGACTTGAATATGGATGTTTTTTCCATCTTTGATAGTCTTGAGAAATTAGATAGGAAAAATTTCCTTCTTATCTATCGAACCAAGCAATTTTGAACTCTAAGACAACTTACCTAGTGCCTTTCTAGGGATCTCCTTGTTAGATCTGTTAGAACCTCCTAAAAATATTACATTTGTATGTCCTTGGTTCCCTAGAAGGGAATCTAATATACTCTCTCACATGATTATACTATCCTCATCGCCATCACCTTTCTCCCATTTAGAGTCTAGATTTGATTTTTTATCCTTCTGACCACCATCCTCACATTATCTGCTCTACATTAGGTTAATTACCTTATTTAATAGCCTCTTTGTATATTAAATCTAGAGTGTTGGAAATAATATATCTTCATAGGAACACCACAATGATTAGGTCTAGAGCATTTCTATACATTTCCAATGTCAATGGTCAATCTATCCAATACTCTAGATTAAACCAAGTGTACATCTTCTAGAATATAACATTAAAAGCTTAAATTATCTCATTAGGTTCCATTTTTATGCTTGTTATATTTTTGAATACTATTCTATGGATGGTCACTTGTCCAAATTGGGTAATAAATTTTCTCTAACATGCATTTTAGGAAGTGATTGAGTTATATTGAAGGTTGAGATACCAACCATAGTCAACATACCACAAGGTAAATGAGAAAATCCTACATGTAACATATTCATCAGTAACATTCATTAATATTAATGTACCATAAAATACATAATATGTTCCTCTATAATTCTTCCTCATAAGGGGGAGAAAGAAGGTACATACCTCTCTAGGTTTTTAGGTAAATTGTGCACATCTCCTAAGATAACAGTGGCACATCTAACTAATCAGGGGTGTTTTTGGGCCATATGATGATTAATGGGATGGATATTTATAACTATAGATGGTGTTCTATCCCTTGATATATTAGGAAACATTGGTGAAAATCTAGGCCTTTGATGTGTTGATAAGGGTGAAACCAATAAAATTATTTAGGCTCTAGACTTGGTAAATATCTTGGGCATCTCTAATGCAACTTAATGTTAGGGTAACTTATCACTAGGGGAGTCATGCAAGTATCCCTCCTTATAGCACCAAATTTTTTTCTATTGATACAAGTCTTGTGTGCCAACTAGAGTTTAGGTGAGGTAGCATCTAATGTATTAATATCTCAATGAAGATGAACTCCACACTAGGGCACAAGTTGCATGTATGGGTTAAAAACCCTTATGATGGAATAGAAAGAAGAGCATATAGGTTTTTAACCAGGTTCACTTGTATTGGAATGAATCTTATTAATGAAATTATACCTAAATGTGTGAGTTAGATAGGTGACACCTAATCTAGAATGGGTAGATCTCAGTAAAATAAACTTCAAAAATAGGTAAGGTTAGAGTATAAAATATGGTTTATGTGATCTCAAAGGGTCACTTACTAGGTTGGTTTATTAGTGGACAAGTACTCTAAAAACTAGGACTTATTGCTTGCAATTGTTTCACACTCATAGGTAAACATAGCTATGAATTTTGGGGAAGAGTGGTATAGACAACTTGATAGTCTTAGTGAAATTTTGCTTCCTTTAGATTTTCTCTTGCACACCCTTAACTAGAAGGATATAGATCAGACAAAAAAGGTGTCTATGGTAGCTATGACACACACTAATAAAACTATACCAAAATAAGGCACTCATACACACTAATAGTAATAACATGTTTATACCTTTTACATAATAAAATCTACTAACTTTCAATAGTGTTTACACATCTACAGTTTAACATACATTGATTAAAATAATTATAATATATATGTATCTTTTGCACACTTAAAGTTACTATATTGTAACAACAATAAAAGCCAAAACCCTAATATCACATAAGTGGAAGGAGAAAACACCAACATAATTGAATGAAAATAAAAATTTGACTTATTCTTTTATTGATCAAATCTTGCAACCTTTTGGAATGTGAAATTACATTAATATATAGACTTAGGGAGGGGACACTTCATCCTCTAAGTGTATGTAAACTCACAATTACATGTTTTAGTTAGAAACTCAGTTCTAATTTTAGTCTCAAAATTTTATGTTTTGCATGATCATAAATAATTGCATTTATGTCAAAATTAGTTGGCTCGTATATAGCAGTGCAACATGTGCATGCTTAAAAATAGCTTAGGAAACTTTACATGTATGTATTAAGTGTAATTAAACCATGAATAAATATTAATGTATGCATACAAAATTGGAATTTAATAAAAAATTTACTTGGTGCTTGCATGGCTAATGAGATTGTTAGAAGCATTGAAGTGGATGATTGTATTGAACTAGGAGTTATCGTGCCAACATTATTCTTCAATTACAAAGCTTATTAGTTCTTGTGCCTAATGTCATACTCATATCTGATTATATCCATGTTAAGGAGTAGATTAATATGCACCCTATTTACTTTTTTCAAGAGCCTTGCATGTTCAACTTTGTTAGTTTTGAAGTTATGTCTAAAGATATCAACTTTAGTGAATTTGTTCCTATAAAAGTTGAGTTCAACCTCTATGTCTTTTATTGTTTTCCCTTTTATGTCCTATTTCAAACTCTATGAATATTATTGTAAGAGTTGATCAGAACTAGCCTTGTTAATGAGTCTTCCTATAGAGTCCTTGGCTTAAGAAAGTTTTATTTCATCCAAAATTTACTAGGAGTGAGAATCATGTTGTGAATATTTAAGAATTAATACCTCATTTTCATCAATCCACTCCCTAGCCTCTTTTGTTTTGATTAACACCATGTTGAGGGAATTGGTAGCCTCCAATGGTGCCATCAAGCTCAAATGTGCATATGCCTTATTGGTTGTAAAAAGAATAAGTAATTTGAGTTTAACCTCATATATCTTAAAATATTTAAAAAAATTTGTAGTCTACTATGTGGGACACCAATTCTTCCCTTATTACACTAATAACCTCTATAGTATTATATAATACATATGCTACACTCTGGATGTCCATTTAAATTTGGGTTAGAAAATGAATAGGTTTTTGATGTTATTTAAGTTTTTATAGTTAGAATTATTTTTATAGATATCTCTATGCCATATATGTTTTAGTGTATCCTTATTAAAACATCTTTGTGTGTTTCAATATAGGATTTAAAATCCTCAACACATGCAAATTACCCCATTTTTTATATATTTCCTCTTAAACAAAGTGAAAATTTATTCCCTTTACTCTAAAATAATTTTTCTTTCAATATCACATTCTAGCTTCCTATTCCTCACCCTTTTTAAAATCCTTATAGATTTATCAAAAATTATACCCATGGTAGATAACTTAGTAATCACAAGATTAGGCCTTTTGTAGGCCTTTCATTGCATGTTTTTTTTAATCACTCAATTTTTCACCATTGGAGAGTTTTTTCAATCCTTAATCAAATTGAGTGAAACATTAGATTACCTTTAGGCCTATGGGTTTCCTATAGGAGAGGTAAACCTCTAGATTTAAGGGCTAGTTCCCTAAATTTATCTTTGATAACTTACCACCTATACAACTTGATTACTTGGATGAAAATAGATAGAGATAACATGAAATAAATCTATCATAAAAATTTGATGAACCAATTTTAACCTAACCACTTCTAGTCAACTAAAATTACACTTTAAACACAAGCCTAATCTTCATTTGACACTATTCCAAAACTACTCTTGCATTAGTATTTCTCATGGAGGTTTGTGAAGATAACCTAAGATAGGAGGACTAAACAAAAGGTCATATAATGAATATAGTATAGAGAGAAATCAATAAATTAATGAAAAATACATTATAACACTTCAATAGACCTGAAATAGACCTTTAAAGTTGAATATGGATGAAAACAAGGATAACATGTTAAGAGAAGTTATCACTCAGAAAGATCAATGAACCTAGCATACACATTGAAAATAACTCATGGATAAGGTAAAATAGATAATTATTTATTGATTTAAGGCTAAAAAATATCAGGTATTCACAATACTTAAGTTGAGGATACATTTTAAAGCCAAAGTGGATCAATATATTACACAAGTGTGAGAAGAGAGAAGAAGTATGCAAGAGAGAGAAGATAAACAAGTATCATGTAATTTAAAAAAATAAGAGGAGTTTTTAAATTATCATAATATACTTCCAAGTCCATGTGTAGATCCTCTTAAAATGATCCATCTCTTCAAGTGGTGTAGGAGGTTGAAATGCATGCTTGACACCTTTACTAGCTTCTTGAAACTCTCCTTTTTATTGACATGTTGAAGGATAAGTGGCCTTATTGGTGATTATATAAGTTTATCTCGTATTTTTTCTCTAATAAAGACATATTTAAACTTACCCTAATAGTCTCTTTTTGACACATTAATTCTTTCTCTTGCAAGGTGTCTAGAAGGCTCTTCATCTCCTTAGGCAAGTGTCAAAACTTCATTTCAGTTACTCTATCTCATATAAAATTTATGGATGTCATATTTACATCATATTATACTTTCATAAATCCATTTTGAGTCCTCAATCTATCCCTAACAAGTTGCTTCCTACCAAAATCCACAATTAGGCCTCATTCATTATAGCCTTTTTGTTTTTGTTTTTCTCCTTGTGTGGAAATTTTATGGAGTATATTTAAAAACTAAAGGAATATTTTAGGATTATATATTCCCTTAAAATTCCATGTAAAATTTAATTATCTGAGTCTAAGAGGAAGTCAACTTTTTCTTCCCATCTCTTCTGTTAATTAGGCTTAATTAGGCTTCTAGCCCTGAGAAGTGAACTATTTTTAAAAACTCCTACTTAAATTATGAAACCTATTTTAATTTTATTATTCACATTACCCATTCTAAAAAAATGTCCATGTCAATTTTGGGCTTCTGAAAAATTATGCTTATAGCCAAACCATGAAATGGCCAAAAAGACAAGCCCTTTACAAGCATGTTTGAACTACCTTGTAAAATGTATTTGGTTTAGTAATTTATAGAGGCTCCTAATCCAATTTATTTATTTTAAAAGTTATTAAAAGTAAAAATTGACCTCATCCCATGATTGGTAAGCTATCACCTTCTTTGAACAGTTGCAAAACACAAAAAACATGTAAAAATAGGGTATTCTTGGCAATCTATATAGTAGTACATACAAATAAAGTACATGTGGATGAGATACATGGAGAATAAAATAAAATCAAATAGGTTTTATTGAAAATTTTTGGTATTTTATTTTATTTATGAGTCTATATCTACAAATTGGTCATTATCACTCTCCTAGAAAACTTTAAAGTGCTTCAACTTCTTAGTGATGATTCATAAAGTTAGATGTATGAATCCTCCAAAAAAAATATAAATTATAATTACATGAGGGTGGAAAAATTTCCCTATGAAAACAAGGTCCCATGCATATTCTCTGATCTATATGAAGTGAAGCAATCTAGCCTCTCAAGTAGAAATAAGGCATTCTATGGGCCTAAAAAAAATTGCAGTTTGTGGGTGGTTGTGTTGAGTTTTTTTGGTTTCAAATGACCTAAATTTTTTTCATAACATATACCTTAAACTATTTAAATGGATTTTTTACCACATACCATCATCAAACTTCTTTAACATCTCATTTTCTTGGGCCTAGGGTTTATAGGCCAAACTACCTAACTCACCCTAATGGATTAGTTTCATCCATCTATAATAGGTCTATACCTTAATGGAATGTTTTATGATTAATATTAAAATATTATAAGGGATTTAAATATCCATTTCAAAATTTATTTGTTTCACTTGAATCTTCTCCAAGGCTAACTGCACATATAAGCTTGTCTCATGCCATCAGGATTGTAGGGTTGAAGCATGGTCTAATTGAATTTATTACCTTAAGTCAAGTTTTTGAGGCACTATATAATCATATTAATAATAAATTATATCATCCAACCATTTTAATCTCCCTGGGTCCTTTGAATATCTTTTAGCCCTCTCTCTCAAGTAAAAAATTCTACTAGACTAGGCAGGACTGTGTATATGTTTATCTAAGAGTCCTATTTGGTTTTCTCCTCAGACTCTTTTTTTATAAATATCTTAAACCTTAATATATTTATGAACTAATTTATTGTATTTAATTTAATTTAAAACCTTGTAAAACTTCATTTGTTCAAAACCAATTTATATGATGGTTGGCTATAGGTAGTCCTTTTGAGAGCACCAGATTGTGTATGGGTTTCTTAGCCTTGTTTTCTCTCTTTCTTTATTGATCATTAAAAACCATTGAATATACATATTTTATCTTCAAATAATTATCAAACCTGATCTAATTAATTTCACACAACCTACTATTCTTAGGCTTGAAAAAGTTTATAAGTCAACCAAATGAACCTACATGTGACTATATATTGGGACTATGTATACTCATTTTAAAAGGTCTAAAATTTGGTATTTTTAGGATCCTTTCCTAACCATGAAACCATAAAATTCATAAATGGTACTGACTGACATTAAATTTCTAAGTTCCCTCATTCAAAATCCATGTATCTTCACTATTTCTCTTACAGTCCTGTAGATGAATGTGTTCCTAGGATTGACTATGTATGCAACTTTTCATGTCTTTAAACCTATACCCAAAAATTTTAAATGATCTATCCCATATTTTTATGAGTGTATTATACATTTCCAATTCGTTAAATTTTCCTAAAACTCCTGTAATTTGTCATTATTACTATTAAGGCATATTTTCTCACCTAGACTGGTTGTAGGTGTTCACATGGGCTTTCTGAGTATGAAAGTTGATATTTTGGATGGGTAAACTAGGTATCTATTGTGTTATGATGAAAAAACATCATAAATAACTAATATCACTATATTACCCAATTCATGACATATATAAAGACTTATCAACCTATGTATTCACTATTTATGGTAGAGTTTTATAGGTGACTGTGTATTAGGCATTGTTATTCAATTTTCCATTCTCAATGACCCCACACACTTGAACATTTACATTGGTCCACTAACTTATTAAAACTTATATATCACCTTATTTCATGTTTTTATAATGTTATTTAAACATTAGACATATGGATTTTCATGAAGTTGTAGACTTATAGACCTCTAAGTGATGGAGATTGTAACCTTGTGTATTTGGGAGTTTTGAAGATTTCAAATGAATATTATGAATTAAATAAAATAAATTTAATGATATAAACATTTTTATAATGAATTTATAACACCTAAATTCTTTAAAAGACACATTCAAACTCATCACAACACCTTGTTATGTAGAAACACACAAAGTGTAGTCTCAAGTAGTGAATGAAAAAAGTGACTATTGAAATTTGTACAAAATGTTCAACTGAATATAAGTACATGAATGGATTTATAAGTATGGTATTTGATCATATATAAAAATTCAAATGTATCATACCACATGGATAAATAATAAATGTAGGAAAATAACAATCACTTATAGATAGTGGAATAAATCCATTTTCCATGCCAAAAGGACCTTCACAAATTCCACCATGAGTAAATAAAGTGTTGGAGTCATATAAAAATTTATTATAATCTATTACAACTAGTTTCATGTAGATAATATTTCATAATTTGTTCTAAAATCTCAATAAAGACCCCTATCATGGTTGACTAGCAGATTTTGAACTCTTAACTTCTTAGTGATTGTTCATAAATATAGAAAGATGAATCTAAGAACCAATGCCCAAAGTTTTAATATTACCTAGACTAAAATCAATTCCCAAAGTTTTAGGATCCCACCTTCTCTCTCCTAGCCATACCATCTACTTCAACTTTACCTATGTGATCTTGTGAAGGAGTTGATGGAGGAAAGAAGTGATTTTCTATAATTTTTGGATATAAAACTTCCTTCCAAACTTTTTTATGACTTTTATAATACTAAAGGACACTTTTAACCTATTTTATCTTACACATGACTTTCACAAGTCCATACAAGTTTTCTCACTCCTCAAAAAAGTGTTGAAAATAAAGAAAATTGAATTTATCTTATAATTTGATAGGTGTGTTAGTTGAGTAACTAATCAAATATCTTTTGAAGGGGTATTTTATGTATTTTGAAGTTTTTTATATTTTAAAAACATCAAAGTTAACCAAAAATTCACTTTTTATGCATTTTTAACACCTTGAAGTTAGCAAATGGACCTTAGAGTTTCTAAAACACCATGAAATGTTATTGGAAGATGTTTTCAACATGAAATGACATTTATAGACCCATAATAACCTATAATATAACTCTACCATGTTTTATCTCTTAATGACACCCATAGACCACTATATGACAAAAATATGACTTTACCTTAATCTTTCCTAATTTACCTTAATAAATGTTAACAAGATCAAATGAAGGTTTATATGGACCATATGATCATGACATGAACAAATGACAAGTTTTAAATTAGATGGGGTGACTAAATTTTACTTGAGGTTAAATTTGGTCAACATCTTGGGTGATTCATATGGGTAACATGCCTATAATGTTAATATGACTAGTAGCTTTACATGTCCATTGGGAAATAGGGTCTCTTGTACTCAATATTAAACCATAATAGACATTGAAAATAACATAACAAACTGATTGACCTTCACAACACATAAAACAAATCAAATAAGACACAACCAAATCAAGACACACATATGTGCTCTTAAACACTTAGAAAACACAAATACAACTTAAACAAACTAGACTATATACAAACTAACATAAAAGAGAAATCTTCCTCTTAGATTAAATGGGAATCTTGCACCATCTTTATATCCATGAGATAAAATAAGGAATGAGGAAAGTTATCTCTTGAACCTTGGATTTAATTTTTTGAACTCCTTCATACTTTTCACTCTCTTTGGCATGTCTTCAAATATAATGATGATAGTTTCAAACATGTCACTTATGAATGTGTATTGTTCTTACACTTCAATGGCCTTCTTAAAAACTTTCTTTATGTTTGTTCATGAAAAAATCATGGTAACTTCTTGACTTATAGGGGCAGCCTCTATCTTGGTGTTTTGAATATTATCTTGTTGTCTTTCAATAATAAAAGCATCTTTAAAAAAATATTTAAAATTTTTACAATATAATAGCTCATAAAGCTCTTCAAGGATCTTAGCATACTCAACCCAATCTTCATCATTATCTTACATGAAGACATCTTGTTTTTTCTCTCTGTGCACATGACCTTTAACCTTGGAAAGACATTCAATATCTAGGAGAAGCTCAACATAGTACTTCTAATCATCTTTTTATTCCTTATTTTCAATACCCATAACCTCTTCAGCCTCATATTCTTGATCATTGAGCACTTGATCAACATCTTGTTTGCTTGAGGAGTCTTTAACTTCAAATTTGAAAATAGGGTGTGTATTATTTTAAAGGCCTTCAGAATCATCACATATTTCATTGGATTTTGTACACATGTCATATTGATTCATTTAGTCATTATCAACTTCTTCATCAATGGTATTTTCATATTTAAGATCATGTTCATGTTTATAATACTCAACTAACTTAGCTGATGTGATGTCCTTATTTAGAACTCCTTCTCCCATGCCTTGATCAACATCTTTTTGAGTAGTTACAACATCATCAAAGTCATCTCTTTTCCACTTGATAAGTTTGAATTATGTTTGTATTCACCAAGGGGAGTACCAATAGTTAGTTATTCCTCATAAACACTTGAGTCATATTCTTGATCAGATGTAACTTTGGCTTACTCTTCTTCACTAATCTCCCATATATGTGATTTTTTTTAAGAAGGTATGTGGTGGGAGGGTGGTGAACAAGTTCATGGGTTAGAGATGGATTATTAAGTGTGATTAAAGGCTCATGAATGGAATTTGATATGGGGGATTATTGAATGAACTCATAGGGAGATTCCAAGTTGGATTCAATAATGGGAGAGACACTTTATTCAACAAGAGTTTAACTTTTTTCATAGCCTTCTTGAGTCTTTTAAATATATACAATATCATATTCAATATCTTTAATCTCCCACCTTTATAGTCTATCTACATACCATTTTAAATGACATCTCATTTCATGAAAATCATCATTGATGACATAATTAGCTTCCTCTGAAACTGACCTCCACTTATTCATAAAGAATTGATCCAAATTTATTAA
This sequence comes from Torreya grandis, assembly GCA_037957365.1. NCBI lineage: Eukaryota > Viridiplantae > Streptophyta > Pinopsida > Cupressales > Taxaceae > Torreya > Torreya grandis. The sequence goes on along the minus strand of JARHVA010006444.1, from coordinate 270,838 downwards.
CTTATTATGAGATGAATAGGGATCACATAAAATTTCTCATCCCACTTCTTCATCACTTTTCCTAATTTTGGCACATTTTTCATGAATATGAATAAGGATTTAGCTTGAGGTGGAATTAAAGTAGGATGAGGAGGGTAGTAGTGGGGATTATGGTGAGAATAAATTTGTTGAGTTAGATGACTAAATTGAGCTTACAAAAGTTTAAATATTTTTTCCCAATATCTTTATTTCCAATCAATGGTATCATTTAATTCCTCATGACAAGGTTGATGGGAGTTATGTTAAGGTTGATATGTATCATAAGGATGATAGGGAGACACTTCTTGATAATATTATTGAAAGATTTCCTCATAGGCTTCTTTATAAGGCTTCTCAACAACATCATGGTCATATAAGGGAGGAGTAGGCTAACCATATGACTTCCATGGCTCATAGGGCTAATAACACTCCTGATAGCATTGTTAAAAGACATAATGTGGGTCATGATAAGGTTAGTAGGGGGTGTATAGTGGGAAATCTCATCATATCTAGCCATGCCAACTTCATTAGTAAAATGAAAACAATATTTTATAAATTTATTTTATAATAAGTACATGGGTTGATTATAACTAGTTGATTGCATTCAGAGTCACCATTGGTGTTTGTTGAACACTTCCAAAAAGTGATAGGTAGAAGAACACACCAAACATTTCTTCCACTCTTTGGACCTTAAGTCCCATGGAAAGTGTCAGAACTATTGTAACTTAATTTTTCACCTTGGGAGAGGTTTTTCACACCTCTAAATTGAATGAAACATTATATTACCTATAATCCTATGGGTTGACTATAAGAGAGGTAAACATATAGATTTTATACCTATCTCCTTATATTTATCTTTTATAGCTTATCACCTATAGCACTTACTTAGATAAAAATAAATAGAGAGAACATGAAATAAATATATCCTAACAAGGTGATGCACCAATTGTAACCTGACCACTACCAACCAATTGCAAGTACTTCAAACAAAAGCCTAATATACATGTGACATTACTCTAAAACTACCCTTGAATTAGTATTTGTCATGGAGGTTTGTAAAGCTGACCTAAGCTAGGAGGAATAAAAACTGGTCATATCATGACACTAGTGTATATAAAAATTAGTAAATTCATGAAAAATAAATTATAACACTTCAAGAGACCTATAATAGACATTCAAAGTTGAATATGGATGCAAGAAAGGACAACATGCTAAGAAATAGAAGCTATCACTTAGCAAAATTAACTAGCTTATAATACACAATGAAAAAAACTAATGGAGAAGGTAAAAAATATCATTATTTATTGATTAAATGTTTAAAATTACTATAGATTCACCATACTCAAGTGGAGGATACATTTATAAGCCAAAGTGGCTCAATATATAACACAAGTATGAGAGAAGAGAAAAAGTGTGAAATAGAGAGAAGATAGATAAGTGTCATGTAAGTTAAAAAAATAAGAGGAGTTATGTAACTATAATAATAGACTTATAAATCCATATGTATCTCCTCTTTATATGTTCCAATTCTCCAAGTGGAGTGGGAGGTTGAAATGAATGCTTGACAGCTTGATTAACTTCTTGAAACTCTACTTCTTAACATGTTGAAGGACAAGTTCCCTTCTTGGTTATCAGATAAATTTCTCCTATATTTTTTCCTTTGTCATTCAAACCTTTCAATTGACACTAATAGGTTCTCTTTAACACATCACCTCTTTCTCTTGCAAGGTATCTAGAAGGCTCTTCATCTCCTTAGGCCTATTTTACATATAAGTGACAAAAGTTGGTTTTAGTTACTATAGCTCATCAAAAATTCATGGATGGCATATTGACATCATATTATACCTATATAAATCCATTTTGAGGCCTCAAACTAGCCCTAACAAGTTACTCCCTACCAACAACCTCTATTAGGCCACATTCCTTGTAGCCTTTTTTCTATTTTCCTTATTTTGTGGAAACTTTATGGAGTATATTGACAAAATAAAGGCATATTTTAGGACCCTATATGACCTTACAATTCCATGTCAAATTTCATGATTTCATTCCAAGTAAAATTCAAATTTTTATGCCCATGTCTTATGTTAATTAGGCCTAGTTATGCCTCTATCCATAAAAAGTGAATTCTTACTCTAAACTCCTCTTGCACATATGAAATACCTAAGTAAATTATTTCAAATGTGTAGGTAGTATGGGGTATCTATCAACCCAAAAAAATCATTTTAATTATCCATTAAGGTAAGCTTCTAGGACACATTATTATGGTCTAACCATTGACCTTGAAAGGATAGAAGCTATTATAGGCCAATCATTGCCATTACACAAGAAAGGGATCCAAAGTTTCCTAGGCAAGATAATTTTCTTGATAAGGTTCATACCTATTTTTTCATCTCTGGTAAATCCTATCATAGCCATTCTCAAGAATAATCTATTTTTCACTTGGACTAAGAGGGTGACATAGTACTAAAGTGGGATGAAGATAGAGCAAAGACAAGAAGACATACCAAGTTTGACACCTTGTGAAGTGGGCCATACATCTTCATAAAGTGAAATAAAATCAACTTATTCTAATTATAATAATTAATGTGGAGGATTTACCTATCCCTATGAACATGATCCACTTGAATCCCTATTATTGATGAGATGAAGGCTAGTTATATACATAGTAGATTAGGTGTGTGTTTCTTTATGTCTTCGTGTGTGTTTTACCTAAGTGCTTAGAGACAACATGTGTGAGTTTGGTGTTTTCATTTTGTGTTTGTTTCCTTTCCATGTTTGGTGTGTGATTTTAGTTTATTTAAATGAATTTTAGTGTTAATACAGTGTATAGGTGACTCCACATCCCAATGGATAGGAGAAGGCTACTAGTCTTTAGCATAGATGGATTTATACCCCTAATAAATCACCAAAATTTTGACTAATTTGACCTTATGTAAAATTAGGTAAACCAATTATATATTTTAAGCTTTCATAAGGTCTCCTAGTTTGTAAAATGTGCACCATTGTCTTAAATAAGGTAATATAATATATTTAGTCTTGGTCATATTTATTCACCTTGTCTTATGTCATCCTAGGCCATATTTTGGGTCATTTAATATATTTTTATGTAATTTTCACAAAATACAAAGGTTTCAAGATGTATAATAATGTACAACATGTCATATAATGTCGAGGAGCTATTTGAAATTTTAAAATGTGATAGGTTTAACATGGAAAGAAGTAGATCACTGTAAAATAGGTAGTTTATGAAGTTTTATGGCCTAAGTGACACACTTGGCATGTGGGAGGACTTAAGAAAAGTCCATTAAAATAAAAACAAGTTATTTTTAGGTTTTATAATCTTTAATATGTATAAAATTACTAAAAACTAACTTCTCTCTCTCTCTCATCACTCTTTTGGGTAGGTCTACAAGGTAAACTAGTTTTCAATTAGTACAAATAGGAGGAGCAGAGTTCAAGTGAGTGCACTTTGTGGGTGTTAATAGTAAATTTTTTATTCCATTCCAAGTCCATATTTTTAAGAGTGGTAGTTTATGCTTTGTGAACCATTAGTAAGAATTTTAGTAACTCCAAACTGCTTGTATAATCCCAACACCTTAGTTTTTTTTATCATATTTTGCCTCAGTTTGCATGAACTAATTGGTGTATGAAGGTTGGAAGAGCATATAAATTATTTTCATGTTTTTATCAATTGGTTTGGTATGTGTTGATTTTAAATTATTAGAAATATCATCCTCCTTGTGCTAAGATTTTACACCATTGGTCTATAGAATATTATTTCATTAATTGCAATGTTTTGTTCTTCTATTAGTGGCTTCAAGATCAAGCTAGTACCCCTATATTTCTCCACTTAGATCATGGCCATTAGTTTATCCATTATAATTTGGTATTATAGAGTTATATGGATGGATTTTGAATCCTAAAACTTAATCACAATCAATAAGTCTTGAAAAAATCACCTAAAATACTATGCAGAAATGTTCAAATAATGGTTGTTAAAATATGTGAACTTCATGTTAGATACTAAAAATGTTTCTAGTTTAAAGGTTTAAACACATTAAAAAAATATTCAAATCTAAAATTATATCCTTCATTGGCGCTCACATATTTACAATGTTGGAAATTTTTCTTGGTGGAGATGTTACCTTAACTTCTTTTAAATGAGACATTTTTCAAAATAGTGTTATCTTTTGGTGAAGATCTATGAGGTATAGATAGGCATAATATTTCCCTTATTGTATCCTAGGCCTAGGGGTAGGAATTGAATACAAATATAAGGTGTATGGTTAAGAGAGATTGATGTTAAATTAAATTAAATTTATATAGTGAAACACAATTCAATTGAGACCAAATGGACCTATAACTTGTAAGTAAAATCTATGGTGTTGATCATAAGGGATGATGCATAGTTCCAAGCCATAAATAGGTTAATTAAAGTTTTGAGGTGACCTTAATGACCCTAATAAAAGTAAATGGGATGGTAAAATAATTCTCAAGGTATGAATCTATACCTATATGAAATCTTTGGTTTCACTAAGTATGGATACCTATAATTTAGACTAAGAGTATATACTAGTCTAAGCCAATAAAAGATGCACATAGGTTGACAAAAATGAATTTTAGATGAAATGGTATTAATGATATAATATGGAAAAAAAAAATTAAAAACAATCCTTAGGAACCTTAAATAATACCTATAGGCATCCCTTGATACACCTGATGGACATCTACAGTTTAGCCCATACATAAATCAGTTTCATGCTAATGGAAAACACAACTTTGGGTGATAGAAAAAGAATGTTTGAATATGATTACATGTATTTAACCCTCAGAGTGATTTTTTAATACTTATAGGCATCCCTTGATACACATATAGGCATCCATATAGGGATCCCTTGATACACTTGATGGACATCTACAGTTTAGTCCATACATAAATCAGTCTTATGCTAACAGAAAACACAATTTTGGATGATAGAAAAAGACATAGGTTGAATATGATCACATGTATTTCACCCTTAGATTTATTTTTTAATACTTCTAGGTGATATTAAAAGGAAATGAATAATATATATATCCATAACTCAAAGTTATTATATTTAACCAAAAATCCCTACACATAATCACTATTTCAAGAAACTAGTATTGAGATTTTGAGACATTTGGAAGCTCTAAATGTATGAAAAGATTTTTAAATTGGTATATAAGGTCTTAATGACATATATAATATCATAATTCTCTCATTTAATCCAAACCAATAGGGTAAATATCATCTATTTTGTCTCAGATAAAGGGTAGTTAAGAACCATGCAATCTATAGGCCTAATGTGTGAATGGAAAAAAAAGATGAATGAAAGATCCTTCAATTAATGTAAGGTAATGTTTGAATTTTTAATGGATATAAAAATATCAAATAATCACCCAAACACATTGGGATCATTGAGAAGTGATCACATACTCAGATACATAGTATATGTAGATTAGGCCTAGAATTAGGCATGAACCCTAAAGGTTTCTATCTTAACTCATAACATAATGAGATACTTACAAGAAATTTTATGATATTCGAAGGATATTGGAGAGTTTATAATAACCATTATTTTTTAGATAAATATCCCAAATTGACCATTTTGTCCTAAACCTCTCTCAAGGGTACCCAAAATGCAGTCAAGAGCTTGAGAGGCTATTTGATTTTGCTCACATCTATATGAACAAGCTTCATTGGACCTCAAGAAGCTATAATTAGTTGAGGGTCATTATCTAAATATTTTTGGAAATGTTTTAGGGGTTTAACATCTAACCTTTATGAATCATCACTAAGAAGCTAATAAACCTAAAACCCTCTAAAAACCCTTATTTGAAATTGATGGAAAAAACATGAAAGGATATGAATTTGAAAGGAGTTATATGGATTTGAAAATGTTTTTGACCTATATGGCACTCTCTCAGGATCCTCACCATCCTTTTTTCCATACCATCACTTGTATGGATATGCTTAATTTAGTCTATTATAAAGGATTTGATGTGGTTCACACGTGTATAAAGGAATGGATAAATGAAAGTCACTATGGAAGGTGTGTAGAGACTTAATATAACCACTCATAATAAAATATCACCATGGTTGTGCATAGAAACACCTCTACTAGACCATTCATTGTAGGCAGTTTGATCTAACATAGTGAGAAGATAGAGTAACTACATATGAGAAAGATACTATGATGTATTGATTTTCATTGAAGTTTATATGTCACACTAGAAGGAAAAGAGGCTCTGATGAGATGTCTAACACATTTTTAATGAGCCTTATTTGAGTAAATATGAGTCAACTAAGTGATAAATGTGAAGACAAGCCTAGAAAGGCTAGTGAGTGGCTACTAGAGAATGAATAACAAATGTCTATGAGTATTTCATCAATTGAAAATTATTTGATGACTATCACAACTAGTATTCCACCCTCTTAAGATATTTCATATGTGTTAAAGATTCCTAACAAGGTTTAGAGAAGGAAAGTGAACTCATCACTAAAGGGTAGTTTCAATGAAGAATATGAAGAGTATCCACACCAACTTGAGGGAAAATGGTGAATTTATGATGGAAAATTGTCCCTGACACCTTCTTGACTTATTTTACACATCATTATCCTAGTTTATAACTATTTTCCAAGTTCTTACACTTGTCCTTATGACTTTTGATCTTCTCTTATTCTCTCTCCTTCCCTATACTCTATATATGCAAGCCATTTTGGAATTTATATATAATCCATGTCTAGTATGGTGAAGCCCTACTCATTTGAATAATGATGTTTTCCTTTAAATGAAGATTTGAAGATATTTTTGATTCTACAGTTCCTTGTCTAAGTGTATGAAGTAGTAAAAATTTGAATGATAAGTGATAACCACCTATCCTTGCATTCATCTTACTCTCTCATGTTGTGTGCAAGAAATTCACTCTCTAATAGGTCATATGGATTGTAGTTAGTTTCCTTGTATATCTCTAAGTGTAAGGAGTAGCACTAATATCTATTATTAGGAATTTTTTCCATTTACATTTAAAAGTGTAGTATATATCACATTCATGTATGAAATACTTATGTTAGAGTAATCTAGAAGTTTGAAGCTAGTATTGTGAACAATATTTCATAGTGTAGGTCATGATAGTCTTGTGGATATAAATTTGGTGTATCACCTTGTTATAATAGGTTATTTTCATGTTCCTTTCTATCTCTTTTCACCCAATAAAACTAGTATTATTGGTGATAAGCTATCAAAGACTAATCTAGGGAGTTAGCCCTTAAACCTAGAGGTTTACTTCTACTATAGGCAACCCACAGGCCTAGAGGTAATCTAATGTTTCACTGAATATAGAGAAGGATTGAACTAGCTAGGTTGGGTCCATGGGTTGAGTGTCTGAGGCTGATGTCTCACCCAATATCTCACCTGATATTTTCTTCAAATTTTAATCTAAGAGGGGATCAAGGAGTGAAGACCATATGATATTAGACAAATGAACTCTACCATATTATGTTAGTGGATGTACTATGTATATTAGCCTTTTATTATTATTATTATCCTTTGTAGTGGTTATCATAGTTGTCTCTTGAGAATGACTAGTAGGGGGAATTGGTAGACTTAATTATGTAGATGAAACATGTAATTGGGGGATGGCTACTGCTCCCCTTAATTTCTTCATGGATATCTTCTTAGTTTTTGTGGGTGGTGGAACATCATTGGAAGGGACATTAATAGGGATAGTAGGATTGGATGTGTGAGGAATAATTGGAGGAATACCAATTGAGGAAGTAAGAACTACAAGGGTAGAGGAGTTATCCTCTACCTTTGAAACTAATGGATTTGGTTCAACAATAGGTTGAATAAGATCAAACTCTACCTTAGGGACCAAGATAGGAGGTGGGACATAAGGGATGAATGATATGGGGCCAAATTATCTCATTATTAAAATAGGAACATAATGAGCAATAGGAGTAATGAAAATTAGAGAGGGTGTAGGCTCACTTGATGTTTGTTGATGCAATGGTGTCTTTCCCTTTGAGTCTTGGAGGCTAAATAATTTTGATATTTTTAATTTTGACTCCTCATTATAAATATCCTCTCCAACCTCCCCTTATGTGGATATCTCCACTGATATTCCTTCTATGGATAGGCTATGTGGAAAGGGTTGAGCCCTTGGATTCCTTGTATAATAGATGACTGTCTTGGGAGACATGGGAGGAGCCATTTGTATGGTTGAGGTAACCAAATTAATAACATTTGGAAATGATGAAACATCACATTTTTCAAGGCCATAAAAATCTAAAAAAACCAAAACAATAGGCTCATCTTGCTTTCCCCCAATAATGTATTTGGCACCCCTGGTTACTTATTCATTATCTTAAGTGTCATAGGGTGTGTTTGGGAGGATTTACCTTGTTCTCATATTGGCTAATTAGGTCTTATATTCTAAAAGACATATTTATCCCATCCTTTAGCCAATGTGAGTCTAGTATGTGCCTCTTTATGGAAAGGGAAGGTTCCCCATGAATAAACTTTAAAAGGTCTTCCTTCAACTAAATTTATTGTGCCCTCTCCAAGAATTGGTCATCATTTTGAGTGTTAAGGAACAAAAAAGTCATGATCCTATGTCTCATGTTGATATTCAATGCTCCATCTCTTGGTTTGATTTTACACCTATCCATGGGGATCCGAACCCCTATGTGGAAATGAAGCCACTGATTAGTACTCTCTATACTTCCCAACCTCAAAGAAGTGATTCTAATTGGTGTATCAAATTATACTAATAATTAGGTGAGAGCCATGAACATAGTATTTCTTCCTTTTGTGCATATCTTCATCAATGACCCACCATAAAAAGTAGGCTATTTATTACTCTACCAACATACTGGGGACATACTTAGGGAGGTCTAATGGTGTAACATTATGGTTAGTGACCATGATGACTATGTAGTCAGTGTATAGCTAGTAGTTTTCACTAATCAATAGTGTCTCTATGATACTATTTGATATCCTAGGAAAGGAAGATTCATAGATGGCCCTACATACTTATGGGTAAACATCCTTAGTGATACACTCAATATTATGAGTGTACACATATATATGCATGAAGGAGTATGAATCACATATCTTATTATTTATATAGTCTAGAGGAGGGATCCATAGTTATCCATTATGGATGTATACTATCCCATGACTATATAAAATAAGAAAGACATCATGTAGAAGTGACCTCCTAAAGGCCTCTTGTCTTTATGTAAAATTTGCTCTTGTAACCTTTCTCTAACATTTCTCCTAGAGAAAAGGTTAATTTTGATGTCCTTAGAAAACAAATTAATGGAATCCATTCCAATTGGAGGATTTTTATACTTGGGTATCCAAATGGCCTATTCAAAAAGGCCATCCCAATCTAGATTCCCATTCCAATTTATTTTGGTGTGGGCTTCTTGTTTTTCAAGTTGATTATCTCTATGGGGAGCATCTAAGTACTAAGTACCTTCTCAATAGACTTCTCTTTCTTCTATACCACTACTCTATGTAAATCATTAGTGTCTAGAATAGGAAGGGAGAGGTACCTTTCAAATTCATCACCAAAAATGCACATTATGACCATCTTATGTTTAAGATGATCTAGCTATGTTCCTTTAGATATCTTCCCTATGAAAAATAAATTTTTGAAGAGGATAATACAGGGTATGACATCTAACATCATTGATGAAAAGTGTAACCCTTATCTATTTAATAAAAGGAGGTATATGGCTAATTGGCACTAGGATAGAGTTAATTTATTTGCATGCATGTGTGTATCAACCTAGTGTATGGTGTCTCACAGTGCCTAATAGTTGGTATAGTAATTATTGAATATATTAGGTTTAAATAGTGTATGTATGCACTTCATAGAGAAAATTTAAGGAGGGAGAGTTCCCTATAATACCCTAGATGAAGATGCCATTGTTTTTCAATTGATGTGGTACTGATCTAGTTTGAAATTCAATTAGTTAGCTTTCCTAAGTATGTTGTTAAGTTAAAGACATTGGTGGCTAGGGCTCTATCACAGGAGAGTAAGTGAGATCACAAGTTGGATCAAGATTGAATGGATACATCATCATTTGAACTAATTTGATATAAATTTGGTATTAATTTCAAATTCATGTACCATTAATGTCCAAAATCTTTAACTTTGATTTATTTATTTAATCTAACTTTTCCACCTTATTTGGTGGGTATGTCATGTAGGCACTCTTAATGTTTATTAGGAGTGCCACATCATTTCCATTTACCAAGTGTCATTTCATTTCTTCTTTGGATTTAGATTACTAAATAATGAGGGTTTTGGTAGTCAGAAGTTAAGAGTCAAGATATAACACTATTTGTGAGGTAGATGATCATCTCAAGCAAAAGTTCTAAACACTTTTTATGAAGACCTAACTGAGTCAGAGAAAAACCCTAACTAATTTTCCCAAAGACCCAAATGTGTTAAACTCTGCTACTAAATAAAATTGGTGAATAATTAATTGTCAGAGGGATTTATCAATTAAAAATGCCTAAGATTTCTGTTGAAGACCTAAATATGTCAGGTAACTTTGTTGAAGAATCTATGCCAAAAATATACTTGAAAGACCTAGATAAACCAAAGTATAGAAGTCAGGAACCTAAATCTTGAAGAATAGTAACTGAAATATAAATGGTTAAGGGTTATAATGCCTAAAGAGTAAGATTCAAATCTCATACCCTAAAATATTAAATACTTTATTCTGAACAAATTATTTATCATAAAATGTTGAAGAATAAATTCCTATGGGGTATGTAGATTTAGGAGTGTTGTAGACTTAAAAGAATGAAAGTTTTGAATAGTATTTCCAAAGTGTAAGTTCCAAAAAAATTCATCGAAGACCCTTTTTTGTTTAGTATCTCCAACAAATAATTTTGCTGAAGAAGATGAGCTGAAACCTGCATATACATAGATTATAAAAATTATTAGTAGGTTATCCCCAAAAGATAAAAAGGTACATTCATGTGCCTATAAAATAACAAAGTTAGCATAAAATATAAGGCCTTTATTTTTAAAGGACTTTTGAAATAGGGCTAGACACCAATTTAGAAAGATAGTGGGTCCCTATTCTGATTTAAAAAAGAATGGGAGTATGTTGAGTATAACACGTGTTCATGTTGCATGACACACCTATGCAAAACCTCATACCTTCATAGTTTGTATAGGTCCCTACCAATAAGCTATAAATGTGAAGCACATACAACTAGTTGATTTTTATCTTGGGTGCTAAGATGGATAGGTGTAAAACCTATTGTTAGATAAGTAGTTATTTCCTCCAATTCTATAAACATGTGTAACTTCAAAAAATTGTACTATTAACTAATTTGAGCCCAAGTGGTCACATTATATGTTTCACCTTAGTCATTTATGTCATTTGTCTTAATATTCCTTTGTCACCTTTTTGGTCAATCTTGGGTAAATTATATAATTTTGAAAATAAGATAAGTGTGTCAAGATAATATATAATTTACCATGTGTTAGTTAAGTGTCATGGAATAATTTTGGAATTAACAAATTATAGGTTCAATGTCGAAAGAACGAGATCATTAAAAAATAGGTAGTTATAGGTAGTTGTACAAATAAGGATAACCCATATGGCACATGTGAGGCTTCAATAAAGTCCTTTTAGATTCCAAAAATTCATTTCCATTATTTAAAAGCTTAAAATAGTCCAAAAATACCAAAAACTAACCTCTCTCTCTCATCACTCTCTTGGGTAGGTCAAAAAAGTCAACTAGTTTCCTTTTAGTACAGACAAAATGAGAGTTAAGACAATTTCACTTGGTGGATATTAGTAATCCATTTGTGATTAATTTCTATGGTAATATTTATTGGTTATGTGGTATATTATCTATGAATAATCACTAAGACTATTGATGACTTCAAACTACTTGTTCATCCCCAACACCTTGGTTGCCTTTTCTATTTGGATTGGTCTATGAAAGTCAATAGTTGTACATGTAATTAAAGATTAATTATTTCCTTTCCATGTTGTGTTCAACTGATTTTTTATTTTTGAACATGGATATATAGGAAAAATAACTTCATTGTGATATAAATGCATAACTACCATGGTCTATAGGATAGTGTTTCAAAGTTGTAGAGTTCATCTTTTAGGTAATAAATGGATTAAGGTCAAGAAAAATTATACTAGTTTCATACTCTTAGTGAAATGTGAGTCCCCATATTAGTGGATCATGTAATTATTTACTTGAGATTATGGTGGATCTACTTTCTCACTATCATCTATAGGTAGATATAACTTTGAATACATATGCATCAAATATAGGAGGTGTTAATGCCCTGTGAGGGATTGAAACTAAATGTTTATAACCCTACAATGAGCTCCCATTACCTTATAAGCTCATAAAATATCTTTCCAAATTAATAAGAAAGGTTATTTTTTGAAATAATAAGATTGTCTATCTACAGTTAGACTTAATAATACCACATAGTTGTGCCTATGTAGACAATAGAGGTAGAGTGATAGGATGTCTTGAGAATAGTTTGAGGATGATAATATAATGAGAGTACATTTTGGTAAAGATGGATGATTGTGAAATAGAATAATAGGTTAAAAAAACCACATAAAATAACATCTACATTCTTATAATAAAATAAATTTATATATGGGACTGATTACCTTAACTTCTCTGAATGAGGTTTTGTTCATACACTAAGTCATCATTTGGTAAGTGTCTATGAAGTTGGTGAAAGTCTAATAACTTAATTCTTGTATCCTAGATGGAGATGTCACTTTTCAACATGAAAGTAAACTGATAAGGAAATATAATATAATGATAAGTGGACCTCAAATTTAATTAGGTTTCTACTAGAAACACTCAGTAAAACCTATAATACACTAAGCCAAAATAAACTTGAGACAATAGTAACCTATAGTGGAATGGTAACATGGTATTAAAGAATAAATAAAATAATTAAAGTGTGAGATATAAATAATGAATTTATTAAATATAAAAGGTGTGGGATATATCACTTAGACATACAAAAATCACCTATAAGAGTCCTTTGCATTCTTCTAAATTTCCACCTATATGTTACATAGTCAACATAGTCTATGATCTAGCCTAAGCAAATGAAAGCTGCAAGTTGAGAATGTTGATCAAAATATAATATGGAATTAATATGTTGAACATAATCCCACAATGATAAAATAATATTTTATGTTATTTTTAGAGGTATAAATAGATAAAGACTGGGTTTTGAACCCCAACCTATGGTCAACTAAACTCTACATGTAGTCACAGTCCTAAGAGCTAGTTTTAGGATTTTAAAGTTTTGAGGGGTATATAGGTATGATATAGATTTTAAAATTTGTGTATAAGGTAATAATTACCTAAAATAAACCTATATTATCTCATTTTTTCTAGGAAAATAGGGGAGGAACCCTCTCTTTTATCTTAGGTAGAGGGCACTTCCTGAGCAAGATAACATATAGGGTTGATATGTGAAGAGTTAAATGGATGAAAGGGAGAGTTTTGAATGATTTTGGAATATTTTTAATATTTTTTAAAAATTTTAATAGATATATAAAAGGATATAAAGTCATTGGAAACCCCTATAAGGGTTAAATACATATCCAAACACAATTAGGCCTATTAGGCTTAAACCCTTAGGATGCCTAAATCAATTAAAAAGACCATGAGATCCTTCCAATCCATTTGAGAAGATTAAAGTGGGTTTGATAGTCCATATGAACCACTTATTTTCATTAAATCACACATAAGTGGTCAATTTGGCCTAAAACTATCCTAAACCTACTCAGAATGTAGTGAAGATCATGAGAGGCCATTTTATTATGCTCACATGTGTATGGATAGTGTGAATTATGACTCAAGGAGTTATGTATAGTTAAGTGGGTAATTATATTATTATCAATGGATTTTTTTATAGGTACACTATTTTGTTTTAATGAATCATTGTTAACAAGCAAAACCTCATAAAACCCTCCTAAAAACCCTTGCTTCAACCCAATGGAAAAGAAATGAATGGAGATTCATATAAAATTGGTAAAATTACCTAGAAAGTGTTTTTTATATATTTATCACTCTCCCAAGATCCTTTACATCCACTTTTTAAGTACCATCACTTGTATAAACAAGCCTATTTCTCTATCTTTTACAGTATTTGAAAGTGTTTGTAGGTACAAAGGAAAATAGACAAGTGAGAACCATTGTGGGGGATGTGTATGTAGTTTTTAAACCTATAATACTCATATATCACATAAATAAATCATTTAAACCTCTATATTAGACCATTCATTACATGCAGTCTTAATAAACACAATGAGAAGATAATGTGACTATCAAGGTTGATAGTGAGAAGTGTTGTTTGAGTTTCATTGAGGTCTATTTGATAGACTAAAGGGTAAGTAAGGTACAATAGAGTTTCATAAAACCTCTTAAATGATATTAATTGAATAAATATATGATACCTAAGTGATATATGTGAATATTCAAGCCTATAAAGCTAATGAACAACTGCAAATAGTGAACACAAGTGTAAAGAGGAAGATCATCAATTGGAGAAGCATAAAGGGATATATATTGATATCATTCCCATATTATCATGTCATATAATTTGTGTAAATTAATCCTATGTAAGTTTTATAAAATCAAGTGCACTGCTAATCATCATGAGGGTAGTTTCAAAGAAGAACATGATGAGTTATATGCCAACTTGAGGAGAGTTTATGTTTTAGATTTACACATGTTCATGATAACTTCCTAGCCTATTATAAAATTCATTATATGGAATTTTAAATGGTATATTAATTTTTAAACTTTTATTTGTGAACCTTCATATTAAATTATTATGTCTCTTCTCTTATGCTCTATAGATTCAAGCCTTTTTGGCTTTGTAATGGATCCACAATTAGTATGGAAAAGCCGTACTAGTTTTGACACCTTATTTACATTTGAATAAAGTTTTTTAAAGTTTATAATTATTTTAAATATCTTACTTAAGTATGTCAAGTGGTTTAGGTGGTTGAAAAGTGATGAATGTTTTCTCCTTGCTTGTATTATGCTATTACATGTTTTATCTGAGTGATATCTCTTCTAACAGGTTTCATAAAGTCTATGAGTTTATTAAGTGTATCTTGAAGTGTGAGAGAAACTAGTAGTGTCTATTCTCATACCTTATGTTCACCCAACTCTATATATGGATAAAAATATACCTCTATCATAAATACTTATGCTAAAAGGACATAGAGTTGAGGTCAATCTTGTAGTCTTCTTTCTTAGTGTAGATGAAAGTGTGTTATGTGGAATTATCTTTGGTGTATCACCTTCATTAATTTATGTTGATTTATATTTCCTTCTTACCTTTTCACCCCTAATATTTATTATTATATTTTAGTGTGTTACCTTAAATATATATCAAAGGTTTTATCCCTTTCAAACCTAGAGATTTATCTCTTGTAGTAAGTTATCTATGAGAAAAGGTAGTTATGTGTTATCCTAAAATTGAGAAATTCGAATTGACTTATATAAGGTTCAATTTTAGGATATAGATTTTTTGGAATTCCCAGTGGGACATGAATTCTAAGAAGGTTATTCAAGGTAGATGCTAGCTTTGACAAAAAAGAGATGTAATAATCCACTTCTTGTAGTACCTAATGACTCCAATGTTTCAATCTTAATTTCAAACTAGTTCAATATTTCATGCCTAAGGTAAAAAAATGTATCTCACCAAAGGAATTACTTTTTATTTTCAAGAACTTCCTAATTATTCATATAAAACAATTAGATTTTAAAACACCCATCCATATCCAGAGAAGTCATATCTTGTTCACAAACCCATAAGAAAGTTATTGATTCCCCCATTATTGCAAAGTCCTAAGGAAAACATGGAAATAAACTACATTGTTTTTCCTTAAGTATATATATTCCTCTAATACTTTCCCATTATGATGATATCCCCATATCTACCCTCAAAAGTGATCCATTATATATTGGTGAGTCTGCTATCATACATATTGAGTGTATAATAAACATTGACAATTTATATGATATCCATCACATCATAGAGGATAATATTACAATCATTTTGTTGAGTATCTCATTAAAAGTAAAATATCTTTAATTTTATGGAAATTTGGCACCTAAATCAATCACCACATGGGATGAGTTAGGAGATGCATTAAGAAGAAGATTTGAGGACAAGAGTGACAACTTGTCACTAACTGAGCAACTAACTAGCATAAGTAGAGCACCTCAAGATGTTATTCAATAATTTAACATAATATTTTAGATGACATGGAATATGATCCAAATATTTGTAAGACCCAAAAATCACCTAGATTTCGTTTAAAACCTTAAATCATTTGATAGTCACATTTCAATGATGTTATAATCTATGGGAGGTAACAATCTACCTAATGCTTATGAGGTGGTGATTAGTGAAAATAATTGTTTTATTTAGGATATAAATATTTCCATAATACATCCCATGCCTCTTTTCCCTAATTTTTAAACTCTTACACTTGTTGTTACTCATATTCCTACAGCTAAACATAAGCCTACTTGCCCTAGTCAACCAAGTAAATCTAATGTGTTAGATAAGATGAGATATATATAACAAGAGATCCTAGGTCCAAAATATTATTATCCAATAACATCAAGTGAGGAACTTTCAAATCCAATACCAAACCAATCAATCTTACCATAACTATAAAATCAATTGTCCACATTTCCAAGGTAATTCCCAAGGTTAAGGACATCTACTTCAATCAAAGCCATATGGTGGATATAACCCCAATAATTTTTCTACATCATGGAAACTAGTGACTAATAAAATAATGTTTCACTAGATCATAATATTAAAACTTAATTCGATCAAAACTATGATCCATATCCTTATGTTAATGAGTCATTCAATCAATCCTTCATTGAAAATTTGGGAACTATGTTAGCCATGACTCAAGATGAAGTACCAAATGAAGGAGTGAATGATGGGAAGGGTTATCAAGTGTGGTCTAAATTTGGAAATTGGTATCAAAATTAATTATTTTTAGTGAACTATTAATGGTATTCAAGCATATATGTAAGTTTTATAGCTACAAACACAAGCAGAAAAAGGAAGGCAATTGAAGAAGCTCAAGGGGTTGTTAATGATTATTCAAACAATAAAAGATAAATTATGTATAATATTATTCTTATTAAATAATTAATTTTAATAGATAAAAAATTTATAAGTTATTTCATACCTCATAATTCTCAAGGTATAGGTAATACTATTACTCCTAGTGGACAAGCAAAAGTTAGTGGTCCTTTTACTAACATTGTAGAGAAAATGAAGAGGTCTCATGTAAATGTATTAATGTTGGATACATTTTTAATTCATAGATAATAAAACCTACTTCAAGAGTAGTTTTAAAAGATCAATTTGGAAACTAAACAACCTAGTGGGAAGGAGGTAACGTTGACAAAAACTATGAATCGTAGTGAAGGACAATCAAGTAAAGTTGAATAGGTAGACAAACCTCCTCCATCATATCTATCCATAATTATTGGATATGCCTTTACACATAATTTTATTATTTATAGTGGATTTATTACTTATTTCATGCCCAAGCAAGTAGCTGACAAACTAAACTTGAAATATGAGCCTCATGCCAAAGGAGTACTATAATTGGATGGGTTAGGTACCAAGACCATTGGAATAATTAGAGGTTTACAAATTATTCTCCATGTTATTCCTACCTTTACCATTTATAAATATGTTATAGTGGTAGATGTACCTCTTCATTTTTCACTTTGTTTATCAAGAGAGTTTACTACTAAAATTGGAGGTTATCTAACTTCAGACTGGTTCTATATGAGATTTAAGACTAGATATGGTGAAAAAATGACAATAAAATCAAAATATATCTCTAGATTTCATGTTGAACCATATGTGCCTTATACCTCTAATATAAACTACAATTTCATTGAAAAATATGATCACCCTAGTCATCAAGAGCTAATAACACTCCTTAACAACACATCTAATTTGTATCTTGATGAATGGGGAGGTGATCAAGGTGTATTTGAATAAATTGGTCTTTAAACTTACATAATTGATGAATTTTGTGATGGAATCCTTGAGGTATATTTTGATAACATTATAGATCAAGTTTCATGGGGAAACTATCTTATACGCATGAGTGATGATGGTGTGAGTATCCCAGCTATGGAAAAACATGATAATCTTTAAGAGAACTTAATTATACCTATTAAGGAGAAGAACACTCTTGAAATTGAACCTCAAGAAGAAGTGGATGACATGTGGTAAAAATTCAATACCATTGTGAAATAATTTGAGGTTATTAAGCCTTCAATTCTACAAAAGGAATGTAGGCATGATGATTAGGTCAATCATGATCCATATGAGAACAAAGAGGAGCTTGGTCTCTCTACTAAGCAAGAAGCAACCTTGGCAGAACAAGATGTGTTTGATGAGCATAAGGAATATTTTTAGGTATCAAAAATTCAAGAAACAACTATGATAAATCAATAATATTTATTTGAAGACTCTAAATAGTAGACATGTCCTATTTCAAATGTACTTAAAGTTAAGAAGGCTTTGATGATCTCTAATGATCAGAACAAAGACTATCAAGTGAGCATGTCAAAGTTGAATCAAGTTACCAAATCAAATAAGTTTCTTATATATTTAGATGGAATGTTCATGAGAGATACAATTAGTACACTTGCAGTCACTATAAGCTCCAACCATGGTAATTGTTTTTACTATCTCCACAAACAAGTGTCCATTGACAAATATGTCTCATATGATAAACTATTTTATTTGAGAAGAAATGATGCAAGGAACATTGTCTTTTACCCTGGTTGAAGTAGTGAATAGGTTTATTCACCTCATGTGTCTTGAGGTATTATACATACTAGGATAGGTTTGTGTCTTTATTTTGAGTTGTGTGTGTTTTCCCTAAGTGTTCATGAGAACACAAGTGTGTGTCTTATTTGTTGTCTTGTGTGTTTGTTTCCTTATTATGTGTGGTGTGGTTTTTAGTCTATTCATAAGCTTATTAGTGTCAATAATAGTGTATAGGTGACTCCATTGCACAAGGATAGGGTAAGGCAACTAGTCCTTATCATAACAGGCATGCTACCCATCAAAATCACCAAAATGTTGATTAATTTTACCCCCATTTAAACTAAGTAAACCACCTATATTATAATTCAAAATTTCATAGGGTCTCCTACATTTGAAAGTAGTCCACCATGGTCATGTTTAGGGTCACATTATATGTTTCATCTTTGTCATATGTGTCATTGTCTTAATATTCCTTTACGTCACCTTTTTGGTTACTTTAAGGGAAATTATATGGTTTTCACAAGAATAAAAGTGTGTCAAGAGAATATAAAATGTATCATGTGTAAGTTAAGTGTCAGGTAATAGTTTTATAACTAACAAATTATAGGTTCAATGTGGGAAGGAGATCACTACAAAATAGGTAGTTAAAGGTAGTTATACATATAAATATAACCCTTATAGAACATGTGAGGATTAAATAGAGTTAATTTAGATTCCCAAAATTCAATTTTAGGCTTTAAAATCTTTAACTAGTCCAAAATTTCCAAAAACTGATGTCTCTCTCTCATCGCTCTCTTGGGTAGGTTAAACAAGTTAAGAAGTTTTCTTTCACTACAAATAAAAGGAAGAGAGTTAATCTGAGTGCACTTGGTGTATATTATTAATAACTTTGTACTTCATTTCCATGGTAATAGTTTTTAGTTTTTTGGTCTATTCTATATGAACAATCACTAATATTGTTGATGACTTCAAATGTCATGTCCCCTTTTTCGTGGACATTGACAGGATTGATGATTAGCTTATTATGTGACCTTCGTAGGCTGATTGGATGGATAGAGGGTCATGATGGAGATTGGCTTGGCTTTGATTTACAAAATTCCTATAGTTGGCTCTCATTCAGGTTATTTCAGACACATTGGGCCTGAGCTCCTATTATTTAGGGATATTTGACATACAACGGAGCACCCTTGTTTTGATATGGTCATGTGCAGAATCACTCCATGGTTCACCAGCTTCAGATGGTTCGAAGATCCGACATGTATTGAGGGAGATATTAATATTTGATTGATTTAATCAAATATTAATTATTTGGTCTAATTTTAAACTAGATATTAATTAATTAATTATTTGGTCTAATTTTAAATTAGATATTAATTAATTATTAATTATTAATTAATTTGTCTAATTTTAAGACCCAAATTCTAATTTAAGAAGCCCAAGTTCTAATTTGAGGAATTCTAATTTTAGAACCCCAAGTTCTAATTTGAGGAAATCTAATTTTAGCAAGCACACCTTTGGAAGGGTATAAGAGTTCTCATGGGAGAGAGTTTGGATTATGAATTGATTATTGATTTTGATATTGAAGAAATTCTTCTGTGAAGACTGAGCCAAGGGTTCCAGGATTCCATCTACAGTGGAGAACGTCAACTCTTCATTGTGTGCGATTCAGAGGTTGTGAAAGATCAGCCGATCTATTGCCAAATTGAGAGATAACTTCACCCAAAAGTTATCATAGTATTATAGGTATTTGAGAGATAACTTCACTCAGAAGCTATCACAAGGGTTTACAGGTATTTTCATTATTTTTGGGTTTTGATTCAAGAATTATCCAGATATAGATCTTTTGTATTAGCCCATAATTCTATAGATCAGGATCAAGCATACAGGTTGTGTTATATCAGTGGCCGTATGAATTCCGTATAGATCTGTGAAAATTCGTACGCATCAACAGAAAGTATAGGTACCAACATTGGCAAATAGATACTTACAGAGACTGACATCGGTCGACATACAACTGACATCGGTGAGATAATGACTACAGATCGACTGACGATGGTAGTATAATCGACGTCGGCGACTGTGTTTTTTACACAGCAGGTTGAGACGAACCAGATTCAGAATTCTTTCCCAGTTTGCAGAATATTCAGGCTATTCAGGTTGTACTTTCAATATTCTTTGTATACTTGACAAAGGATCTCTATTGTAAGCTTATGAGCAAATAAATAAGAGTTTATATTGTGATTTGTTTATGCATATGTGAATCTATTCTAAAAAATTGTATCTTGTTCAGTGCTTTATGTGTTTATATATTCCCTGTTTGGAGGGGATATCACAGTGGTATCAGAGCCAAATTCCTGCCATCATGTTGGGCATATCAGAGCTAATGTCTTGCCATCCTGTTGGGTAGTTTGGGTAGATTGAATCAGCAAAGTATCATGATGACTTCAAGTACTCAGAAATAGTGGGACAAGGATATGAAAAAGCTGAAACAAAGTTTGAATCAGTTGGTTGAAACCCAGAGGAGGATGAATGAAACTCTTTCAGATCCTACATTTGAAGACAAATTACTACGGTATATGGCATCCATTCGTAAAAGGTCCACATCACAAAATAGAATGAAGGAGAAACAAGAGGTCTCTACAGGGGTTGAGGGCAGTGCTACACCAGTTTTTAGACATGTGGATGAGCTTAGTCATGGGGATTTAGACTCTCAGTTAGTTGCAGAGGATGTGGGAGCAGGAGATTGTGATGATGAGATAGTTTTAGCAGTAGTTTCTTTAGAGTTAGATGAGGATGAGTCTGATGTTTGCACTCAGAGTGTAGAGGTGTACTCAGATGTTAGTACACTGAGTGTTGATGATCTCTCAAATATGTCAGAGATGGTAACAGAGTCCTAGGATCCGATTATTGCAGATGACACCCAGGAGAATGCAGTGGATAGTTTTGAGGACTTAGTCTCACCGGCAGTCTCTTTCAGAATAGAAGAGTTGGACAGTGATGCTATAGTTGTTGATACTCCGTATGTTGATATGAGCTTTGGAGTTGATTCACAGAGTATGGATGGTAGTACTCCAGAGATCAGTGATTTTGAGTCTACTCTTTTGGACCATGCATCAGAGGAGGATTGTAGGAGACAATCTAGCCAGTGCCACCATGTGTCTAGTCAGCTGAGAGTTAGTGACCGAGACATTGCGGCCGCTTGCAAGCATTTCGATGCTGCTCGTCAGTTGTTAGTAGTTTATGGATGGGGTTCTCCTACTAGCATTGAGCAGGGAGGCAGTTATTTATCCTTGATAGAGATCCACTCTTTATGGGAGGCTATCTATATTCTGAGACAGGATTATATGCAGTTGGTCGCCGATAGAGATTATCTTATGGAGTGGGGTAGCACAGCATATGATGCATTATTGGTTGAGGAAGATAAGGTGAGTGAGCTTACTCAGTAGCTAGAGGTGACTTCTGAGATTCTTGAGACTACGCAGTTAGCTTATGAGGAGTAACAATTTCATTTGGCTGAGATGACCATGGAGTTAGAGCATTTACGATCTTCACCAGCCCCAGACTCAGAGGATTTGGGAGTACCTGGTTCTGATGAGTTTGGGATACCTCTCCAGATTGATTCTTCTCACATAGATGACAGTGTGGTCCAGTTGATTGTGCCACCTTTACAGAGAGATCAGTTGTGGTGTGTGGGGGAGTACGTTGATGCTTCCACATATAATTTTTACTGCATGGAGTCATTCATGGAGTATTTGCTAGATAGTGCAGGTGTTCATCTGGATTCACATAGGGTGATAGAAGGTGTTCTCATCCAAGGTACTGGTGCTATTAGCAGATTGGGTGGGGAGATTATAAGGATCCTATCTACTATGCTACCTCACAAGGATTTTGAGGTGGGGTATGCTCATTATTCTTCTTTTGACCCAGAGAGAGAAGATTTGATTTCACATAGGTGTAGATCGGCTCCAGTTTCTTACCATCCATTATGGGATGGATTGGCACCATCTCATGCAGATGGAATTGGCAGTTTGAGTTGTCCATTCTACTTGAGTTATGATGCTTCGAGAGTTTGGTTCTCATGTGTTTTTGACTATGGCAGTTGTGCTCTTAGAGTTTGGTTGAGTTGCATTCACCAATTTGATTATGGGTTTCTCTTTGTTCTACTTCTGATGATATTCCAGGTACTTGCATTGATTTACAGCAGTGCAGAGCATAACTACATTTGGGATCCAGGTGGATCGAGTGGTTCATTGTTCTGAGATTGCTTGGGGACAAGCAATTTCTGGAGGGGCGGATTGTCTTGTCCCCTTTTTCGTGGACATTGACAAGCTTGATTATTAGCTTATTATGTGACCTTCGTAGGCTGATTGGATGGATAGAGGGTCATGATGGAGATTGGCTTGGCTTTGATTTACAGAATTCCTATAGTTGGCTCTCATTCAGGTTATTTCAGACACATTAAGCCTGAGCTCCTATTATTTAGGGATATTTGACATACAACAGAGCACCCTTGTTTTGATATGGTCATGTACAAAATCACTCCATCGTTCACCAGCTTCAGACGGTTCGAAGATCTAACATGTATTGAGGGAGATATTAATATTTGATTGATTTAATCAAATATTAATTATTTGGTCTAATTTTAAACTAGATATTAATTAATTATTAATTAATTAATTATTTGGTCTAATTTTAAATTAGATATTAATTAATTATTAATTAATTTGTCTAATTTTAAGACCGAAATTCTAATTTAAGAAGCCCAAGTTCTAATTTGAGGAATTCTAATTTTAGAACCCC
Organism: Torreya grandis; assembly: GCA_037957365.1. Lineage (NCBI taxonomy): Eukaryota > Viridiplantae > Streptophyta > Pinopsida > Cupressales > Taxaceae > Torreya > Torreya grandis. The sequence goes on along the minus strand of JARHVA010006444.1, from coordinate 247,120 downwards.
AAGTTCTAATTTGAGGAAATCTAATTTTAGCAAGCACACCTTTGGAAGGGTATAAGAGTTCTCATGGGAGAGATTTTGGATTATGAATTGATTATTGATTTTGATATTGAAGAAATTCTTCTGTGAAGACTGAGCCAAGGGTTCCAGGATTCCATCTGCAGTGGAGAACGTCAACTCTTCATTGTGTGCGATTCAGAGGTTGTGAAAGATCAGCCGATCTATTGCCAAATTGAGAGATAACTTCACCCAGAAGTTATCATAGTATTACAGGTATTTGAGAGATAACTTCACTCAGAAGCTATCACAAGGGTTTACAGGTATTTTCATTATTTTTGGGTTTTGATTCAAGAATTATCCAGATATAGATCTTTTGTATTAGCCCATAATTCTACAGATCAGGATCAAGCATACAGGTTGTGTTATATCAGCGGCCATACGAATTCCATACAGATCCATGAAAATTCGTATGCATCAATAGAAAGTATAGGTACTGACATCAGAAAATAGATACTTAGAGAGACTGACATCGGTCGACATACAACTGACATCGGCGAGATAACGACTACAGATCGACCGACGACGGTAGTATAACCGATGTCGGCGACTGTGTTTTTTACAAAGCAGGCCGAGACGAACCAGATTCAGAATTCTTTCCCAGTTTGCAAAATATTTAGGCTATTCAGGCCGTACTTTCAATATTCTTTGTATACTTGACAAAGGATCTCTATTGTAAGCTTATGAGCAAATAAATAAGAGTTTATATTGTGATTTGTTTATGCATATGTGAATCTATTCTACAAAATTGTATCTTGTTCAGAGCTTTATGTGTTTATATATTCCCTGTTTAGAGGGGATATCACATCAAACTACCTGATCATCCCCAACACCTCAATTTCCTTCTCTATTTGGACTGGTCTATGAAAACCAAGAGTTGTACATGTACCTGAAGAGAAATTATATTATTTCCATGTTGTATCCAAGTGATTTATCATGTTTGAACATGGATCTATAGTAAAAATCACTCTATTATGATAGAAATGCATAGCTACAATGGTCTACAGGATAGTGTTTCAAAGTTGTAGAGTTCATCTTTCAGGTATGAAATGGCTTAAGGTCAAGATGATATATACTAGTTTCATTCTCATAGTGTAATTTAAATCCCCATATTAATGGATCATGTAATTATCTTCTTGAGGTTATGGTGGACCTACTTTATCACTGTCATCTATAGACATAGTGTACTTTGAATATATATATATATATATATATATATATATATATATATATATATATATCAAACATAGGAGGTTTTAATAACCTATGATGGATTCAAAATGAATGATCAAAACCATTTAATGAGTTCCCATTACCTTATAAGCTCATAAAATATCTTGCCAACTCAAGAAAAGAGCTAAGTGTTTGAAATACTAAGATTGTCTATCTCTAGTCAAACCTAATAAGACCACATGGTTGTGCTTGTGTAGATAAGATGCCTTGAGAATAGTTTGAGGATGATAATATAGTGAGATTACATTTTGGTAAAGATGGATGATTGTGAGATAGCATAAAAAGTTTAAAGCACCACCTCAAATAACACATACAGTCTCATAATTGAAGAAATTGATCAATTGGATTGATTACCTTAACTTATCTAAATGAGGATTTGTTCATACAATGAGTCATCTTTTGGTAAGTATCTATGAAGGATATGCAAGTATAATCACTTTATTATTTTAGCCTATATGGAGATGTCACTTTTTAACATGAAAGGAAGTTTCTAATTCAATATAAGATAATGATAAGTATAACTCCAATTCAATTAGGTTTTTATTGGGAACACTCAGTAAAAGTTATAGTATACTAAGCAGAAATGAACTTGGGACAGTAATGACTTATAGTGGAATGGTAACATGGTATTAAGTCATTAATGAACTCATTAAAGTGTGAGATATCCATAATTAATTTATGAAAAATTAAATTTGTGGGACATAACACTTATACATGGAACAAACACCTACAAGAGTCCTTTGAATTCTTCTAAATTTCCACTTACAAGTAACATAGTCAATGAACTAGCCTAAAAAAATGAAACATGCAAGTTAATAAGGTTTATATATATAAGATTTAATGAATATGTTGAACATAATATCAGAGTGATAAAATCACATTTGATGCTATTCTTAGAGGTATAAATAGAGAAAGTTTGGGTCTTGAAACCCCAACCTAAATTCAACTAAACCCTGCCTATAGTCACAGTCCTAAGAGCTAGTTTTAGGAGTTTGATGTTTTGAGAGGGTTTAGAGGTATGATATATCTTTAAAAATTGGTGTATAAGGTCATAATGACCTATATAAACCTTTATGATCATAATTTGTCTAGGAAAATAGGATATGAACCCTCTATTTTATCTCAGATAGAAGGCATCTATGAGAAAGATAACCTATAGGTTTGATATGTGAAGAGTAAAATGGATGAAGGGGAGATTTTTTAATGATTTTGGAATATGTGTAAGGTTGTATTAAAGTTGAATAGATATAGTAAAGGCACTAAAGTCATTATAAACCCTTAGGGTTCCTAAATCAATTATAAATACCATCATATCCTTCTAAGCCATTTGAGAAGATTCAAGGGGAAATGGAGAATCCATATGAACCAGTGGTTTATATGAAATGACACATAAGTGATCAATTTGGCCTAGAAATATATTAGACCTACTTAGAACACAATAAAAATCTTGAGAGGCCATTTTTTTATGCTCACATTTGTATGGATAGTGTGCATGGTACCTTAATGAGTTGGGGATAATTGAAGGGGTTCTTAGCTTATTCTGAATGGATTTTTTTGGGAGGTTTAGTATCTAGTTTCTATGAATCATTGATAACAAGTAAAACCTCCTAAAACCCTCTTAAAACCCTTACTTGAACTTGATAGAGAAGAAATGAATGGAAATGCATCTCAAAGTGGTTAAATGGCCTAGAAATGTTTTTCGATATACTTACCACTCTCCTAGGATCATTGACATCCAATTTTTTTGTACCATCACTTGTACACATACACCTAATTCTCTATCTTTTATAAAACTTGAAGTGTGTTCCAGGTACAGAGGATAATGGGCAAGTGAGAACCATAATGGGATATGTGTAAGGACTTGTTTCAACCTCTCATACTCATAAATCACCTAAATAAATAATGGAAACCTCTATATAATACCATTCATTATAGAACATTTTAAATAAACACAGTGATAAGATAATTGGACTATCAAGGTTGATAGTGAGAAGTGTTTTTTGAGTTTTATTGAGGTCCATCTGATATACCAGAGGATAAAGAAGGTCTAAAAGAGTTTCCTAACACCTATTCAATAAGATTACTTAAATAACTATAGGCTACCTAAGTGACATATGTGAATATTCAAGCCTAGAATGCTAATGAATGACTACAAGAAGTGAACACAAGTGTCAAGAGGAATATAATCAATTAGATAAGTGTAAAAGGATCTATATTGATCTCATTTCCATCTTATCACATCATATCATATGTGGAAATTAATCCTACATTATTTTTAGACAATCAAGTGCACTACTCATCATCATGAGGGTAGTTTCAAAGAAAAACATGAAGATTTCTACACCAACTTAAGGAGATTACTATGTTTCATATTGACACATGTTCATGACAACTTCGTAGCCTATTCTCCACTTTAATCTATGTTATTGTAAATATTTTTTAATGTTTGACACTTGTCCTCATGACCCTTCATCTTCTCTTATTCTCTCTCTTCTCTTATGTTCTATATTTAAAAGCTTATTTGGATTTATAATGGATCCATAATTGGTATGGATAATCCATAGTAGTTTTGACACCTTATTTGCCTTTAAATAAAGTTTTATAAAGTTGATTCATTCTCTACAAACTCTTAGTTTAGTATGTCAAGTGTTTTAGTTGGTTGAAAAGATATGAATGTATTCTCCTTGTTTCCATTATGCTCTAGCTTGTTTTATGTGAGTGATATACCTTCTAATAGGTTTCATAAAGTGTATGTGTTTGTTAAGTGTATCTTGAAGTGTGAGAGAGATTAGTAGTGTCTATTATCAAACCATATTATCACCCACATTTAGATATGAATAGAAATATATCTCTATGAGAAATAATTTTTTAGTAGAGGTTTCTAATGCAATATAACATGCTAAGGATGAGGATAGCTAAGTTTTGTTATATTGCATAGGATGGTACAAAGAATTCATAATTAGTAGAAGCATGACATAAATGAGTTATCATGTGATAGATATGAAATAATATTAATCCAAAGATTTCTTAAAGTTTGAAAATAATTTAGATTAAGTTAGATAATATTAAAAAAAACATTAAACATGATAATGCATATAATAAATAACATCATAAATATGCTAGGTAACCATAACCAAAAATTCTGTATTAATCTCAACAAAGGTTCATCTTCTTCATACAAAAATACATATTTATAATCACTAAAGTTCCTAACTATTAATATTATTCTTGTACATTGGTTCTAAAGAGAAGAGACTTTACATTTTATATCCATTTATAACTCATGGAGGTTAGGACAAAATATATATAGCTAAAAATTTCATACATGGTGCATGGATATTTGAAGAATTTCTTGCATAACTTTACTTATCCATTTTCTTCTCCCAACACTTTCCTAGACATAAAATATTGTCTCATCCTAAGACAATATGGTAGGTTCATTTGACTATGCATTGAGGGTACAATCTAAAGAATTAGGTAGACTAGCAAGAGTTTTAGTAATTGCTCAAGGCATTATTCCAAGTTTTTACCTCTTGTATACTAATTATCTACCCTTTTAGGGTTTCAACTAAGTTACATACTAACCTACTACCCTTTTGGGTTTTCAATAAGATGGCATAACCATGTCTCCACCCTTTATGGGTTTTAAACCATCCTATCCCTAATTATCTCACTAATCATTTTCCAATACAAATACTTACTCAAAACTTTATTAAACTTTTCAAAAGTTTTGCTTTGTGAAGTAATCAATTGGAAGGAGGTGGAATTGCTAAGAAAGAAGGCTATCCAATAGAATATTTAGTCCCAAACTGAGTAGTTGTGTGTTATGTGAGTTATTTCTAAAGCTTTGATGGTGGTTTTTAAATAGGAACTTTGAGGATCAATGCCACCTTATTGTAGAATAAATCCAGGTTAGTTTTGAATACATCCTAATCGAGCATCACCTATTAAACCATGTAAATTAGGATGGGCATTGGTACATAAAATCCATTGAGTTAATTTAGGTCTGAGTCCTTAGTGGTACTCATGATAGTCTAGATATGTATGGTTGTGATGGTTGTGGTAACTACAACAAAGTTTACACTAGAGCTAGTAAGTTAATTGTCAAGCTTCTATTTCCAAACTAGTAGGCTACGTGTGCACTGATCAAATTAGAGGGATGCCATTTCCATCATGGCTCGATATTAATTTAGTAGAGTCATCAAATAAATGGAATTAGTCTTCAAGTTATGACCCAAGATGCCAATTAAGTGATTTTTTTATGCTACCACCAATCCTTTGTAAGATCTAAGACCAAGATCTTGGGCCTACTATAGTTTTACTCATTTGGTCCCTAATTACTCAAGAGGCCATGTTTGGGAAAGTATCTTCAATCATATTTTATGCTTTATGAAGATGACCCTTGAGTTCCACATTCTTTACCATTATCTGATGTTGATATTATGTTACAAAACTAATATCCTAGCTAATAATTTATATATGGGTGTACTTAACCCTCTAGTGATTTCCATTGTATGAAGAAAAAAACATTAGAAACTGATATTAGAAGATATATCTAGGTGTGGTATGACACTTATCAATATTTTTGATCAACTCCTAGATGAAGTAATCAGTCTAATTGAATTCTTCATTTTGGTGGATCATCTTACGAGTGATGTCCATAACTCTATTAGGTATTTTCTTCACAGACGTGGTCATCTTCCAAAGACTTTTGGTGATGCATTGGATGAGAATGAACATTGGTTCATTAGGGATTTCATTTATAGGAATCCCCTAATTTTATTTCACATATAGTTCCTAAACTTCTTGTAAGATGGGGGAAATTTTGGCCTTGTAGGGTAGTACAGAATCTCCACATGAAAGCATACCCAAGTCTTAGGTCATGGTTTATGTGTTGATTACCAATGTCTCATCTAGGCCCAATTAGATTGTGCCCTCATTATGTCACCCAAGAAATAATTAAACTATCTCTCCTAGGCTACCAAATGTTGGCATCCATAGTAGGTGCTCAATGTTTGTGTTCTAAAATTGATGGGGAGTTGTGAGAGCAAGTGGTTACACAACATCAATAGGATCAAGATATAAGATCTTTTATTCAGTTTCTCAAAGATACTAAAATAAATATTGATCATTGTAATCATTTTACTAAAGTGTTATTTTGATACCTATGGATTCCTTCTGTTCTTCAAAGAGGTGTCAAATTAGTTGAATGGTATCCATGGCTGCATGAGAGGAAATTTTCAATGCTCTATATGCTCTATGAAATTAAAATGGTTTACCTCTTGATATATGTAGCTCATGAAAATATGATAAGGATGAAATGATAACCTTGTGTTTAAACTTTGATTTTATAGATTTGGTGCCTCTTGGCTTTTGTATCCATGTCATGATTAGTTGTCTAGTCATCTTGAATGCAATGGTGGATATAGAAAATATACATTTGATCTAGCCATTAAAGTATTTATTCATTAGTTCATGTGTGGAATTATTCCATTATGATCCTTGGTATCCATATGAGGGGTATAAGTAGTTAATGTTGACTAGCCACTAATTTGTTGAACATCATATCAATTGACCCTTGGATCTTTCATTTAATTCTAGTGGATGACCATTATCTGATGGATATATTGCTAATGGGATGTTTTGGCATCTTTCTCAAAATTAATATTTTTCAATTGATCCTTTTAGACTTTTTTGGTGGTACACATAGATCCTCTTGCACTTGTATGGAATGTACAGTTCTTGGTCTTGTGCTTCACAAATTTTATTACCTAGATCATCTACAAACAAAAAATAGTAAACAAACACACATAAAAATTTAAAAAATATAGAAATCCTAATCTACATGGTGGTATTCATCAATCACTCAACTTCAATAATGAGATCAATAGACTATTAGTGGTAGAGCTTAAGCCTACATCCATTTACCTACCCTGGAAACTTGGTTCTATGAAGATCCCTTAGAACCATAGTTCCTTACTATGTTAGGTGATGTATAATGTAGGTACCATTCCATAATATTTTTAGTTTACCTATGAATTCTCTAAACTAGCTATCATATAGTAAATCTAGTAGACTTCTATGAAATTCTTTATGGTACAAGTTCCTATCATGTCATGCTTTCTATCTTTGCTTGTGCACTTCCTATGTCCACACTGCTCTGCATATAAATTCATCTATTTGATATATTTCTAAGATTTGATTACTAAGATACTCTCAATATTTGATTTGTATGACCACGGAAATTCATAAGCTAGGTACTAGATATTCCATTGGCATGACTACTTCCAAACCATACACCAACTAGAATGGTGTAAATCATGTAGCTCTTTTGTAATGTGTGTGGTATGCCCATAAGATCATAGGAATGTGATATTCCTAGTCATCCTACTTGGCATCACATATTTTTTTAAGCATTTTTTAGCACCTTATTAGAGGCTTCATCTTTTCCATTAGCTTTTAGATGATAGGTAGTGATGTTATGATGAGAGATCATAAAATATTAAGTTAATACCTTAATGGTGTTATTTAAAAAGTCCATTCCTCTATCACTAACTAACTTTATAGGACACATAAACCTGGTAATGATATTTTCATATAGAAAATTTACTACATCCATTACACCATAACTAGGTGTGGTAGTAGCTTCAACCCACTTAGTAAAATAGTCTATCACAATAATGAGGTACCTTAATTTGTTATGTTTTCTTGGTAGGTTTATTGGTCTGATAAAATCAATCCCCCATTGTTCAAAAGGTTTTTCTACTAATAGGGGTTTTAATGGCATCTCATCTTTCTAAATTAGTCTACCCATGTGTTAGCAAACATCATAATGTTGCACAAATCTATGTGCATCCTAAAACAAATTTGTCCACAATAGTCCACTCTATAGAATCTTTCTAGTTGTATCCTCTCCAATGAAATGTCCTCATGCAACTCCTTGATGAGATTAATCTAAGATTTGAGGTCATTTCTATTTGAAGATAACCCTACACAAGACTTCATCCTTTCCCAAGTGATATAGAAGTCCATTAATGATGGTATATGGTAGTGCTCTAATCACAAATTAGTTTTTATCCTATTTTGAAAGTGTACAGGGAAGACTACTTGATCAAGGAAGTTGGAAATAACTTCAAAGTTTTAAGGAATCATAAATACATAGATAATATGGGCATCACGAATTCTTCTTATAATTCTTTTGGTTCTTCCCCATTTTGGATGTGATTGAGGTGGTTTGGTCCTACATTCTCCCTTTTTGGTTCAACATTTATGTGGAATTGAAACTATTAGAACAACATTAACCATTGAGAGATTTGTCCTCTTAGAATCAATTTGTTGACTAGTTATCATAATGTTTCATCATCAATGATGACTTAAAATGGTGTTTCAAGTAGATAATTCTAGAATTTCTAAAGTGCAAACATGATGGCTAGTGCTTCTCGCTCAATGGTTGTATAGTTTTTCTCTATGTTAGATAGTTTTCATCTAGAAAAGTGGATAGGATGGTTAAGTGAACCATATCTAGGTTGTATAAGTAGATCACCAAATACTATGCCTAAAGCATCTACATGTATGTGGAAAGGCTTGTTCCAATCTAGAAAAAATAGTATGGGTGCAGTAACCAATCACTATTTTAGCTCAATTAATGTTGCTTAACATTTTGAGGTCTAGATGAATTTTACATTTTTGCATAGTAAAGTTTTAATTAGAGATAAAATAGATGCATAAGCTTTGATAAATATTTGGTATTATCATATATGTCCAAGAAAGGATCACACTTCATTGGAATTAACAAGTGGAGGCATACTTAGTATTACTATAATTTTTTCCCGATCTACCAAAATACCTTCACTACATACTACATGTCCAAGAAAAAATGAAAATGGTCTAAAAAATAAGCATTTATTTAGATTCATGTGATGTGCAAGGCTTGGTATCATTCCAACATTAAACATATCATGTACAAATACTCTTTGAATAGGAATAAGACTACCTAATCATCAAGGTAAATTCCTAGGAAGTCATAAATGAAATCCTTGAATGTTGTAACCACTACATGAGAAAACACCACAAGTGAATTCTTAAGGCCAAAAGGCATGAACTTGTATGAAAAAAACCCCCATTTTATTGAAATTTTTTATTTGGATCTATCCTCTTTTATGATCAAAATATGATGATATTTTTTGAATCTATATCATTCCCCATGTATTTACAAAATAGTATAGTGTGCATGAATTTGTTTAAATCCCACATGTGATAAATTTAAAATTATTAATTGAATTAAGATGTAAACTTTTTAATTTTTATTTGAATTTTATGCATGAATTTATTTCATGCATTCAAAATGTATGAATGTGTAAAATGTTCTTGTAATGTGAATGCATATGCATGGAATATACCTCATAAATTTGTATCAATAATTTAATTTTAAAACATTTTGCATTATTTTCAATAGTGTTATATACCCAAAAAAAATTATTCATAGAATCTTATATTTGTACAAAAATATCACTAAAATACCCACCTTTTTAGGTGAGGATTTTACCCTATAATTCAATAATATTAAAACAAAATTTAATTGTATCATGCATGAAAACATGTAATCATTTAATATCATATCACATGTGAAAATTTATGTGATTATGATAATATATGTATCATTAAACTCATGTTTGGTAACATATATGGCAAGGCCTAAAGTGTCAAATGTAATCTAGATAAATATATCAGTGATGCTCATAATATTATTTGTAATAAAAGAAGCATATGAAATAGGTAGTGCATGATTTGGATCATGACACTCATACAAGTCAAAAAGATTAACAAGGAAATAAACAAAACTATAATATTTTCATATAATAAGGCAAAGGGTGAATAATATACTTTGTATCCTGGGACAGACTCCAAAACTTCATCTATAAATGGTATTGGAAATGGATTGTTTATGTAGGCATCATTTAAAATGTAATAATCCATAAATACTGGGATTTGTCATATTTTATTAGGTTAAACTACCATGGGGATTTCCCAATATATTTTTTCTATTGGATAGATTATTCCTATATCATGCATTCTATTCAATTTGGCATTTACTTTTAGCTTCATATTTGGATTTAGATTATATGGTCCCTTCTTGACTAGCTATGCACACTCCTTCAGTTCAATGTGTATCTCTCTAACACATGGTTTTACTCCTTAAAATTCTAGTAATTTGGTGGGAAATATGTCTTGGTAATCCCTCAAGAGTTATAAAGCTTCTGAAGTTTTAGTTTTCATCTAATAATCACCTATGCTTGCTAGTTTTGGAACCTCTTCAGTTCCAATGTTAGTGACATGCTTATTCATAGGTTGTTGATAATTATTGCATATTTTTAATCATCTATATATTCTTGTATACTCCTTTGACCTTCATGTTTGGGAATTTGGATGTTGCATAGCTTATATTCCTTAGTCAATGCTACATTAGTGTCCTTGACTGGTTTGACAAGTCACTCAAGCTCAAATAAATCATTGGAATCTAGGTCACCATTAGAATCTAAATCTTCATTGTCTTGTGCTTCATCTTGTATGTAATGAAATGGTGATATAAAAGCTTGTTATTACTTCTTATAAAATTTTTACCTTTTTAATGCCTCATTAAGATCAAAGGCTACATTTTTCTATGCAATAGATTCTCTTATGGTGCTTAATTCTTCTACGCACCCATGGCACAAAAAATATTTGAGTTTCTAAAATGCATTATGGATAAATATATTTTCATTTTTGAATACAAAGGTCTATATGAAATAGCTCTAAACTTTTCCAAATTCTTGATCTCCCTTATACATTCTTGGTGCATGTACCATGTTACTATTAGTGGAATAAGTGTATAGTGGAAGATGTGAACCCAATATTTTGGTGTGACACATTCCTCATTCTAGACTACAACACACTTATGCATATGAATTTTAAGGCACTTGCCTTAATGAAAGAATGGAGAACTAGTGTAGATGAACTATGGTAGCTGAAACCTACTGATTATGAGCTCATAAGCATCATCCCATTCAAGCTAGTCATTATGATGAGTTGTGCACCATGTCGCATCAACTCCCTTTAGATCATAATTTAAAACACTAACTAATTTATTAATAGTCAAAACATGGATAAGTTTAGAATGAAATCATTAATTTCCTCCATTATATAGTATATATGTAATTATCACTCATGTGTAAAGACCATTCATATCAGCTGAGTTCTTGATCACCTCAAGCCCAATTAAGGAGGTGGGAATCTAAGTCACCATTGATTAATGAAGTTGTTTCCCATGATAAAGTTCCTTACCTTGTTATATCTATACAGTATTGCATATGATCATCATCTTGATATAGGAAATTAACTTCTAACCAAGTTAGAGATTTTGTAAACATAGAGGCACATTCTTTAATGACAAATTGATCTACCACTAGCTATGTAGCTACTAGTTTGGGATTCCACTATTCCAATGTATTAAGTTATTGAGTGATCAATGATTATACCTATGGTTTGGCATGATTTCATAAGAAGTTATATTCAGTTGTACACATATATTTTGGATTCTCCTTAGTATATACCTCTATCTAACTTATTTATTGCCAAACATAGAGGATTCTAGTTTAATTAGAATTATGTAAGGCTTGTGCACTATGTTCAAAGGAATGAAAATAAATTTATCACCTTGATGTGCCTTAAACTAGTTATGCAATGTATTGATAGTCATTTAACCATCATATTCCCATTTGTTTCCTATCAACATAGGGTAGTGCATTATTGTAGTCTTCATGTCTATGACCTCAAAGTCACCTTGTAGAGACAAGTCTATGACTTTGATTTTGACATCCTCCAATTTTTCAATAGGCTTTACTTTTATGTAATCATTTAAGCTTAGAGTCATTGGGTTGTAAATGAGACCTAGTCATCCAGTAACTTCCCATGTAGATCTAGGAATCATATTAACTATGATGTTAAAATAAAATATAGCATTTAGTATCTTGTAATCAATAACCTTGATATAAATCCATGTGTCAACATCCTAGGGTTTCTTCATCTTGACATACTAGACTAGTTTTTTATTTTTTGTTGACCACACTATGCACATTTCAAAACATTATATAGTATATTCATTATGTTCTATGATATGTCTTCATTGTGTAGAGCAATCAAAAGTTTTAAGAGATCTGTGAGCATAGTGACAACTCCATCTTGTCCTATAATGCACATAATTTATCCATACATTTGTGTATTGATTACTACAACATCATGATTGATATTTTCTTGATGATGAATTTTCTTCAAAAATTATGTAGCTTCATGGATAAGATTTTTTTCTATATATATATCTAGATATTTATCTTGTTTAACCTTTTTTATGCCCTAATCCTGAGGCATCTCAAGTGGAGGTAACTCTCTTTTCATGTTGTTTTCATTTCATAACATTCAAAAATGCATTTTGTTTAGGTTTCATACTTACCTTATTTACATTTTAGATGGATTTATACTTTCTCTTCTCTGTAATAGATAAATATTTTGTGTCATGTTGATTAGATACTCTATATTATGAAAAATATGACTATCTTTGTGGATTCATTTGACAATTCCATTGGAAATTATTATATTCCACACATAAATAACATTTCAGAGGAGGCCTTTGATAGTTATTGCCTCTACTACTTTGTTATGCTCCTCTATTACCACCTCAAAATTTTCCTCTATTAGACTAGTATCCCCTTGATATCTTACCTGTTGATTTGTAGAGTTCTAATGATGGTACTACTGATTGTTATCTCCCATGTTGAACTATTATTGTGGAATTGGATGGATCCAATTCATTTTTTGTTGTTACATTATTGGTGACATTTAAGGTGTTACATACTAATACTAAGGGGATAAAGGTGTTCAACTCAGCAAATAAAGATTCCATCCAGCTAGACCATGAGGTTGATACTATGGTAAACTCAAAATCTAGTGTGGAACTATTTACGTTGCACAACTCTTATCAACTTTTGGGCTTGGGCTTGTGTGCTTCATCAAGGAGATTTGATGCACTACAATGATAAATACATTTTTGGAGATGTCATATTTAAGATCCTATAAAGCTTTATAGTTATTCACATCATAGTTAATTAACTTGAAAAAATTATAATACATATTATATGGATTTTTGATATATTTATATAGAGGATGGAATTATGTCTTTGTATGCCCTACTACCCAGCAAAGTTTACAAAATTCTATCTTAAATTTAGGATAGTCATTCCGGTGGTGTCCTTCTTTTCCAAACTCTATGCATCATAGATTAAATTTAGGATTATTTTCCTCATGGTATTTCTCCATTATTTTCATGAAAGCTTGTAATTTGTTTTCAATTTTATAATTAACAACATGATCTTCTCCATTATCCTCAATCTATTCTATGTGCAATGCAGTAGCTCTAGCATCTACTTTTGTCTCATATTGATTTTTTATGGTGGAAAACTAAATCCTATTTCTTATTCCTTCAATGAATAATGTTACTTTGTCTTTATCTATCAAAGCAAATTATACCTTATTACATCAAAAAAACTATGATCATAGTTGTAGACTGACTCTCTAGACTTTTGCCATATCTCCTTGAGGTCCTATATTATTTATCTAGTTTATTTATTAATCTTAAATTTTGTGATGAGCCAATCCTAAATATATTTTAAACTTGACTATTTCAATTCTATTTTATATATGAACTCTAGTGTTCTCCTAGATAAAGCCCCTACTAATTCACACTTTTGTAAATTTTCATCAGTGACACCCTTAATTTGATATTTCATTTTGTGAGTTAGCAGGTACTATTGAAAGTCTGTGGACACATCATAGATGGCCAAATTTAAGAATCCTCCTAACTAATTCAACATATTGTATGGTATGAATGGAGTATTTTGCATAGATATTATTGGGGGCATCTTTGTTGTAAATTATCATGCCTACATACTACTCTACACACTAGAAGAATTATCATGTGCACTTTGTTTGACTATGTTTCCTTCCTTTTGTTGTTCAACTTCAACTAATATTATGTCCTTCAAATCATTATTATGGATTATATGTGAATTTTTTTACCCCAATAGTTTACTTGTTCTAAAAATGGTATTTCCCAATTCTTATCTTCCTACTCACCTAGCTAAAAACTTCTACTAGAATATAAAAGATTGGGTTGTAGGGATGGATACACTTCTAATGAATAATTATTTCTAGTGACTTATTCCTCTACTATGATTGAACCTATAATCAACCTATGACTACGTTTTATTTCTTTGTATAATTCTTATTTTTCTTATAACAATACCCTTTCTTGTCTCTATGCACTACTTCTATATTCTATCTGTTTTAATCCTAAACTAATCTCATCTTCCTCTTCACACATCTCATCTTCATCTCATTCATTATCATTTCATTATATCTATTAGCATCCATCACCATCCTCTTTATTCATCCTTTTCTCATAATCTCAGTCATCACATATGTGCACTCATTCATCATCTACTCTATTATTACTCTTACTTCTACTTGTAGCTACTTGGGTATTCTTTTTTTATTCCATCTATTTTCTTGTCATATTTCCTACCACATCTCCATTCTATATTTAGTTTTAATCTATACTTAATCATCTATCCATAATTCACTATCAAGTGCACACATACCCATATGCTTGAAGTTACTACTCCATATTGTTTGGAGTAGGAAAAATAGCCTTATCCATAGCCAACATCTTCAACATGAGAGGTAGCTACTGAAAAAAGTTTCCTCTCCATAGTCTCAGAGGAGACTATTGATATTATATCCCTTTACAACTCATGAAAGATAGGAAAAAATTCATATATGTAATAATTTCATACATAACACATAAATATTAAAATAATATCTTTCACAACTTTACTTATATGTTTTCTTCTCCCAACATACTTATGCTAGAAGGACATATAATTCAAGTCAATCTTGGTAATTATATTTCTTAATGAAGATGCAAGTGTGTTGTGTGGACTTATATTTGGTGTATCACATTCATTGTTTTAGGTTTATTTGTGTTTCCTTCTTACCTTTTCACCCACAATAGTGATTAGTCTAGTGTAGTGTGTGAGTTTAAAGAATATATCAAGGGAGATAACCCTTTCAAACCTAAAGATCTATCTTTTTTAGTAGCTTATTTATGAGAAGAGGTAATTATATGTTATTATAAAATTTATAAGGTTTAATTTACTTATCTAGGGTAAAATTTTAGGCTATAACATGTACATCAAGTAAATCATCCTCTATAATGTGCACTAGTTTTCCAAACTCAACACATGAGAGGTGGTAGGGACCAAAATTCACTTTGACAAGTTTTATGACCATAGATAATTAGAAATCCTTAAAGATAAAAATCCACAAATAGTTTCATCCCTATAACATCAATTTATTCATAAGGTACTTTAGAACCTCACGATCTATAAATAAGGTGAAAGGAGTGGCTAACAAATACAAGTAAAACTTTTGAAATATGTGTACCATAGATAAAACCTCCCATTCTATAGTAGAGTAATTCCACTCCACTAGCGTTACCTTTTGAATCGATAAATATATAAGATGATCCAGATTCCCTTTAGTAGGATGTGAAATAATATCACCCACTTCCATACCAAAAGCTTTGATGTGTATATGAAATGGTGTCATGTAGTCTGGAAAATAGAAGATGGGTGAAGTTACCAATTTTTCCTTCAAGTTGTTAAACACTTGATGATATTTGGTCCATACTAAAAGGCCATTAATTATAAGTAATTCTTCAAATGGAGATTTTATGTTATCATAACTAATAATGAACTTCTTATAATAGCTCATGTGACCAAGGAAGGTATCAACCTCACATTGAGTGGTTGGTAATGAAATTTTAAAAATAACTATTATCTTAGCTAGATCTATGAGCAACTCATCCCAATAAATGATTTGTTATAATAGAATCCCAAGAGATATGGAAAATATACACTTTTTTATTTTTAAATAAATATGAAGTTGTAAATGATGCTCAAGTATGAGGCATAATTTTTTAAAATGTTCACACACTAAGCCATATACACTCCAATCATATCGATAGACTTGAAGGAACTTTGGATGACATATTCCAAGGCCTATATGACAATATCAAAAATATTGTTATGCATTATTTAAACCAAATGACATAAAATTGTATATAAAGGACCCCAATTCAATGGTAAAAGTGGTTTTTCCCTTATCTTCCTCAATAATTTTTACTTGATGATACCTTTAAAAGTCATCAATGAAGGTACATATTTGACAACCATAGACACCTTATAAAATATCCTCTATGAGTGGTGTGAGAAATGGTTCTATGACACACAAAACATTTGACTATCTATAATACACTCAAATTTATATTTTCCCATCCTTCTTGATGTTAATCAACATGAGGATAACCCATTCATATTCATCAATGAGTTTGATAACCCTAGTATGAAACATGCCATCAATTTCTTCTTTAACATGTGCATAGATTGAGATTAATATGATATAGTTGCCTCTAACTGGATGAACATCCTCAACTAATTTTATGTGCATTTTTACTAATGATAGATTCAATCCTTTCACCTCTATGTAGTTTCATGTGAGAATATCCACATACTCCTATAATAGTTTAAATATTTTAGCTAATTCTATTTTAGACTAGTAATATCCTATAGTAGCCATCTAGGGGGTGCCTTTTGTACTAATATTATACTAAACTATTTAAAGTGGCATATAATATGATTTCTACTAAGAGTACATACTATCTTTTACCTTTAATGTGTCATATTCTATAGGTAGGTTTAAATGATCAAATATTGGTTCTAGAGGATTAGTGTTATTCCCTTCATCAACTTGACATACCACCTAATGTTTACCCTTATATATTTTTTCTCTATGGTTATCTACATAATGTGTGTCATGTTATAATTAAATCATGTTAAGAGTATCGAGTTCTTGTAATATTTCCAAGTTATCCTCAACTTCATCATGCATGGTCTGTATCCTATCCTTAAATAGTGATTTATCACCTAGTACTACTTATAGAACTAACATATATAACTAGTTTTTCAAAAGGATATTTTCTCCCTTACCAAGGTGAAAAATTAAATAGGAGATAAAAAGGTAGATAAAAACCTAGTATTATTCCTTTGATCTATGCATGACATGTTAGAGAAGTTGATGGAGGACATGCAATAGAAAGTCTTAACCTTGGAAGCATAAGTGAAGATATCCTTCCATTTTGAGATAATTGGACAAGTCAAGGATGCCCTCTTAAATTTTTTATCTATGGTAAAAGTGGTGGAGGCTTTGGTGGGCATCAAATTGCATATTCAAAGGACCTAGGATTATTTGGAAAGAATTTATCTAATAGAGATAGAGTAGAGAAAGTTGGAAGTTATAGTGAACAAGGGAAAGGAATTATAACTAAATCACATTCTCACTTCAAACATGACCCTATAAAAAACATATGATAATACCATGAGGGATACAATTGAAGAGTGGTTGAGCCTAACATAGAATTTAATTACCCCCTTGAAATAAGGAAATAAAAGGATATTAGATTAATTTAAGGATTTCAATATCTCTATGTTATTCCACCTATATGGTACTTTATTAAATAGGGGTGAGTTTGGAGTTCACATGGGTTACTTAGACAAGGTCATGAGAAAGAGGGTGGATAAGGCCAACAAGGCTAGAGCTCAGGTGGTGATGGAATTATCTACCTAATCCATTATGAGCATTATATGTGTCATAATTCATGGTTTTTATGTATGCCCCACTTAAATTTTACAAAATATTGGTGTCCTAGTCATAAGTGATCTTCTGAGATCCACTTATGAATTTAGACAAATTAGACTAAGAGTTTGACTTAGTGGCACTTGCACTAGCCACCACTAGAGTAGAGTCAAAGAAATTTGGAGGTGGTTCATCTAAAACCTCTCAACAATTTAATTAGGTGGCCCCTTAGGATATTTTTAAAGGAGATAGGATTATTTTATTATATTTTTGAGATTGATACAGTTGTAAAAACATGAAGTGTCCATCATGGCCTAGGATGGGAATCTTATGCTACTTGGAAGTGATCCCCATCTTCATCTATAAATGTATAAATATATTATATTTTGAGGGTTTTCAATTCTTAGTCCAAAAATTATATCATAATTAAGACAATATTTCACCTCCTTCTTTTACCCTTTTGATTGTGAATGTCTGTCATGAATGATACTTTCGTAAACACACTTTTTTGATGAATGCAATCTTTCACATTCTAAAAAATTCATGTTTTATTTATTAAAATTCATCAATAATTTATAGATTTTCAATTAATGTTAATGCTAATAAAATTTAACTAATTCTATATTACTTTATGACTATAATGGTTATAGTGTTATTTTTTATTTTAACCCATTTATGAACCCTTTTTGTTTCCATTACAATATTTTTAATTTGTGTGTTAATCTACAAATTATGTTTGAAGAGTCTACTTGTTAATTATTATGGTATTTTTGAATATTAATATTTAGTGATGCATTTATAAATCAAGCATTCTTCCATATTTCTTTAGACTCCTCATATTGTGTAAAACTAAGTCAGAATCCTTAGTGAAAATTAACACATAGTGGTATAATTATGGTAGTGAACTTAGCTCAATTATCAAAACATTAGCACTTTTAGGCCTTAAAACACTCTTTCCTAATATACATTACCTTCATTTTTATATTTATTTTATAATATAAAGTCTCTCCCCTAATTTATAAATTTTTGAGGTGTGACTCAATAGTAAATGATGAGTATAAGCTACTTTAGCTGGTAACTAATCCAAAGTGCAACTACACATATATCAAACCTTTAATAGTAACATATAGAACTGTTTGAGTATAAAAGGTGAACTTACTCAATCTTTGATTGAATTAACATTAGTACTAAAATTAATGAGGGGATATTTTATCCCATACATTTTCCCCAACTTTCCTCTTTGGATCACTCAATCTCATGAGTGCCTTCAGAGGTAAAAAAGGATATTGGGGCTAACAATAACTAGTTCTATAAGGAAGGACCCTATATTTCAAACCTATTTGATATTATATTGTGTTTATAGTAGTTATTATTTATAATAGTAATGTTTTAACTATTATTTATCTATGAAACACTTTAGATCCTATTGTACCTATCACCAGAGCTAGGTCCCATCATAATACACTAGTTGTTTCACCTTTATAGTTTCATAAGAGGCCCAAACTTAGAAAAACTAGAGCTAGACTAGTACCTTATTTTGATATATAATATTCATATCCTCCCCCAAAAAATACCACACATAATAGATATTCAAGTGTCATGGTTGTCTATATTAACTATCAACATTCTCAGAGTTGTCCATGACTTACCTAGTAACTCAAAAAGATACCTTCCCCACTTCACTCCTATCATAGGATGAATGGCTAAAGAGAATGTAAAATCATACAAGACTACATTAACACTTATAAATATGGAAAAATAATATTTATTATGTAATATTTTCATTTTCACATTGATGGACTCAGCCTATGATCGGTTCCTTAACCACCCTAAAAACTTAATCATGAGTTGGACTAGTTTAGTAGTGCCTTCTTGGCCTAATTTGGGCAAGTCACTGACCCTAGTTTCCTTTGTTATAAATTTTATTGCATTAAACAAGAACTCAATGAGCCCATTATAAATTTTAATGTTAGGTTACATATAATGTAGATCTGAGTTACCATGCCTTCCCAACTTAATGTCTGACCATCACTAGAGTTGTAAAAAAATGCTTTATACCCATGGATAACCATTCTCTTAAGATGAGACCCCTAAATATCAACTTACCCATGGATTATGTTAAATCCATAATACTTGATATGTATTTAAACCCTTAGGGTAAAATGATGGCTCCTATTCAAAATGTCTTATCGATAAGCCTACGTTTAACTTGTTTCCCTATAAAAACAATAACATTTTCATGATTCAGTCATTACCCATAATGAACCAACTTCATTTGATTCACGATGCACCGAAATAATAACTTGGATTTATTTAACCTAGTAAACAATGAAATAGATCCTCAATTATATCAATAAGTGACATTGGAAGTGATAAACAACTCCCCAAATATACCTTAGGAGTATACTAAAAATGAGTTGGATGCCATCTAGATAATGGTGTAGAAACCAAGTAATGACCTCATGGGTATACAAAGTCAAATTAGAAATTCTAGTTAAAAAAAATTTAATTAATAAATTATCTTACCAAATACAAAATAGAAATTATAATTATCACCACAATTAACTACAGCCTTCCTTTAATAGGTTTCCTGAAGTTAACATCTATGAGATAGCTCTACCTAACTAGCGTCAAGCGCAAAAAATAATTATACTTAGGGAGTTGGATTGTATAAAAAAATTTATTACCTTTTAGATATTATAGAGATAAATTGAGGAGTATGAGGTGGTTCCAAATCACATGGAATCATGAAACTTGAGTATCCCCTTAGCATGACCATGGTGATATAAACTATGGAGTTTCCTAACCAAGAATAAAATGGCCACAAGGAGATTGATAGTGAGGTCCATTAATTATAATAGTTATAAAGGATCAATTATTCCCTAATGAACTTACAACCAAAACAACCTCTTACTACCTCAACCCCCTTCAAAAATGGCACAACCCCCCTAGATCACAATACTAGGAATGACCCTTTACCTCTAAAACACCATGAAATGAAAGACCCCATAAAGGACTAAATATTTCAATAAAATGAATGTTGTAACATAGTAGAAGACATGAATAAAATTAAATCAAATATCACCCTTCGTGATCTTTCTCAAATTAATTATCAATGCAATCTTCTATTCAAATCCTTAACTAAAAAGCCAATGCAACCTACTTGGACTAAGTAGAAGATGGCCCACACTAAATATCTCATTCATAAGAATAAGATTTATGTTCCCTGTTTCCTCTTGACTATAAGGTTATTTATAAATAACTTATACAATTAATTAGTGTATTCAAGAGCCTCAGTAAATGTAATGCCAATAGGTATTTATGAGAATCTAGGGTTAGTTTTGAATTAATTGGACAAGGTGGTGGTTCAAATAAACAATTTAGAGGTAAAATTAGTGGGTGAGGTTATGAATTTCCACATGAAAATAAAATATTATCCTAAGATTCAATAGTTGATAAACATCTAGGTGGTAGAAATTCCTAAAGTTTATGGCATGATCCTCATTAGGGACTAGTCTAAAAAATTTAACAATTATATAGCCACTAACTTTTATCATATGTGGTTAGCTTAGATAAGTGTATCTTATCAAATTTGTGTGGATATAAAACATCACATGGAGCACATGATAATAGAATACAACACTATCAATGAGAGATTGGATATGGTATCCTTAGACCTAGGGATTTATAAGTTGAGCATGAAAGTTGCCAAGGACAAAGATCAAAATGATTTAGGGTTACTGGTCTATTAGCTAGATATTTTATAGGATTTTAAAAGTACCTAGGTAGTCATGGGATTAAATACCATTCATTTAATGGTGAATCTCCCATATGATTATGTTTATCTATTCTAACTATTCAAGCTTTTAGTTATTCACAATTTATACTAATTATTCATAGGATATGAACAAGTTATCTTATTTTTAGGTATTACTTTAATTATAAAGTTCATGAACCATAATAGACTGATTTTATAGTAAGTATGTGATTTAGAGAATATGTAAAGAAGTTCTAAGAAATAGAGAATGAAATGACTAAAATATGTGAGAAGAAATAAATTGTAATTCACAACAAGTAGTTTTAAAAATCTTATTGTATCCATACAAAGAAGATAAACATACAATATATGATAACTATTTTAGTAAAAGATTGAGAAAAACTAAATTTCATGCTCAAATTTAAGAATAACAAAAAAATTACCATTTTAATCTTCACAAATGCACCGAAAGATCTCCATAGATGCAAAGTTCCTTAGAAATCAACTTTCTTCTTATTCACTTTCAACAAACTTGACACAAAAAACATAGATAAATATAAATACCAAGTTTCATATTACTTAAACTTTCTTATATCATACTTATAACTACTTTAAAAAAATTACCATCCCTTTGGCACATAGGACTTCACTCATACATATACTATTCAATATGTTAAAAAAAATTAGGATACAAATCCTTGAATTCCCATGTGCTATGCTAAATTTTGAAAACCATTAAGAGACATCCTTCAAGAATTTATCTTGTATGGCATGCACCAACTAGTGACATGTAGCTCCTCTCAGTTTCATATTTTTGATCAAATACAACTTGATTACATGCTACACAAAGTTTGTTCAAGTAATTTGTTCTTATAAAATGACTTCAATTAATGGCATCTAGCTAAGTTAATTGAGTATTACATTATAAAAAACAACTTACTTTTATAATTAACTTCTTCGAGTCACATTACTTACAAATTAATTACTTAAAAAAAATTACTTAAAATACATTTTTGAAGAAAATAGAAGAAGTTGTTGAGAAGGGAAATAATAACAATCATTCTAATTAATAAACTTCTAATCTACACTTTTCCCTATACTTGATGTGTTGAGACATCATGAACTACATGGCTACATCATTTGATTTGAAAACTAATTTATTTTTTATTTCCATTCTTAGCAGTTCATACTATAGATTCTTAAAATAACCTTTCACCTTCTCAATCTTAGGTTCCATCCTCTTTACCTCTAGTTGAATTTTTATTAACTCCTTTATAGATTTTGATATGAATGAAGTCATGGCCTTTTCAATTAATTACTTCAATTGATGGTGTAATTGCTCATGTGTCCTTGAATTTTTTTTAGACTAAACATTTTTGAGATAGAATATGTAATATTCCAAATCTAATTTCACATTGTGACAATCTTCTCTAAGATTCTTCATTTCTTCAAGTATTGTTGTAAAAATATGCATATGAAAATATATAATGTGTTCCTCTTACTTTTATTTCTTTATTGATCCCTCTAGAACAATATTTTATTCAATCAGAATATTTTCACTCAAAGCATTTATTCTCTAGAGGCTTTCTTTTTGAAATTCATATATTCCATTCTCACTTTAAATCTCCTTCATCACTATTTTTAGCTGTCAATTTATTCTCAATATCAACTAAAGTGCCTGGGACCTCAGGAAACCATTTTTATAAACTTTGTAACTTCTTATCTATCCATTCATCAATTGATTTATCCTTGTCATCAATTTATTCTGTCATTTATTTTTTACTAATATATCATATCTCCTAAAAGTAGTGATTGTTGAGGAGGAGATCTTACCACTTTGGCAATTATTTCACACAACTTAGAAATTTTCTCCTTTAACTTGGCTTTATCATCCTTCTTTTTATCAAGATACTAAAAGAGAGTATTGATAAGGGTATGTATGTCCTAATTTAGGCCTTCTATACTGACTTATCTAAAGGATACCTTTTTAATGACCAAGTCTTATTCAATGACTTTACTTTTATTTTTTTCTATGGAGGAATTGATATCTCTATAAAATTATGACCTAAAGGCTCAATTTTCAGCTTTGAAGTCACTTTGTCCCTCTTGGTATTTTTACCCTTATATCAAGACTTATCAAAATTTATAGGTTAATCTCTTCCAAATTTATTTCTTATTTTGACTCAGGATATATTTGTAATGCCAACCATGAAGATAAATCCATACTAGTAGAAGTGGCTGAATGTATTACCATTTACTACTAATTATTTCTCACGACTATCTATTGAGAAATAAATTAATATAAATTTGGATAACTTTGAAGAACATTGAAAATTACTTTTTCATATTTTTATTTCTCTATTTATTTCTCTTTCTCTACCTCTTTCATTTTCTCTTTCTGCTTAAGTTTAACTATTATCTTTTGATATGATACCTCCTAAGATGAGATTACTTCTCTAGTAGTTACTTGTTATGGATATTTTTATGTATGAATATAAGGAATTATGGGATGATCCTCAAAATTAGGTGGATGAGTAGTAGGTGGAGAATATGGGGGTAGAGGACAAGGAACATCAGTCTCCTTCTAAATAGGTTTCTTAGGAGGTTTGAAACTAGGAGACTTTGGAGGTATCATGAGTGTGGATGGATCTACATCTTTCATTACTAGTTGTATGTTTTTAACTAGTAATGAAGATGAATATATGGCGGGTGTAGTATAAATATTAATGGTATAAGTAGGAATGGTAGAAGTAGGAATGGTCGTGGAAGAGACTAGTGGAGATGCAGGGGT
The DNA here is from genome assembly GCA_037957365.1 of Torreya grandis. Lineage (NCBI taxonomy): Eukaryota > Viridiplantae > Streptophyta > Pinopsida > Cupressales > Taxaceae > Torreya > Torreya grandis. Next base: position 222,503 of record JARHVA010006444.1, on the reverse strand, counting down.
AACTAGCTATAATATCTCCTTTTCTTTCACCAGAAAATAGGTATCCTCAACATTCATCTTTATTTTCAACTTATTTTTTGGCTATTGAATACCTTCTCCTTGTGCTTTCCTCTTATGATGTACATGGTCAATTTATGTCATTATTGGCTCCTTCATTTAGTATCCCTTACCAAGAAGCCATATTAAATTCATAGCGAGAACCACTAAATTTCTTTCAAGAATAGTCTTTAGTTGATTCTTCCTGAAGTCAATTTCTAGGAGAGGAACATCTGCTCCTCCCATTTCAAAATAAAAATCATGAATTACTTATACATTATCTTCCATCTCTTTCAAAACTATAGCTAAATCAAAAGAATGAATTTGATCAATAGTCAACCTATTGTTATCTCTTCTTATCACTTCAAATTCATCTCAATAATCAATCTATAAATCTTTAAGTGTAGGGATATGCATTTAATCAAGATAAACTATGTTTTGTGTTATGACTCTGTAATCAAAATTTTATCTAGCTTCAAATTGTGATTGACAGTAGTTGTGCTAAATACCTTTTTGTATATTCTTGGCCTTATAAATACTTTTAGAATGATAAAGTTCAATAACAATAGGAAAATTAACTATAGATCATGCAATTCCACCAGCTACTTATACAACTCCATAAGAATCCATTTATCACTATGATGAATTTTCAATTTGACTATTATCCCTACGAAACAACCAATGTTGATATGTGTGAAATTTAGGAATTGAATAAAAACACACCCGAAATGGGAAACTGCCTCCCAAACTACATGAGATACTCTCTTGGCTTTCAAAGAAGCATTCAATTTATAAATTACTTTATAAAAAAATGAATCATTTATGATTATATAGTGATTTAAATATTTATAAAGAGTCAATTGAGGTTAATATTCATATATGGGCTTTGTTGAGAACATCTCTTTTGTATTTAGCCTAGAAAAGGCTCCATTAGATGTTGTAGCATATACTAAATATGAAGTTATTTTGAAGTCAAGATTCTACAATAAATTACTCAACTGATGATTAATGTTGTCACTTATCATCCTTGACCATTAAATCATAGTAGAACTCCTATTGACATCAATAGCATTTATGTATGCATACATCTAAGTGGAAAAGTTCTTAGCATTCTTATTTCCATTGATTCTACACAATAAATATGTGATGTCATTAACTTCTTGAGCCAAGTCAGATCTTACTATTTACTTTGGAAACATTGAGGATTATCTGGTTTCTATAAATAAGTAGTATTAATTATCTTAATGCAATCTAATATTTTATTCTCCCATTGATTTTTAGCTTTTTCCATTGATACGTCATGCACTTTATATCTTTTTTGGATCCTCAAAAAGTAGTCAAAATACTAAACATCTAATCTTATCACCACATTACCAACAATATCTTTAAATATACTATAGAGAGAGTTATAATATTTAGCACACTCAATAATAAATTTAGGAAGTTATGTAGAGCTTGGGAAAGATGTAGCTTGAAATATTCCACTATTTTTCATTGCTTTCATGAGTGCTGTTTTGACTATGGCTTTGGATCTTTCCAATAACTCAATTATGGAAACATATCTCATGTTTTAGATTGAGGTAAAAACAGGTTTTGAAGGGGCCCTGAAACCCTATAACAGAAAGCAAAATAAAGAACGTCTAAGCCCACAGGCATCACCTAAAAAACACTACTAAGAAGTAGCCAAAATAGGTTTTAAATGGACCTGAAACCATTAGAGACACATCCGGTCAAAACCCAAAAATAGAAATCTGGTAGCATAACAAACAAAAGATAACAAAAGGAGGACAAAGATCAGTACCAGTTTCTAAACCAACAAGAAGGACCAGATTATTCATCCAGTTCCAGTATCAAGTTCATGGCTTCTTTTCCTTTCAAAGCAGTTTCCTGGGTGGTAGCCTCCAGCAAAGCTCCTTTTTGTGCATCTTTCTTTCTGGAACTTTGCCTTGTCCTTTTGCTGGGACCCTCTAGTGCTTTGGTCTCCTCATTGGCTCGTTTACCTATATTGATAGCAGCTGCACAGATGTTGGACGTTACTTCCTCCATTTTCTTTCTGTTATCCTTTATTAGTTCCCGGAGGTTGTTTTCATAAGCTTTGAGCTTGACATGGATCTCGCTTAACTAATTTTCCATGTTGTTTACTTTGTTCCAAGCAGATTTCAGAGAATATTCCAATGTCTCCACTTTTATCTTGAGATCAATGATCTCCCTACACAACCAGGAATCAAATTGGGAAGAAGACTCAGCTTTATAGTTAACCCAGGTCATAGGAGTGTGAATTTCTTCATTCTGATTCTTCCCTCTCCAATCCTTAGACTTTTTATTGGGGCTAATCCTTGCTTCTTCAAAGAAGTCTTCTTGACTCTTTTGTTCCCGCTCATTGATTCCAGTTTGAATTTCCTTCTCCATATTTTGAATATCATCCTGGACAAAAATTTCCTTTTCATTCTTAGAAGTAGGGTCCTCACCAGGATCTTCCTGAACAAAATCATCCTCTGACACTTTCTGGTTTTCCTCCGTCTCCTCTATTCTAATAGAAAAATCCTCCTCTGTATTAACTTTTTCTTTTTCAATTTCCTCAGATCCTTCTTCATCATTACAAGAGTTGGTGTCCCAGCTCTCAGTTCCGTCTTCCTCCTCCAGTTTTTCCTCCTCGAGATCTTCAATTCTCTCCTGACCCCTTTCTTCTTCTACATTCTATTTATTAGGACTAGGGGTCTTGATTTTGCCTCTCCTGCTTACATTTTCATTCTTTTTATTTCTTGGCAACTTATTTTTCCCCTGTTGGGGATACTTAACCAGTGCCCTATTCTTGCAATAGCCTTCAATAAGTAGGATAAGGCCTTCGTGAAGAATAGGGCGCAAATCCTTTTTCCTATGAGCATAAAGGCTTTGAATCAGGGAGTAGCGAAGATAGAAAGGAAAAGACAAGCTAACCTTATGCCTGAAGTGGTTGAGGAATACAAAATGGAACTTATGCACTCATTTGCTTCTTCCGTCCAGGATGAAGTACTCCCTTATACAGCTTAGGACGTCCCTCCAAATCCCTTTAATCTGGTCTAGCTCATAGAAATCCCCATTTTTGACCAGCTTCTGCTCCTCCTCATCTGTTTTGGGGAACTTGCAAAAGGCCTCGTTCGATATGCTGGTCTGCTTGGAAAATTTGAGTCCATCCATTTACAACCCTGTAACCTTAGCAAGAAATTCCTCAGTTAAATTTACAGTTATACCATGCAAGGTGACTCTATCATCAGACCAATTTTTGAAGAAGGCTGTCATGATATGCGGTTTAGAGCCGTGGAGTCTTTCCATGTAGCTCATAACGTTCCCTTTCTGCAGAATTCTCCATACTTGATGTTTCTCTCTCCATTTTGCACAGCTCTTGGGCTCTTGTTTATGGGGTTCACCCTTCCTTTCACGCGCCATACTCATTTTCTTTGAATCCCAATTACTATGGATATTACCCTGGATCCTCCTGCTGTCAAGTTGATTAGGACATTGACTTTATTTTTGCCTTTTCAGGATCCACTTCTCCCTCTTGAGGACCTTACTCTTTAATAATAGAGTTCCTTTCCCCATGCTGCCACTCCTCCTAATCATTATGTTTTTATTACACTCCAATCTTACCTTCATTCGCATGTGTGGCATCGAGAAGAATGATCACCCTTAAATCCATGCTCCTATCTAAGGTTTCGTCCCACCTCACTTTTTGACCTTCCCAGACAGCATAGTTAGCAAGCCAATCTGCAACACCATTGGCTTCACGGTAGGTATGGGTGATTTTTATATCTTCAAACTTATTCAAAAGAGTTTTCATCTCCTTTACCTTTTCCTCTATGGTCCAAGACGCAGTATTCTTGTTATTAAGGATATTTATAACATTCAAAGAGTCCCCTTCAAGCCACAATTTGGAATATCCCGAGTCCATAGCTAGTTTAAGGGTCTGGAGGGCAGCTGTAGCTTCTGCAATGCAGTAGTTAGATATACCAATGGGAATTGCAATAGCATCAATAACCATACCCACATGGTTTCTCAGGATACCACCACAACCAACATTCCCTGGATTCCCTTTTGCTGCACCATCAAAGTTACCTTTAATCCAACCTTGAGGTGGACTGATCCAAGTTATCTCATGTTAGTATCACTAATTTTAGATAATTTGGAAGTAATTTAGGACTCAATAAGATATACCTTGTATTCATAATTCATATTTTCTTCTTTTTTCTTCTCATCTCTCTTTGATTTTGTCTTCGCTTTCCTACTTGGCCCTATAACTTCTTCAAGTGCAAGCTCAGGAAATTCTTCAATCATAGTTGTTTCTTATTTTATTCATGACATTTATTATGACTGACATTGGGAAGACTTGGTATATGCTCTTAAAAACTCAATGATTGTTCCTTTTGGTTTAGAAAAGGTTAGATAACTGAGTTCAGTTGTTATATCATGTAATAATCCTAAGCAATATTTAGGTATTAGGAACTTCTAGTAGTAGAAATATTTGAAAACTCTAGAAAACTCATTCCAAGTAATAGGGTATCATATCTCTAGGAAGGTTTGGGTATTTATTGAGATTTTAGATTGAAAACATTGAGTAATTGGTAAACATTTACAAATCTAAGTTTTTCTGGGCAAGTTACCAAGTTTTTTTGAGCAAGTTACTTGGGTTGGAAATTTTGATGAAGTAGAAGTAAGAGATAGTTAGAACTCTGGTTAAGAAAGTAGTTTTTCAAAATCCAAGCAAGTGATTCCTCTTGCTAGCTTAGGGTTTCTTAAGACTAGTTACATGGGTTAGAGACTTTGAGTAAATAACAAGTTGTTCAAAATCTGAGCAAGATGATCTAGGTCAAATACTAGGGATTTTCATAAAAAATCAATGTTTTGGAATTTTGTTTAAGTTTTTCACATGCAAAATGTTTTTGAAGAATTTACAAGGTTTTAATCAACACCTATGCATGCAAAAAAAATGACAAACAATTGTAACTAAAATAAGAAACAATAGTAAATTTTTCAAAGTGATGCATGAAAAATTACTAGAGGAAAAATGAGATAAAAACCCAAAATGAAAATATGAAAAGAAATCGGAAACAATAAAAATACCTTGAATGAAAATGGGTTGTGAATAATTTTCTCCAAAATCACTCCAAAATCTCAAATGGTGTCGCTTAGGATTCATAAGGGTAACAACCAGATTAGATAACTTGAAATCTAGGTAGGAAATGAGGTGGAATTTTCAATATTTATATTAAACTATGCATTAATGATAACTAAGTGACACATGTGAATAAATCCATGTAAGCATTTTGATGATCATCAAGTTTCATGAGTTACTTCACTTATTTTGGTTTAAGAAGTCAAGTAACTCTATAATCTTGATTTGGTCTAAGCTTATGGATAATTTGGACTTGCAAAACCTTATTGATTTTATTTATGACTTTGAGCAAGTGAAGTAACTAAAAAACCCTAGATTATTTTAATTAGTGCCTTGTGGATTTACAAAACTACTTTACTTAGATTTTTTTGAGAATTAGAGTTAGTAAAAAATTTTAATCTAAACCAGATGATGTAACTTAGGTTTATGATGATAAATTTCTTCAAAGAGAATAAGTAAATTAACTTTGAGAACCTGAGTTAACCTAGAAATGAGTCTAAACACTTAATTTTTTTAATCTCTTGGAAAGATGGTCAAAAAGGGTTTTATGATGATGACCTTGGTATACATTTTCCAACCTTCTAGAGAAATTTGAAGCAATCTTGGTAATGAAAGCAATTATAATAAAAATTACTAAAATCTAAGTCTTATTCAGGGGAATAAGTTTTAACAAGGAAAAATAACTTACATAAGACAAAAGACAAAAATTTCAATAGGGGTAACCGAAAATTCCATGTGTGAAATTTTGGGGACATCAGTTGGCTCTGATTAAAGACATTTATTTCTATTAGAAAGAATGAAATAAGGATTAGATTGTAGTATCTCTAGTTTTGAGTCTTGTCTATTGGGTACAAAGTCTTGTAAAACTCAATCATGAAAAAAAATTAAAAAAAAAAAACCTATATAAAAGAAAAAATTGAGGTCTTATTTATATACATACATGTGTTACCCTATTGCTCAATTTTTGTAAAGCTTCAAGTGTTACCCATTGCTAACCAGTGGGAGTTAAATTCCATCTTAATAATATAGGATGAAGTTATCCTTTCTAATAACTTTATTTATTGTGGAAGGTCCTTTCCACATTGAATCAAGTTTGTCATGCCTTTTGGCTCATTTTGCTTATCCCACAGTAGAACTAAGTCACCAATTTCAAACATTCTTCCTTTATACTTTTTGTCAAAATATTTTTTACTTTCATCTAATGATCAGTTAAATGGTAAAAAAAATTAGCATACACTTCTTGTATCTTAGATAAAAATATAATGATATCATCAAGTGAATCTTGATAAGTTTCATCTTTAATAGTCGTGGATAATTTTAAATCAAAAAAATTAATGGTGCTGGTTATTTCAGCATCTATTTCATACAACAACTAAAATGGTGACATGTCAATCACTTTATTTAGATTTATTTTATCACCCTATAATGCATCAAATATATTTTTATGCTAGGTGCATTGGTTATCATCCACTATCCTATGAATGATTGTCATCAAGTTCTTGTTACTTGATTCAGCTTGACCATTCTCCTGAGAATAGTAATTTTAATGGTGAACTAATTATATTCTATGTAAATAATAAAAATGAGTTAGTTCAAATAAATAAAAGTTAGCTACATTATATGTTACTATCTTGTGAGGAACACCAAACCTAACTACAATGTTTTCCTTGATAAAATCACATAAAAATTCAAAATTGGCATGCTTGACAAGAATGGCTTCTATCCACTTGTTGAAGTAATTAGTAGAAGTTAATACATAATAATGGCCAACAATTGAAGAAGGATTTAACATGATAATGAAATTTATGCCCCACTGGTGGAAGGGTTCATTGATTATTATTGGTTTTAAAGGCAATGCTAGCAACTTTAGACATCCCATAAAATGTTGACATGTTATAAATTTAGAAACCCAATCCAAAGTATCCTAGAAAATAATATGCTAATAGTACCTTGATTTTAAAATTTTAAGTGTTGTAACTCGTGGTAAAAAATAACCTCCACATTATCTATCATGGAACTATTTGAGTAGTCTCTTTTATTATTCTTTGTCCACATAATAGAGGAAAATATCATCAATTCCTCTTTTATACAAACCATTATCCCAAAGAACATAATATTTTGACTTCAACTTGATGGCTCATTTTTAATTATGTGTAAGATGAGTTGGAAATTATCCATAAACTAGGAAGGAAGAAATATTGTTGTACCATTCATCAATAAAATAAACTAAAAGAACCATAAGGGAAATTTTCATCCAATTCATCTTGAAGAAAAAATAATGTTGTATTTATGTCATCTGGTTTACTTTCTATCATTAGTTGGCATAAACATCTTCTTGTTACTACTTTTATTGGTTTGATCTCAAGATTAAACTCTCAAACCTTAGCTACCCAAGTGCATCTTACCAATCCCAATTCATACTGTGTTAGAATAAATTTAACTATAGTATAAGGAACATATAATTTAGTATGTGAAGACAAGATATAGTACCTAAAATATTTACATGCTTTGACTATGGTAAATGTGGGATTCTCCATCTATGTATACTTTAGTTCATAAATTTTAAATGGATGGCTCACGAAATCAATGGGAGATTCAATATCCTCATCATTATTTTGCATAAGCATGGATAACATGGTATTATCAAAAGAATAATAATAGATAATGAATTCCTTATTCAAATGTGGAAAAACCAACACTAGAGCTTGAGCTATGGCTGCCTTAATATTTTAAAATTTCATTTTACGTTCAACATTCCACTTGAAGTCTTTCTTCCTTATTATCATGTTAGAAATGTGATGAGCCAACTTAGCAAAGTTAGGAATAAACCTTCTGAGAAAGTTATCAATACTAAATAATGAATGTACTCCTTTCTTAGATGTAGGCATAGGCAGACTTTGAATGGATTTCACCCTTTCTAGATCAATATTCATTCCTTAATTTTAGATGATGTGACCAATAAGTTTCCCTTTAATCATAATAATTATCAATTTCTAGGGATTCAAAGAGATCCCATGTTTTTTACACTAGATGAGAACCTCTTCTAAATTAGCTAAGTGATTACCTCTTTTCTTGGAGAAGACTATCAAGTAATCAAGATATAAAACTATATTCTTGTTCTTTAAATGTGTAAATGCTAGATCCATTACTCGTTGAACATTTTATCCAGCATTAACAAGCCCAAAGGGTACTTTTATAAGCAAATGTCCCCCATGGTGTTGTGAAAGTCATCTTGTATTGATCTTTTTTGCCACTTTTATCTAATTATATCCCAAATATGTGTCTAACATGGACATAATTTTAAGACTATAACTACTTTTAAGGTATGATCCATAATGGGAAATGAATAGTTATCCTTAAAAGAAGCTTGATTGAGATTACACAAATCAACACACAAATGTAATTCTCTATTCTTCTTTCTTACTAGGACAATATTAGTTAACCATTATAAATGATGAATGGGATATATGATCTTAGCATCAAGTAGCTTCTATATTTTAGAAAATATAGTACCTTATATGGTTGGGTTATGATGGTGAAGCTTTTACTTGAAAGGTTTTACTTCTGGATGAAGTGGAGTGTAATGTCGTTCCTCTTTTGGCTGAAAGGTCTTTAGGTATTTGTAGGACCATGCAAACACATAAATATATTTCCTAAGAAGCTTAATGAATTTTTTTTCATCCTCTTGGGAATAAAATTTTCTAATGTTGACCATATTTGGTTCTTCTTTAGTACCCAAATCAACATATTTTACTTTTGGAGAATAAATCTCACCATACTCTTTCTTTTTCTTTAGAAACTAATCATGATTATCAAAAATTTATTCTAAAGAAACCAACCCTTTAGGTATTTTATTTCCCTTTAATTTAATCACATATTCATTATCATCATGTTCAAGGTTAGTATTACATTTTTTTATCTAGCATGGAAGTGAAATACTTCCTTCAAAATATAGTTGTTCAAAATTATCTTATTGCTCAATGAAAACAACTATCTATTTGTCATCATTGAAGGCTTTCCATTGATTAACATTGTTTGTAACCTTTTGGAAGAAAACCATCTCAACTCTATAGTAATCTTGTTGAAAAAGTGTAGGCTACTGATTTGACATGAACATTACTATAGTAGCTATAATAGAACCAACTTTAAAGTTTTGATCAGTAGAAACATAATTAATTGAAAAGGCTACAAAATAAAGCGTTGAACTCAAAACTCGATCATGGTAGTGCCTTATCTTATCCTTATTTACTTGGCATTGTCCATGAATTTTACTCATAATAAACTCACCATCTCTTTATGCTTTCAAAAGTCTCACTCATTTTTCTTTTTCTTGCTCTATTCCTAACAATAGTGATTCATACTTTGTTGTATTGTTAGTGTTTTCAAACACTAATTTCTAAGAGTAAGGATATATCTTTCCATCAAGTGATATTAATACAACCATAAAAACTAAACTAAGAGAATAAAAACTACCATCAGATACTAGTGTCCATATTTTTCTTCTTTTTGTATCTCTATTCTTGCATGTATTTGCCCAGTTCAAGGTAATAGACTCCATGATTTGATTCTTCAAAAACAAAATGCGATCTTAGATCATCTAACTTGGAGACTATATACTTGGATTTATTCTTAGGCTCAAGTTTCTAATTTACACCCTGATTGGAATATGAGCACAGGACTAATCCATTTGAATTATCCCCTCATATCTTTGTAAAATTTTCTACTCAACAACATTCTATAGGAAATAGGAATATCTACTACCAAAATTGTCAATTTAAGCCTCTTATCTGGAAAAGCTACTAGACTAGCTTTAGAATATTTAATTTTTCCAATCAAAGGAGCCTATATTTACATTTAGTAACATCTCCCTATTGATTTAGTTAGAGTGAGGCCAAAGGCATCGACTACTTTAGCTGGCATGACATTCTCAGAAGCTTTAGAATCTATGATACAATTACTCAACATGAACCCATTGATCAAGAGGGATACATAGAATGAATCTATTATTTTAGATGTGGAAACAAATATGGGAGAGGTACTTTTCACATTATTTTATCCCTTTATTTGAATGTACTTAACTAATCTATTTATTTGATCTAGATAGGACCTCAAGTATTTAGCTTCTAACATTTAAATCTTGGTTTTCTTGATGTGGTCAATAATGTCAAAAGAAGGGATGGATGTAGACAAAATAGGATTAGATTTTTAAGTATGAGTTACTATCTTATCAAGTTGAGAATAATATGTTTCATTTTTATCTTTTGGAGCAAGATAAGTGAGTAAAGGACTACCTCTTTTGATGATACTAACATCTGACATAGAGTCTTTTCTTTCTTTCCCTTATTCCTTGGAAGTTTTTTCACCAACTTTTTGAATTTTTGATATTATAAATAATTCAAAAGAGTGACTATGATCCTCTTCAATAATTTTTTCATAATCACTTTTTTATTTATATTAAAGTTATCCTATATTAGAGTTATTAACAAGATCTACAAAGTCATCCTCATCAACAAATCTTTGATCGAGGTTAGCAGTCATATGATCTTCTTTATTCATTTTAATATGGTTTTTTGGAGCATACTCAATTATCAATATTTGTGGAGGTACAAAAATGAGATTCTATTTTTTATTATTGAAATTTCATGTAGGTTCATTCTTTTCATTGAGCAATTTGCCTTTTAACTTACAAAAAATCATTAGCTAGTTTCTATAATAGGGGATAAATGGTGGTTTGTGATGTATTCAAAGTGGAACCATCAACCTTATAAGTTTTATTCTTGATCTTTCTTTCCATGAAAATTTCATCCTAAACCTCTATACTAATGTTTTGAGTTGTTAAATCAATATAATATGTTTTATGGAGCTGATAACTAACCTCTGGTAACTAAGCATTGATGAAAAATCACTTTTGGTTATCATTAGTAAGTTGAGTGGCATGAGGTATCTTGTATATTAGTCTATTAAATTTAGGAATGAAATCCAACATGTGTTTATGTGGATCTTTTTTAAGCTGAGTCAATTAGGTGAGAAATATGTGTGAATATTCAACAGCCTTGAACCTTTTTTCAAATTGCTCACACACAGTGGCCCAATTGGTTAGGGTACTAGGAACCAAATGGTAGAACCATTTTTCATCTAAGTCATGTAAGGTTTTAATGAAGATCCTGACTAAGACATATTCATTCTCAACACCAATCACTACATAGGATATAAAGAAATCAACTAAGTGCTCATTTGGACTTTATTTTCCATCCATTGTGAGCTTAGGAAAGTTCTTCTTTGATCCCTTAGGTAAGTCATGTTGAGGAAGAGTTAAATTCAATGATAAAATCACTACCCCCCAAGGGATAGGAATTTATTATGCCATTCTTCTAGGAATAAGGAATTGAGGATTAGTAGGTTAGATTATTACTAAAGAATTATGTTATAGCTGATTCATAGGAGTTCATAGTTGTCTAGTAGGAAAAATAATCTCTCTTATTATTTTTGTTTTGGGAGTAAATTTTAAATTAAACCATTTTTCAAGTGAAATAATTTATCCATTTGGCCTTAATCTCTTCTTTCACTTGTGAAAGATTGATTTTCTAGATTGAAGAACTTATGTTTCTCTAAGGATTTGTGTAAGTTATTTCAGATTTATAAGAAAAGACTTAGGAAGTGATTACTTGACATGTAGTAACTTAAGATGAACAAAAAATTTCTTTTGACATGTAGTATCAACATAAGAAAAGTGTTTATAATCATAAGTATGCCTTTATTTTTCATATAACTTCTTATATGGTAGTGTGGAGAAGATGAAATTTTAGATAATTGACCACTAGTATATGTAAACTTACCCTTATGTGGATAATTTAACTTAGCTCTAGTTAATTTTATATTCCCCGGTGAAGTGACCAGAAACTATTGGCTAGATATTTTGTAGGCTATCAAAAGTACCTAGGTAGTCAAGGTATTAAATACCCTTCATTTAATGGTGAAGCTCCCATATGATTATATTTATCTACTCTAACTATTCACACTTCTATTTATTCATATTTTATATTAATTATTCATAGCATATGCACAAGTTACCTTAATTTTAGGTATTACTTTAATCATAAACATAATGAACCATAACAAAGTGATTTTGTAGCAAGTAAGTCGTTGATTTAGAGAATATGTAAGAAATTTATGAGAAATAGAGAATTAAATGACTAAAATATATGAGAATAAATAAGTTTTAATTCACAAAAAATAGTTTTACAAAGCTTATTGTATTTGTATGAAGCTGATAAACATACATGTGATAATTTTCTTAGCAAATGATTAAGAAAAATTAGAATTCATGCTTAGATTTAAGGATAGCACAAAGTTTACCATTTTAATCTTAAAAAATGCACCAAAATATATTATTATATGAAAATTTTCTCATAAATTAACTTTCTTCTTATTCACTTTGAACAAAGTTCATACTAAAAACATAAAAAAATCTAAACACCAAGTTTTAGATTACTAAAACATTCTTGTATCATAGTTATAATTGCCTTCCAAAAATTACCATCTCTTTAGCATGTGGGAATTCACTCATACTTATACTTTTTAATATGTCAATAATAATTAGGAGACAACTCCTTGAATTCCCATGAGCTATGCTAAATTAAAAAAAAAATATTGAGAGATGTACTCCAAGATTTTCTCCTATGTGGCATGTAACGCCTGGTGATATGTAGCTCCACTCAGTTTCACTATTTTGATCAAATAAATCTTCATTACATGTTACACATATTTCACTCAAGTAATTTTTTTTTACAAAATGACTTTAAGTAATGTCATCTAGCCAAGTTACTTGAGTCTTACATTCTACATAGTAACTTACTTTTACAAATAACTTCTTCGAATGACATTACTTATAAAGTAATTAATTAAAATAAAATTACTTCAAATAAATTTCTAAAGAAAATATAAAAACTTGATGAGAAGATAAATAATAACAATCATTATAATTTGTGAACTTTTGATCTACACATTTCCCTATACTTGATGTGTTGAGACATCATGAACTAAATGGTTTCATCATCTGATTTGGTAACTGATTACCTTTTTATTTCCATTCTTAGTAGTTCATTCTATATATTATTTTAATAACCTTTTTTATGAAATAAAAAATTCATCATATCTATGAATTAATCTTAGATCAGATAAGATAGATCATATCTACACTTCTGATTGGGATACACTTGTTAAGCAATAACATAACCAATATGGGGAGACTTGATTAGGGGATAACTTGTATAAATTGTCATAATATATCATGATAATAAGGGTTCCAAAGCCTAAAGTATAATATAATGACACAATAACCCTAATGGAGTCCTAAGGTTTAAAGAATTCACTCTATTTTAATAACAAGAAAACAAAATCTAATCTAGTGTACACCAAATATTGTGGCATAACTTGGGGGTTAGAAGAAATAAAACAAAAAACTAAACTAAATATGTATTAGAAGACATATACTCACATAAATGTATATGAAATCCTAATACATAGAGAGAATAATAAAAATGCATTATCTATTTGCTCTTATAAAGGAGAAATAAAGTTAGAGATACTTACCTCTAAAGATGAACTTGATGAGCCTAAATCTCTCCCTTGGCCAAGGAAGAACTGTTGTGGTATATAAGGATAGCCAAGATAAATTAGCTCTAGGCTACACAACCTATCTTAACATCCAAAATACTTATCCAAAAGATAGTATTCATATATTTAAAGAAATTATGGAACCCTAAGCCTTATTCCTCAAGTATAATGATCAATAAGTAAATGTTCACTCACACTTATTTACTAATATTTTTTCTATTATAAAATGGTGGGAAATGAAATTATATATATAGGTCTATCTCTCATTAAATCCTCTTGAAAATATCAACTAGATATGGTCAACCTAGTTGATCCAATGTATTTTTTAGGACAAATCACTAGGTCTGTGTTAGGTCAGTCGAAAGGCTAACAAATGAAGAAAGTGAAAATTACCCCTAAACTATACTAGATCAACCCAGTTGACCCAACACAACTAGCTATCCAAAATGATGTTAAGGAAATAAAAGGACGATGGAAAGAGGAAAAAGATTGGAGGAGGTAGGACTAAGAAGACTAAGCTTAGGGTAAATGGCTTTAGAAAACAAGTGTGTAGATGACAAGTGGTAAAAGTGACAACAATCTTACGAATCATTGATGATCTACCCACCCCTTTCTTGGTACACCCCTTAAGGCATGCACTAAGAGAGATTTAAACTTGATAGGTTCCTTCAAGATATAAAATTGCATTAATAAATAAAAGTCTGAAAATATTATGTGTATACATATGCCCCACTTGAAGCTCATTACATATCACCAAGGTGTAACATGGGATGGTGGTTCAATATAAAACATGATAAAACACAATGTTGATGCTAAGTAAAGTGTAGTAAGGAGTAAATAAGATAAATGGAAGGATTGAATTGAAAAACACATACCTTTAACTTCCCTTAGTGTCATAGATAAAGAAGTAGACTAAAATAGATGTGAAGGTGTCCAATGTAGATAACACTAGATGAACATGTAGAAGTTAATGCAAACAATAGCCAAAAATTGAAATTTTTGGAATATAGGCATATGATAGTGGAAAATAATCTCTATGTCATCAGGAATTTAATGCATTTTATGCTTTTTAGAATGGGTGAGTATAAACAAAGATATAAGCAAAAGAAGAAATCTAAAAGATAATAATTGAAAGATTTGAATTTTAAGAAGTGTTTTAAAATAGGGGAAAAGACAAGTCATTTATAATTTTGACTTGTGAAGGAGAGAAAAGAGAGCTCTAAAGAGAAAACAAGCTAGGATAGTGATGGGATGACATGTGACATAGGGAGAGGCTCCAGAGGTAGAAATAGGTGCACTATAGGTATGTAACTATGAATCTCAAACTTGTTTTTGAAATTTATATTGAATTAAGTAAAAATTTTAGAATTTTAAATTTTAAGCATTTCTAGATGTCAAAATGAAATAAAATTAGATTCTAGGGGTAGAAAATAGGAAGATGGGAAATGGGTTTGGAGGATTTAGGTAAAATGCAAACAAAATTTTACTTATTTTTAGAAAATGCAAGGGGTTGGTAGGTAAAAAGCACTAGGTCAATCCAGTCAACCTAGTAGGCTAGAGAATAGGTAGAATTCATAGTGCTGACCTAGTAGGTATGTGTTGACCCTATATAATTTGTAGGTCAAAGACCTAATTTGGAGTTTTTAGGTGGTACAAAAGCACTAGAATGGAAACTCGGTACTAATAATGGGAAGACAATGGGGTTGACTCAAATTTTTGAGTTAACTAGGTAAAAAGATAGGAAAATTTTGGTCAAACTAGTTTGACCAAAGAGCTAAAAAGATAAGAAAAAGCATGAAAAAAGCTAAAAGAGGGATAGAATGGCCCAAAAATACCAAGTAAGGTCAATAATGACTAAGAAGGATAAAATTAAGATAAAGAGAATAAAATAAAGTAATGTAGACATGTTTTTTCTTTAAAATGTAAAAAGAATGTATAAAAGAAACTATTATGACTATACATGACATGGAGGAATTGATACATCCTTTGTTATTTCTTGGGTATAGGGATGATGGATATTTTAGAGACTTTTAGATGTGGTATGGTTACTAGAATTGTTAGATAGTTTATCAGATGGAGATAGGGATAGACTAGGATCCATAGGTCTAGGCAAGATAGTATAAATATGTCAAATCCCCCTTAGTACTAATACATTAGTCATGTTCCTTAGTTGTTGGGAATAATTAACTAAAACCTTCAAATAAGAGGTGGATGGGGATATGGTAGAGGTGGATATCACACTAAAGGATGTCCATACCATTTTGGGGCTACCTATAGTAGGAGCATAGGTGATTTTAGGGATACTATATAGTCTAGAGGAGAGGAGAGCCTTAGCCATGTGGGATACAGGCTCAAAGATGATATTACCAGGTAAGAGATTGAGTATGTTTGATGTCTATACATCATATATTCTTGATATAATATAGGCTATGATAGGCCTTATGACACATTAGGTGCTATGTCACAAGTTAGATGGCAAGGTACCACTATTTATGGTAGCCTTGAGAAGGATGATCTTAAAGGAGCAAGTGTTATATGACCTAGGCTTGATCATTTGGGTCTAATAGTATATGATATATAAGAGATGCTATTCAGAGGGTAGAGGACCATGGGACCAATCATATTTCTAACAAATTTGATAAATGATAGGTTTCTTATGTACTGGCCGATTGGGTTGCCTCATGTGGTTGATGACATGTTACCTCAAGTATGGAGATCAAGGGAGGACCAAGCAACACAAGTCATTCCCCACATGCCAACACTATAGTTAATGAGACATATATACATTGTGTGGTATCCATATGAGCACATAATAGATACATGGGTTAGCTAGGATATAGTTACACTAGTGATAGAGAGGATATAGGTGATTAGACACTATTTTTGGTGGAAAGAGCCACATATAATGGCATGAGTGCTAAATAAAATAAGCATACCTCATCTGGTGGAACCAATACTAATTATTGAGTAGTGGGCTCAACATGTGAGGGATCCATAGGGGTGGAGAGGACTAGGGCCACTAATAATGAGGCTGGTACTGAAGCCATGTCAAAAGTGACCATAGATTGGTCAGGTGTGATGAGGAGCTGAGTAGGAGGATAGGGATGTAGAGGTCAAAATATTAAATATAACACTACCAGTTATACATCAAGATGATTATAAGCCACTAAAGAAAATAAATTTATGGAGGTAAGATGTAAAGGATAGAGTGAAGACTATTACCATCCTAGATGACCTCATAGGTGAGCCAGAGGAGATGATAGAGCGACCACTCAGACACAGGATGAGATTGACATAAGCCATGGTAGTTATGTTTGAGTTGAGGAGGTGACCTAAAAAGGAGGTGCTATGAGATCATATAGACAAGGAGGCTATGTTAGGTAGTCACATAGATGGTGAGACCATAGTAGTCGAGACATAGATAGGTAAAAATATATGGTTAAATTATTACTTTTAATTTTTTTAAATAGATAGATAGATTTTATGAGATATAACAGTGATCTAATATCCATCTAGTGTGATTTTGTAGGTGTAGGTGATGAGGAGGAGGAAAGATGGGGGTCTCTAATGAGGGGAGTACTCCATGACATCCTAGATGAGACTCTATAGCCATATGACCCCATAACACTAGAGGATTTGAGTGTGCCATCTACCCCAACCTAAGTGAGCTAGTTCAAATTAGCTAGAGAGACAATGAGTTAGATATAGTTGTAGAGAGAGAGGATACAACCACCAAAAATTATGGGTGTAGGATAGATAAATTAATGAAAAGACCTAGTAGATGAGATAGTTGAACATTTGGCTATAGTAGCACAAATGATAGAGATCTGAACCTGATTCATAGAGTCACAAATGAAAGCAACACACCTATAGGGATAGGTAGAGGGATTGAGATATTAAAAAAACTCCTTATAACATATTTTTTAGACGATTCAAACCAAGTCCTTAGTAGGTAGAATGGCTAGGCCGTGAGATAGACAAGATGGGACCCAAACATAGAGCTATGACATTCTATATGGTTACATTTATTGTATAAAACTCATGATATATATATATATAGATCATTTTGGAATATTTTTGTTGGATGTGTATGTTCTCATCATGGTTGATTTTGGTTTTTTATTATGGTTAAGGTTATGGATACTTAGGATATTTATTTATTTCTAGCACATTTATTTATATTTTGTTGTATATTTTATAGGAAATATATGAGATGTAGTTTATTTTCTAGCATTATAAAAGACACATGCATGGTTAAAAATAAATAGGAAAAAGGACTTGGAAAAATATAACCAATAAAGAAAATGTAATACACATTATTTCAAGATGGGAAATGTGTAATAAAAAAATGATTAAGTATAAAGAACAAAGAAAAAACAATACAAGATGGTATTAAATAATTTGTTTTAAACCAATGTGAAATATTTTTACACTAAATTAAAACAAGTAAAGTCATACTAATATTGCATTGGGAAGTATGACAAACAAAGTAATAAAATGGAAGGTGTGAAAAGGGCACAAATGGTAATAAAAAAATTAATTCAGGTAATAAATCATACTAAATCATGTTGAGAAGTATGAGAGAAAAATAAAATTTCAAAATATTAGTCTTAAATTGGTCATACGAATTCAAGTTAGGAAGTATGTAAAATTCAAGAAATGGTTGAAATCTTACATGCACTCAAAAAATAAAAAGGCAAAAAAAATGAATTAATTATAAAACATACTAAATTTAGATGGGAAGCATGTAAAGTTATGTGTAACTTCATAATATATCAGATCTTATCTCAAATTTTACTAATGTAATTTAGATGGTGACTTGGGTATTGAAAAATTTTGTGACGAGGGTTAGGTCCTATCCACAGTCCTACACTTCAAATCAATAAATAAAAAACCATTGAGGTGGAATAAATAGGAAAATTAGGTGATCAAGGATGTGGGTAATAGGAAGGAAAATATGGTAATTTGTGAGGATGGTCGGGTCCTATCTACAATTTTATAAATCAACTCATAAATAAAATCCAAAGGGGAGTGATCAATAGACAAGAAAATATTTCTAAAGAAGAAATATAAGGGAAATAATGAATGAAAAGGGACTATAAAAATCAATATTTAATCATCTTATGAGAATACCTTAGGAGGCAAGAGGCATACTAAGGACATGAGAAGATACTAAGTGACTAGTGGTTGTCTATGTACAAAGGAAACCTATTTTCTATAGACACAAAGATTTGTAGGAAAATAATCATTCTACTAAGATCAACTCATGAAGGTAGATTGGTATAAGAAACTTAAAATATACCTACCTTCCCATGATATGTTCCCCACTCATTATGACCCCTTATAAAGACATTGGTCTACTATGAAGGTTGGGTACTTGTGTGAGAAAGTAGGTAACACTAAAAGGTTTTTTAATTTTCCTTTTCTAATCTACTAGCCTAATACACCTAAAAGTGCCTTGGTTCTTCCATGAGGCCAACTATGAATTTTGAACTTTGACTAGAAGGAGATGTGATTTGAATCATGTCTTTTAGTGTGATTAGACTTTTAAAAATATTTTTGCCTTTTGTTTAAATGATTTGGATTTTAACTTTATTTTAAAGGATTTTTAATATTCCTCCTCCATATGAACTTGGAATGACCAATCATGAGAGAAATATTGATACACACAAATGAGCTTTAGGTTAAGGTTAAAAGAAGATAAGTAACTAAAGACAATGATTGACTAGGACACTTGGGCTTAATAATGAACTAGGATGTGATCTCAAGTCTCAACCATGTATATGCTTAGTTTTAAATAAAAGGAAGAGGTAAAAAGGAGATCCAAAGTGGACTAATAAAAGATTATAATAATGAGATAGAGTGTTTTCTAAATGATCACATGGTAAAGGGAGATAATAACAAAGGGGAATAGGGAGGTATAACCAAATCACCATGATAAATTATCTATGGAAAATAAGGATAAGAAAGGAAAAAAATCATAAAGATACAAGAAAGAGAGTTTTGAGAAAAACTCTAGGAAAAATGGAAGGGAAAGCAATGATAAATAAGAGACAATCATATGCAAAATATAAAAGATAAGAAATATATAGTATAACAAGTAAGAAATCATGATAGAAGATAAGCAAAAATTTGACATAGTGTCAAATGATATAATAGATAGAAATAAGATTGGACCACATGTCCAATCCAATATAAATGTGAAATCACCATTAATTTTCTCATAAATACTAGTAAATCTATCCACACACACTATCCAATACATTAGATAGGTCTTTATGAAGCTGTAATCAAACTGCTACTAAGGTTTCATCAATCTTCAATGAATACTAGGAAAATACTTCTTTTATGATCTCCTCAACTAAAAAATTAGGAATTCTCAAAGGATCATGCTAATGAGGAAAATTAGGCAAAGGTCAGTTAGGAGAATTCATGGGAGAAGGATCTATAGGAGAAAAATGAATCACCTATGGAGAAGGATCCATAGGTGAGGGAAGGTTCATAGGTAAAGGAATCATAATTAGAGCCACAAAAGGTGGAGAAGGGACCACAAGAGGTGATAGAACCATAAGATAAGAAGGAGGAGCCTTATTGTAGGAATGACTTTTGGGATGAATGGTAGATGTCTAGGAATGGCTATAAGGTGGTATTTGAGATGTTTTTATAAGATATGATAATGATTAATGTGATGGGTGATACATAGATATCATAGACAATATACCTCACCATACTTGAGAAAATATTTAGGAAGTACATTTGAAGGAGGTAAGGCTTTATTTGATGATGGGGAAAAAGGATACAAGGTATCAAGATATTACCATAACTTTTGACAATAGGTGGAAGAATGGTTATCTATTTCATGGAAGCAACATATATTACTGTGAGTGGTTTTAGGAGAAGCGCTCATGGAAGGAAGTAAAATAGGAGTGTAAGAATATGAAGAAAATTCATTGTCCCATTTGGTAGGTAGAGGATCCATCTTAGGAAAATGAATAAAACCATCACCAAGGGAAGGTGATGATGAAGAAGGAATATAAATATGCTCACTAGAAGGATCGATAGCATCAAAATCAAGTGTAGGATCAATAACAATAGGAGCATAAACAAGATCAACTATATAAATCATAAAAAGAGGATAAACTATAGCTACCTCTACTGAGGGAGAAGTGGGATATACAAAAGGTCTAAGGAGAGTTTCACTAACCTCAAGGGTAAACCAACTACAAGGGTTAGGGTACTTATAAAAATGGTAAGGCCCAGTCATAGCATGATCCATGAATATAATCCTACATGGATCTTCAAAAAATCAAGGTGTTGATGCCATCTCTACCCTATGATAAAGGGTAAAAATATAAAAATAAACAACATAAGTGAATTGAAATAATGAGATACATGAAAATAATCAAGTAAATAAGAATGATAATTGATAATCTCAGTGTCATGGGCATGGACAAGACCACCTAATAATGGATCACCTAAGGAATACCCATCATCATAATCTAGGGTGTGACTATCAATGACATAGGTAGGGATAACCTTTTGATCTAATGAAACATGGTGACTATAATGCCTAGTCTTTATCATGACTATGCTAATTTAATCATAAGGAGGTTTATGATAATGAGGTTGTAAAGAATCAAGAATTTATGAGATGAGATGAGGTGAGAGATCAAAAGTTTTGATCTTTAAATTAACCTCATCAGGCTCATCATCATCAAAATATAAAAGATTAGGTGGAATGTTACCAATAATTTTAGGATGTCCATTGTAATCATGGGTTGAATTAACATGAAATGTGATATGTTGAGACTAATGAAATAGAACACTTGGAAAAGGTTCAAGAGTAGGAATCTTGAAGACACTATGGTTTTGGAATTATTTTAAATTTTAAGGGTTAGTGTCACCTTGAATCCTATAAATGGCTCCATTATGAGGGAATTTAATGCATTGGTAGGAATAAAAAGTGATAGCTCTCATGTGGTGAGTCCATAACCTACCAAGTAAGATGTTATAAGAAATGGGTGAGTTAAAGATCATCACCTTCATATGGGTGGTGATAGGTGGGATAGTAATGGGAAGCCACAAAAGAGGAATTTTCCTTCTATCGTATCCTTGACATGTGCTACATGTAGACTTAAGATTGCATTTGAAATATCCAAGAGTCTTAATGAAATCAAGATAAGTGACACATGTATCAAAACCCTCATCAATCAATGCATGTTTAGCTTTGAGATGATCGATTTGAACACTAATGAATAAAGGAGGATAATCTACATGAAGAAAAATCTTGTCAAGAATCATATAAGGTATGGGAAATTTTAGAGAAAGAGAAACATCTATGGTTTTGTCAATGTTGATAGAAATCTACTCACATTATTGTAAAATATTATCTTTAGAACTAGACAAAGCTACCTCCCATCCTACTAGGGGAGGATGAGGGAAATTCATCTGAAATAGGAGCTACATGAGATGGTTTTTATGATTTGGGGAAGTCATCATAAGCTCAAGAAATAAAATTTGGGATGGGAGATTAGTGAGATTTTCAATGGGATCCCACTCATCATATCCCATAATAAGGTTATTATATATAGGTGTGTAATGGTTAAGGAGATCCTTAGAAGGAAGAGCCAAATAAAATTAGAATTTTTATTGATAAGATTGAGAATAATATTTAGAAAAAGGTGGTAAATCATGTTGAGAGGATGAACTAGTTAGTTTAAGTTGATTTTGTGAAGGAGAAGAAGTTTTAGTATAAGCTTGGCATTGGAAGATGATGGAAAAGTTGTAGAGATAGAATGGGATGTGTTATCCAAGGAAGAATTGAAAATTAGATCGCCAAAAGTGATAAGATCTTCTTTCCCCAACTCATTTAATGGGTTGGCAAAGAATCCTAGAAAACATAATATGTGTTAGATGAAGGAGTGTAGATAGGTTGGGAATCAATGAAAGCCACCGCCATTTACATATTAGTCATGTTAGCCACATTTTCTTTGGAAGGTGGTTCAATAAGACTTTATACATTATTGGTGGAAGGGGTGGGATTGTCTTGATTATCTCAGATAGGTTGATGACTATGTAAAGGATATTAATAGATAGGCAAATGAGAGTTTGCTTGATTCAAGGCTTGAGTTTTATCATTTGATTTATAATCCTTGAAAGTAATCTCATAGGCTTGACACTTATAGATAATGAAATAATGATTAAGATTAGGTCCAAGAAGAAAATCCTTGTCTAAATTATGAAGTTGTCTACAAGTCTCATGAGAATGACTCCAACTAGCATAAAACCATCAAATGTTGTTAGGATAATACTAGGATTTCATAATATGGGTAGGGTTAAGTTCTTGTGGAAGAGGCCTAGGTAGATGCTTAAGAAATTCAGTCAAGGATAGAGGTTTGTAAACATTGATGTTATTGGGTGAAGGGAAATGAGGATTAGTATATTGTTGAGAAGAAGGACCTATTTTTGAAGAAGAGTTAAGAATGATATCTTGAACATTGTGAATGGTGTCATAGGAATCGATAACACCATCATTGGTGATATCGCAATTTTTTTCTTAAGTGATAAATGAGGAACCACAGAAGGGTGGGGTGACTTGAATTGATGTATTAGGAAATCTTATATATTATATTGGTTAATAACCTCCTCTATGGTACATGGAGAGAGAATATGAACTCAATATTGAAGTTTAGGAAAGAGTAAAATTTTAAAGAGATGAAAAGATTGCCATCCACCATTTTATGTTCCCATTTGTTTCACAAAGTCTTCCATCTCTTAACAAAGGCTTGGGTAGTTCATTCTCATGTTGTTTATGATTAATGAAATGGATCAAAGTGTTTTTAGGAAGATCATTAGTTTAGAATTCTTAAACTAAAGCATTTACCAAGTCCTCCAAACCAAAAATTTAATGACCTCTAAGTTGATTTTACCAATCCAAGGCATCACCTATGAGATTTTTGGCTAGGAGTTTGGTAGGTACAAAGGTGTTTAATTTGACCCAATCCTTGTAAAGATTTCCAAATGTTTTGAGGTGAAGGGTAGGATCGGTTGACCCATTATAATAAATTGTAGGTGTTATACCTCTTATATCAATGTTGAAAATTTGAGTAGTGAGAGGTTCATTTTTTTAATGATTAATGTTTTGTTAACATAAGGAGGTTGAGGAATGAGATTGCCTTGAGAATATTAAAGAGCAGGAAAGGGAACATTTTGGTTATGTTTGAATCAAGCCATTGGTTTTAGATGATATTTAATATTAAGAAGGTGGTTTTACATTCTCATAATTTGATTTGTGTTATAATCTTAAAAGGTATTCATTTGATTGAGATTTTTCAAGAAAAGTTGAAGTGTTTGATTTACATTATAAGCATTAGAATTGGTATTTGTGTTGGTATTGGTTGCTTGGGTACCACTATTAGTGTTGGTATGAGTTTGAGAATAATTGTGAGAATTTGAGGCACTAGACGTAAAATTTTCTCATGAAGCAAAAGATGGACTAGTTAATGGTTGAGAGGAAGAAGCACTAAAAGCATGATTGCCTTGGGTAGAAAATAATGAACTAGTAGAAGGATTAAGGATGGTGGACTTTATGA
Organism: Torreya grandis; assembly: GCA_037957365.1. Taxonomy (NCBI): domain Eukaryota; kingdom Viridiplantae; phylum Streptophyta; class Pinopsida; order Cupressales; family Taxaceae; genus Torreya; species Torreya grandis. The sequence continues at coordinate 198,110 of JARHVA010006444.1, read as the reverse complement.
GATGTACACTAGATGTAGAACCTACCATGTAAGTTGAAATACTCTACATAGAGGTAAAATAGGTTAGGTAAGAAGATGACATGGCATAAGGAGTTGAAATTGAAAGAAGAGGTTGAGAACCAAATAAATTTTTACCTCTAAATCCTATTGAGAATATTGGAGTAGCTGAATGAGGCTCTTTGGTTTGATAACTAATCATGAGGTAATAAATGGTAGAAGGATCCTTTAGTCTATGTTGATAAAATTCATAAATAAAGAAAATCATCTCAGGAGTATACTCTAACTTAGGTTGGCCTTCTAATGATAAAAGAGGATTATGCTATGAATAAGTATAAGGAGTCCCATAGTTTATTTTGTGAATAGAAATATGAGCCCTACTCTATCTATGGAATACCCTATTAGGATTGGTAAAGTTCATCATATCTATTGACTATAAATCAATGTCATTATCCAATGGAAAGTCCATGATGAAGGAAAAAGAAGGGAGATGAGAAATAAAAGGACAAAGATATGACTAAAATTATATAGGGTCAACTAGGTCGATCTAGTATACAAATAGGGACTATAAAACTATACAAGGTCAACTAGGTCAATCTAGTACAATGTAAAAAAGGTATAAAAACTACTATGTCAATTAGGTTTATCTAGTAAAATAGACATGGATTTTAAGAAGCCTAAAAATAGATTACAAGATGAAATAAGATAACTTTGTAAGTAATGAAAAGTAGTAAGAACTGAAAGGAAATAGACAGTCAATTAGATTAATATTGGCCAATCCAAATGAAACACATAAATCAAAATATTAGACTAACACTAGCTAATGAAAGCTTTTGCACAAATAATTAAACAAAGATCAAGCAAAAAACTTAAAAAGTAAAGATAACTAATTGGTCAACTTCATTTTTAATTACATTATTAATAATGATTTTAAATATGATTAGAAGTTGGCTATAAGTAAGGTATTAGATAAAAATCTAAGGATGGTTTTAAGTAATTTAGGATGAAAAGGACTGTAGTGGCAATGATACATGCTTGGTATTAGATCCTACCCCGTCACTTCACACACTGTAGAGATAAGGGTGTCATGTGTTTAGCTAGAATATACCATTAACCATGATTTATACTTGACTAGAGAATCAAGTCTACTTTCCCCTTGGTGATGAAATCCAAGTAGGTTAGCATAAGGTAGACAAAATGTTAAAGTTTTTGTCTATGTTTTTTTGATTTGGCTGTGTGCATAAAATAAAAATAGTGAAACTAAGTGATTAATTATAAATCCCCTAATTAGACTATGTGAACTATATACACCTTAAATTGGTCAAGCAACCACACATATCATGTCTTTTTGTATTTCTTTCACAAGAGACTCTGATTAGGGAATATGATCTTTTTCACATTTAGCCATGTCTTTCATTTTACTCATCTTGGTCTTGTTTCATGCTTGAGTCACCTTTTTACTTATTACCAATCATCTATATACTTTTGGAGCCTCATTCCACCTTAACTAGGTCAGATTTCCCATGCTTATTATATCCCCCTAGGTCTCGATCATATAGTATAGGAGTGATATGATTAGATTATAGCATTAGACTTTAGGGTATCCATTTCCAATGCTCCTATCTAAGGTCATTTTGAGTTCCAACAATCAGTTTCCCTTGCTTACTGAGTCCAAACCCCTTTCTTAGCTTCATCCTTAAGTTATCTAATGTTATCCTAATGTGAATAAATCTCCCAAATTCTAAATTAAGATTCTCTTATATAAGGGAATACACAAGGTATTTTATATCTATCACTTACTACATTAGCACATTACATAGTTAAAAATAATTCAATAGTATATCTTAGCATTCTACGCCACACATAGACTTGCATGATTGATCAAGGATGGGCCTATGATAAAATTTATTCATGCATATACCATACACATTTATTATGCACATTCCCTAAGGGATAAATAAATTTGATCTGAGACCCTAGCTTGAAGATTAATGTAGTCAATATTTAGGACAATAGGGGTTCTAGATCGTACAACCATACTTACCATGACCTAATTTTTTCCCTTATGATTTTGATCTATTTTTTGTTTCATGTGTGTAAATAAACTCAATCTTTGGAGATTTAAATGGACCTACAATGAGCTCTATTGGCATTCAACCTTTTAAATTTCATATATAGGCTCACACTGAGACAACACATAAAACCCAAAAAACTCAGATCTTCAAGATAATAATTGTAGAAAAGGAGTATAACACTAGATGCCAAAGTGCCTTATTCTGGCATTCCTACCCTTTCAAAAAATGAAAGGCATATATGGATTTGTGACACTATCACAGTAATGTATAATAGATTTCAACCTTTGAATCATCCATTTTAGCCTATTTTTCTAGATACATTTATTTCTCTTCCTATGTAACTCTCCCTATGTAATTGATGTAATTAATTTTGATAAAAACCTATATTTTACTATATTTGATTGGATTTTCCCCCTTACTCCAAACCCTTTATTGTTTAGGAACTAGACCCTAGTTTACCAAAAATAATAAAACATTTGGTGAACCTAACTTACTTTGAACAAAATCTAAAATCCTAGGTACATTTAGGGTTTTTCCTTCAAATTTTCTGCACAAATTTAATTTTTAATTTCTAATTTTTGTATAATTTTTTTTTGCATTAATCCTATTCAAATTTATTTTTAGAATTTAAATTATTGTCATTATTTTTTAAAATTATAAAACCCTAACCAAAAATCATATATTTTAAAACTAGGTCCTCAAACCCTAAGCCTCTTTCCCTTACAATTTTAAGAAAAATATTCTATAATTTTTGCAAATTGTTTGGGGTGTCAAAAATATTTTCAAAATCTCAATATTAATAGTTATTTTTTGCAAAAAAATAAATTTTTGATTTCTAATTTTTGTATAAATTTTTGTGCATTTATCCTATTCAAATTTATTTTTTAGAATTTAAATTATTTCCACAATTTTCAAAAATTCTAAACACATAACCCAAAACCCTACATTTCCAAACTAGTCCTCAAACCCTAAGCCTTCATACCTTGCAATTTTTTTTATTTTTTATTTTTAATTTTTTTTTAATTATTTAGATTGTCAAAAATATTTTCAAAATCTCTATGTTAGTAGTTTTAGATTAAGGTAAAAACAAGTTTTGAAGGGGCCCCAAAACCCTGAAACAAAGATAGAAAGATTAAGCAATTACGACCACAGGCAAAACCTAAAACCTACTACAAAGAAGTATCATAAATAGGTTTTATATGGACCTGAAACCACCAGAGAGACCACAAGTCATAACCCAGGTTTTACATAGACCTGGCTACACCATAGTCAAAAGATTACAAAAAACTAGGAAACAGGACCAGATAACATGACCAACTAAAAGAACCAGGCTATTCTTCTAGTTTCAAAATCATTTTCACTATTTCCTTACCTTTCACAACATTGTCCTGAATGGCAGTAACCACTGACATGGCTCCCTCTTGCATAGCTTTCTTTTGTGAGCTATGTCTAGTCCTCTTTCTAGGCCCCTCCAAGGATTTGATCTCCTCATTAGCTCTTTTTCCAATATTAACAGCTACAACACATATGCTAGATGTCACCTCCTCCATCTTCATTCAGCTTTCCTTGATGAGTTCCCTTAGGTTGTTCTCATAGTCTTTGATTTTGATGGGAATGTCTCTCAACTATTTTTCCATGTTATTGATTTTGTTCCAAACTGCCTTCTGGTTGTCTTCCATTTTTTCCAATTTCCTTTTGAGATCCATTATCTCCTTAAACATCCATGAATCAAGTTAGAGGATAGCCTCTACTTTGCAATTAACCCATCTCATAGGTGTGTGCCTTCCATAATTTTGCCTTTTATCACTCCACTCTTCTGTGTTCTTATTAGGACTATTCCCGCCTTCTTCAATATAGTCCTCTCTTCCCCTTTGATTCTGCTCCTTAGTTTCAGCTTGAGCTCCCGAGTCCGTTTCTTGGTTGTCGACTTGAACTCTATTTTCCCTCTCATTTATCAAAATAGGGTCCTTAACAGGGTCATCCAAGACTTTATCATCCTCGAACACTTGTTGGTTTTCCTTAGAGTCATGTTCACTATTTTCAGACTTATCCTCCATGTTGACTCCTTCTTTCTCATTCTTCTCTTGAATTTCTTCTTCCTCACTAGAATTAGAATTCTTGCTTTCTATTCCTCCCTCTTCCTCCAAGCTTTCCTCCCCAGACATATCAGTTCTCTCCCACTCTGTATCCTCATCAACATTCTGAATCTTGACACTACGGGGCTTGATTTTATCTTTCCCTTTAACATTTTCACTCTTGTTACTCTATGAGTCCTTGTTTTTCCCCAGATAAGGGTTCGTAATGATGGCCTTGTTCTTGCAATAGCCTTCAATTATCAAAATTAATCCTTCATGTAGAATAGGATGTGTTTCCTTCTTCCTGTGAGTGAATAAACTATGGATCACAGAGAACTACAAATAAAAGGGAAAGGAAATTCTTACTTTATGTCTGAAATGATTTAGGAATACAAAGTGGAATTTGTGGACTCTCTTGCTTCTTCCATCGAGTATGAAGTACTCCTGAATGCAGCATAAGGCATCCCTCCAAATGCCCTTAATCTGCTCCAATTCAAAGAAATCCCCATTCTTTTCCAACTTCTGCTCCTCAACGTCCATCTTAGGGAATTTGAAAAAGGCCTCATTTGAAATGCTTGTCTGCTTGGAGAATTTTATTCCTTCCATAGGTAGCCTCATAACCTCTGCTATAAATTCCTCTGTTAGATTCACTGTGATGCCATGCAGAGTGACCCTATCATCAATCTAGTTTTTGAAAAAAGCCATTGTAATATGAGGTTTTGATCCATGGAGCCTTTCCATGTAGTTCACAACCTTCCCTCTCTACAAGATCTTCCATACCTCTCATTTCGCTTTCCATTCTTCACAATTTTTGGGTTCCTGCTTCCTTGGTTCTCCTTTCCTTATGCGAGCCATGTAGATTTCCTTTGATACCCAATCACTGTAAGCTATACAATGATCCCACCTATTACCAATTTGGTTCAAAGCTCAACTTTTTTTAGGCACGTTCAAGATCCGCTTCTCATTCTCGAGGACATTCCTTTTTAATGATTGTAAGCCTTTCTCTGCAAAGTCACTCTTCCAACTCATTATTTTTCTATTACTAGTTGATCTTTCCCTCCTTTGCATGAGTTGCATCATGATGAATGAGTGCTCTAATATCCACACTCTTTTTTAATGTTTCATCTCTATGTTAGTAGTTATTTTTGTATTTATTTTCTTAATAGTACATTTACATATTCTCTTTGGTGAAAGAAATAAAATGGCTATTAAGGAACTTCTTCCCTCTCATCCCATAGATCAATTTCTAAATTTTTCCAATAATTATGATAATGAATGGACAAATTTGCAAAATTGCACATTAGCTAAAAATGTGGAAAATGATTTAATTTAAAATGAAGATAATTACTATTACTATAATGAGGAATATGATGATACATGTGAAAGTGATAGTGAAGAAATAGTAGATGCATCTTCTTCTCTCAAACCTATCTCTTTTATTCCCTCTTCTAAAGAAAATAATTTTGATAAATTGGAAAGATGATTTTAACCTCATTCTCTTATGCACAATGCAAAAAATGAACAAATTAGTCATGCACTTCCAAGTGAACCTCTTATTGGTAATAATTTTCTTTCATGTAAACCTAATATTTATCTTTCTTTTGCTACTTCTATGTTAAAAATACAATAATATAAATTCAATAAAAAAATTACCAATACATGGTTCAAATAATGCATCTCCTACTCTCAAATCTACTTTATCTAAATAATTTCTAAATGATAACTCTCTTACTCTTACTTCTCATATTACAAATTAAAATAATGCATACACTCCATCCATGGATAACATAGATGCACATAATATTCCAAATTCACATGATAATTTATTTCATATTATAAAAGAATTAAATTCTTCTCTTACACCTCTCCCTAGTGATAATGGTAGTGATAATGAATATGATAGTGAAAATGCAAATGAATATGAAAGTGAGAGTGCCTAAAAACAATAATTTATCTATGATAATGCATGGAATAATGATGATTCTTATGTACATATTGAAGAATAAAATGCATCTCATGTTTCTAACTCTTCTCTCACTCCTCTCAAACATAATGCACTACCAAATGTTGTTTCTACATCTACGCATGATTGTATTTCAAATAGTACACATGTTAATGATAACATCACATTTTATACTCAATTAGAATTTTATTCACTAAAACATAAAGATACCAATAAATCTCCCTAGCCACCCCTCACTACAGTAGAACCCATCTCTCACTCTTCACCTAAAGAGAATGGCAGCACACATCCCTATAGTAAAGTCTAGGTTACCATTATTCCCAAGGTTCAATTGAACACACCCCTCTTTATGATCCAATTTCTAAATGTAACATTCCCATGCATAAAATTAAAGATCAAATTCAAAAACTAAATGAACCACTTCAAGATGCTAATATACCATCTTAGGAGATTATTTATTTGATACATGCAGTAGGTAAATTACAACACCAAATACATATTTTTACCTTGGAAAACAAGGATTATAATTATTGGATGGATTCTAATGATTTACATGATAACCCTCTTCTGAATATATTTGTAAAATCTTCATTTCCTAAGCATTTATAGATACCATCATTACCTCATTTTAATGGAACCAAAGATCCATTCATCCACCTTCAAGCCTTTCAAAAGGCTTTTCCATCTCATGTGCATCCTTTGATTCTACTTAAATTATTCTATCATACATTAGTAGGGGAAGCACATAATTGGTTCTTTCATCTACTCCCCATTGGCTCCTTTCACACATATCATGACTTAGATGAGGCATTTATCAGACATTACATAGTAAACATGAGACCTCATTTTACATATGAAAAACTTGTTACATTATATCAAAATACTTCAGAGCTAGTTAGTGAATATATATTATGATTCAAGATGTTCATGTTAATATTGGTATATAGACTAGTCAATTTAGAGATTTAACATATATTTATTAAGGGGATTCATCAACCTCTCCTTGAGTATCTATTATATCAAATAGAGTCATCTTTTAGGCACTTATGTTATATAGTTCTAGCTTTAGAAAAGAAATTGGGATTAATTGAGGCAAATACAACTGATTAGATTACTCTAGATTTCATAGTAGTACCTACATCTACAGCTCCTAACACACAACATCCACCATGTCCAAAACAAGATAGGATATCTCAACCAAAAGGTAACCAATTAAAAATAAAGAGCCAGTCACCAGAGCACAACCTATAATATGCACTATAGGGAACAATAAAAACTCACCACTATAGTTGGATTCATAGTAGGATAGCCCATGTTTTCATATTATCAGTTCTACTAGATATGAGGTTAATCACATTACCTTCTACTCATTGACGAGATCAACATCTCTTACATATACATTGACATCAGCCCTTTGTAACTATCATTATATTTGAGGACATAGAGATAATGATTTTTATGGAATTAGGGATTCTATTAATACACATGTTTATAATGACATCATATCATTTTCATAGGGGGCACCAAAATATCCTCCATCATGGAACTATACACCTGATTCATCCACAACTGAGTCATCCTAAGACATTCCTTTATAGGATTCATCAATCACTCATCATGAGAGTAATGTAGGTTATACGATAAAGCCTCATAGGAGAGATCTTATTCCACCTATTTATAAGGTTTGAAAACTATTACAAAAAGAGTAGCCTGCATATATCACTATAGTCAAAGGAGTACATAGTGCAATTCTATATACATATCTAGCACAGTCATATGCACCACAATAGAGAACTACTCTAAAGAGATATTCACTATGACTAGATTTTTAGGGCCCTATCTCACATAGCAACCTATTATAGTTAATATTAAATTAACCAACATCATAGAGTATTTTCCCAGATAGATATTCACTACAACCAAATTTTTAGGGACCTATTTCATGTAGTAACCCACTATGATTAAGATTATACAAGCCCCCATCACAAGTTTCATCTCCATCTCGATCTATTGCTTAGTCATATGCATCATAATAGAGGCCATCAAGTGTTATTTCATTCATCAATCCATTATGATTGTACTTAGATTATCCTTCTCCATAACACATAGTTTTAGTTTCATATCTAGTGAGGTTACATTTTATAGTCTCCATGCATAGCTCCAATTAGTGCACAATAAATAGTATCAGACATAGAATATGTTCCTACATAGCATGATTAATATGGGTACTTAGTCAATTGACCATCAAGGTTCAAATAGATATACAACATGCATTCATACCAATATTAGTTCATAGCTTCACTTATTAGGGTAATGATGGAATTGAAGGACCAATCTTTGCATTCTTGAGCCACTCTCAAGTAATTGAGCACAAAAATCTCTCTTTTGTCCCTTCCTACTAATAACTAACATTCCTAGTTCCAAATATGCATCCTCAAACAAACCAAATTATCCAACTCTAAACCTTACCAATATCCCATTTTACCAAGATTAAACATGTTTAATTTCTCAAATCAATTCCCAAATTACAAAACCAACACATTTTTGGCTCACATGTGATTACAAACCAAACCTAACATCACACTTTTACCTATAAAACAAAAATAAAAATTCATTCCAAATGCTATCTTACCAAACATATACAAACCTCAAATATCACATGTCAAATCAAATTTTTATAATCAACCATTTGCAATAAACATACTAGTATATTCCAAACATCAATAACATAATACAACTAAGTCAAAATAGTAACCACTATCCATATGTATATATATATATATATATATACATGTATGTATGTATGATTTTTCAAAATATATACATCACATCAAATATAATCAATCATGAATGGGTGTCATGCCCTCACTCTCAGTCTCACTCTCCCCACTAGTACTAGTCCCATAATCCTCTCTTGCACTCGATGACCATGCACCTCCTCAAGCTCCTGAATGACTTTTATGACTACTATCTCACACTAGCAACTAACCATACTCCTTAGACAAGTCTACATACTACCTCTAAATATTTGTATACTCATCTATAATCCTTGTACTCACTGATCCATAATCAAGTGGAGGCATTGTATGCCTATCTAGCTCATCTATCAACTCATCTCTCTCTCCCATTGCTCTAACATATTTAGCTATCACTATAATAGATTTATCAAACAAATGATCAAAAACACTAGATATAACTATCACTCACTCTATCAAAACCTCTTCCATAACATCATTTGATACATGACATGTAAGCTCTCAGAGTGTTGACTCAATGATGGTATCCCAAAACCCATCATCTACACTTCTTGCCCCAGCTTGTACTTCATCTTAAATACCTCCCACTCCACTTGAACACAATGTAAAACACTACATTAGATATATACTTTCAAATCATACTAAAACACAAGATTATACATAATTCAAAATAAAATTTCTACTTATCTCATATCATTTGGATTAGTGTAAGATCCTCATATATAGGAGCATCCCATCCATTGGTACGATATAATGGAGCCCACTAATGCATATCACACCATGTGGTATATTCCTCTATACATCTAACATCATCTACATCAGGAATATCTATAGCCAGATCTCACACATCTAAAGGTGATGGTGCTAACTCAGCCTCAGTAGGCCTTGCATGATCTCTTACCCTTACTAGTACCCATGCACTCCTCACCCATACCCATGCGACAAGGGGCACATCCTATGGTACCCCAAACTATCTAGTACATGCTCATACTAAAAGCACTCATACACTCCAACCTAGTGTTCATGTAACTAATAACTGGCCCTCATATACTACAACTACACTCCATCCTCATCCCACTCAAAAAATCCTCTATAGGCCTCTATATGATATCATGAACCACCAATCTATCTAAAACTCATCTATAGTGATCTATCCCGAGAGACTAGATAGCTAATGTAATCATCCACTATTCCTAATATGTCCATGGATGTGCCCACTCTATCCTAGGTAATCCAATCAATCACACAACATCAATGTGATCATAATCCCAACAATGCAATAAACTAGCTATGCTCACACCACCATTGAATTCCTCATACATAAACCTGTAAAGATACCCATATAGGTGGGCAAGCATAGTCCTATCATATGACAACATAGTACCATACACCTCCACATTTTGAATGATCTTATGTATCTTATATGCAATTGACACCCTAATCCCATACACAATAACAAATAAATACAACAACATATCCAACCACTTATGTAGATGCAAAACACTAGACTATACTATAAATGAAGTATCAAATCACTATAATTGCCTCTTTGATATATGCTTGAGGGCACACCAATAAAATACAAGGACACATGATCAATAACATTAACACCTATGTCATCCTACAAAGTCACACACCATCCACTAACTGACAAATGTCAAATGTGATATACACCCTCTAATTTCATAGTAATCTCCCTTATAGGAAGACATAAAGTACATGTATCTACATTCCACCTCTCACATAAGGTAGTAATTAGATATATATCCCACTACATAGTACCTAGGTAACACACATGGCTCAACCCTACCCTATCCTCACAAATCTCTCATTAGTAGATAATGGCAATAACCTTAATGTCTCCATCACCTAAACTCTAAAAAACTCACTCATCCATACATTACCCTCAAAAACACTATAAAATAACATATATATCAATCCACAATGCTAAATCAAAAGCCAAGCAAAACTCACAATAACTAAACAAAATAGTAGCTTTAAAAATCTAGCCTTTAGGATAATATCATTAGGTACAAGATGGAAGCATTAGATAGGATCACTATAACGTGGAAAATAATTCTAGAGCTTGGATAGTAGCGTTGGATGCAAGATAAGAGCACTAAAAGTAGTTAAAATTTTCCTAAGCTACTTTAAATTGCTTAAATAAATTAGAAATAGGCTTATAAATAGGGAAAAATTAAGCATTAAGCTTACTCACTAGGCTAACATCACCTCTAGCCTCTATATGGGCTACCAACTACTAAAAATAGGTTGTGGTAGGTTCTCATCTCTTTGGCATATCTCTCACTCCAGAACTCCAAATCTCAAACTAGTCAATATGCAAATAAATAATCAATCAAATATTCCTATATCAAATAAATTTTTCATCTAAAACAAATTACCAATTTTACCATAACTAGAACCGCTTAACTCCATTTTGTTTCACATAATCATGAGAAAGATACCTTTAACATCATTCAATCCTCTCTCTCTGAATACATTATTTGCCTACTATGGCACACACATTATATTTTTAATTTGTACCTAGACATACACCTTGATCATCACCAATTAAAACTTGTTCTAATTTCAATAACTCAGTCTAATCAATCAAACAACCTCTCAATTAATTTCACACATAAAAACCTTACATCTAATCCTATGCCACTAGTCATCACTTTTGGCTCAAAATACTCTATTGCATGATCTTGTCCCTACCTCAAAAATGGGGGTATCATTCCTACTATTCTTACACTTACCTAGCATGCTTATCCACTCTCATATGTAGATACACCATGGTTTACACACATCAAATAGTCATATGATAAAATTTAGCTCAGATCAATCAAAATATATAGTGATTAAGATTACATGGGTCACTCAACAATACTTAGGACATTCAGAGGGATACACCTTGAATTTTCAAATACACAAACTATTTAGATATAGTGGTTCAGATCATATAGATCCATAGTGATTTTAGGTTATAGGTACATAAAATATTTAGATATAGTGGTTCCAATTATATGGATTCATAGTGACTTTGATATATATTTAAACTCAAATATTAGATTTGGGGCATGTACATTACTACACGTCTCACACCTATAGCTTCATACATCATGACATAGTTACAAGACCAAATAGAAAATTATAGGCATAATACAAAGCATAATGTTTTGATCTCAGAATTTTCACTTAGGGCATGGCATGATAGGTCATATCACATGTGGTTATATAGATTACTAGATTATACATACACATCACTCACATACTAGATTTGGGTGCATGACACAAATGTTTATATTATTCATCATCTAAGATTATATATATTGGAATGGCAAGACATGTCATTATATTCTTACACATTTACCAAAGTTTTAGATTACACCTAGTTTGTCACTAGGTTGGACCACACAACCATTTATAGTAGTTGGTCATTACATTACCTAGACCTAGACTATATGAGTTTGTGTGGGATAGAGGACAAACATTGGTTATGGGCCTCTGAGTATTTATAAATTTTAGTTTAGATATTCAGAGTGGGGGCATGATATATATTTTTATTCACAACATATATATTTGATACACACATTCCAAATTACATGAGTTTATGTGGGACAGAGGGTAGATATTAGTTTTGGGCCTCTGAGCATTTCTCATTTGAATCAGATTTAGCACATGGGGCAAGCATTAACCTCCTCTATATTACTTAAATTACACTTCTATATTGACTACAAGGGGCATCCATTTTAGGGTTTCCTTCTTTCTCTAGGCACTATTTAGTTCTCCATCCACTTCCATGGCCAAGAAGTGAGTTGGATCCTCTTACAACACATTCAGCTCCATGTAGGTAGGTTTAGGTATGCATTCTCTTTTATTTATTTTACTCCAGTAATTCATTTCATTGCACTAATAGATTAAAAATTGGGAAAATTTATACAACCTAAATTGGTCAAACAACCACACATATCATGTCTTTTTATAGTCCTTTCATAGGAGACTCTGACTAAAGAATATGAACCTTGTTCACATTTAGCCATATCAGTCATTTTACTCATCTTGGTCTTGTTTCATGCTTGAGTCACCTTTTTTCTTGTTTTTAGTCATGCATAGACTTCTAAAACCTCATTCCACCTTAACCAAGTTAGATTTTCCATGCTTATTCTATACTCTCATGTCCTAAATCTATAGGACAAAAGTGTTAGGATTGGACTAAAATGCTAGACCCTAGGGTATCTATTTCTAGTGTTCCTATCCAAGGTCATTTTATGATCCAACAGTCAATTTCCCTCACTTAATGAGTCCTAACCCATTTCTTAGCTTTGTATTTAAGTTTTACAATGTCACCCTAATGTGAATAAAGCTCCCAAATTTGAAATAAAGAGTCTCCTATATAAAGGGCTACACAAGGCATTTTATATCTAGCACTTACTACTTCATTACATAATTAAAAATTAGTCAATACTATAGCTCAGCATTGTGAATCACACATAGAATTGAATTTTTTATTAAGGAAGGGCCTAGGAAAAAGATCATTCTTTCATCTATCATGCATGTTGATTATGTACATTCCTTAAGGGAGAACTGTATTTGATCTGAGATCCTAGTTTGAGGGTTAATGTAGGTAGTGACCAGGACAACAGGGGTTCTAAATCATGTGATCATACTTCTCATAACCCATTTTTTTCTCCTTATGCTTTTGATGTATTTGTTTTTTCATGTGTGTAGATAAACTTAAGGTTTGGAGATTGAAATGGAGCTACAACAAGCTTTGTTGACACTCAACCTCTAGAATTTCATACACAAGCTTACACTAAGGTAATGAATAGAACCCAAAAATCTTAGATCTTCAAGACAAAAAAAAAAACTATAGCATCTGACACTAAGGTGTCCTATTCAAATTCTCCTATCCTTTCATAAAATAAAATCTAAATCTAGATTTGTGACACTTTCCCAGTCTTGTGCAATAGATTTTAACCCCTGAATAATCTATTTCAACTTATTTTTACAGATAAGTTTATTTATCTCCCTATGCAATTGATGTAATTAATTTTGATAAAAACCTATATTTTATATTACTTTATTTTATTTTTCCCCTTACTATAGACCCTTTATTGTTTAGGAACTAGACCCTAGTTTCCAAAAAAAAAATTAAACTATTCTAAGCATGTAAGCAATACAAAAATAAAGGTGTGAACTAATTACTAAAAAATATGAGGTTAATTCTAACTTTTAAAAAAGGTATAATGTTGACACTATATGGATAAAATATAGAATAAGTTTGATAGGGTTGAACTTGTAATATGGAAGCAAAGTTTGAAAATGAAATGGGTCGACAGTGTCAATCTAGTTATTTCAGAAAGAACATAAAACTAGGTTGGTAGTGTCGATCTAGTTGACTATGCAAGGATAGTTTTAAATAATAAAAATTATGAAAGGAAAGATATTACAAAAATAAATAGAGAAGTAAAAAGGAACCTTGGTGGATCAGAGATTCAATGAAGGAAGATTGTTGATGAAGAACCTTAAGGTGTGATTGAGAAACCTACAAAATCGATCAATAGAATCAATCAAGATGTATAGGAACCTACTTAAAAAGTGTTGAAACTGTAAGGGGTCAACTAGGTTAACCTAGTAGGCTAAACTAGGTGTCTAAAACGATGGAAACATGTATTGCATTGACTGGGTTGATTTATTTGCCTATTTTTGGAAATATATGCACAATAAAAAATTATTTGGTCAATATAATTAATCTAGTATCTCAAAATATATGATCAAAAATGATGATCAAAAGAATGAAATAAATGAATTAAAAGTGAAAAAACTTCAAAGGGTTAGTTTCACATCAGTTTCACCAGAATTTATTGAAGGTGAAGCCAAAGTAAATTCTAATACTAACAAGAAAAGAGACAAAAATGAAAATGTGAAGACAATCCAACCATTGGTGGAATACAATCATAAATGCATCATGTCTATGAATTAATCCTAGATTATATATTATAGATCATACCTACACTTCTCATTGGGATACACTTGTTAAGTGGGAGCATGACTAATATGGGGACCCACTAAACCTGATTAGGGGATCACTTGTATCACTTATCACAGCATATCATGCTAATAAGGGTTATAAAGCCTACAGTCTAACACAATCACAGAATAACCCTAATGGAGTCCTAAGGTTTAAAGAATTCAATCTATTCTAATAAAAATAAATCAAAATCTAATCTATTTCACACTAAAACTTGTGGCATAAATTAAGGGTTAGAAGCAATAAAACAAACAACTAAACTAAACATGTATTAGAAGACTTATACTCATGTCAATGTACATACAATCTTAATACATGAAGATAATAATACTAATGCATTATCTATCTACTCTTACAAAGGAGAAATAAATTTAAGAATACTTACCTTTAAATATGAACCTATTAAGCCTCAATCTCTCACTTCACTAAGGTGCTTTACAAGAGATTGTTGTGGTATGTAAAGATAACCAAGATAAATCATATCTAGGCTAAAAAACCTATATAAGCATCCAAAATACATTTCCATAAGATAATATATATGTATTCAAATATATTATGGAACCCTAAGCTTTATTCCTCAAGTAGAATGGTCAATAAGTAGATGTTCACTCGCATTTCTTCACTAATAATTATTCTCTTATGAAATGGTGGGAAATGAACTTGTATATATAGGTAGATCTTGATCTGAATCCTACTGGTAATTTCAAATGTATAGGGTCTACCTAATTGACCCAGTGTGTTTTTTAAGACAAATCACTAAGTTTGTGCAAGGTCGACTAAAAGGCTAACAAACCAAGAAAGTGAAAAATGCCCCTAAACTATATTGGGTCAACCCAGTCAACTAAGTAAAAATAACTCTCCAAAAGGATGTTAAGGCAAGAAAAATATGTTGAAAAGAGGAAAAATACTAGAGGTAGGACTGAAAATATTAATCTTAGGGTAAATGGTTTTAGGAGACAAGTGTGTATATGACAAGTTACAAAAGGGGAAAAAATCTTATGAAGAACTAATGGTCTACCCAACCCTTAATGCACCCATTAAGGCATGCACTAAGAGAGATTGAGACTCAACAGGTTCCTATAAGATACAAAGTATCAATAATTAATAAAATTTTGAAAATATTATGCGTATACACCTTTCACCTTCTCAATCTTAAGTTCTAGCCTCTTTACCTCTTGTTGAATTTTTATTAACTCCTTTATAGATTTTACTATGAATGGAGTCATGGAATTTTTAATTAATTTCTTAAATTTTTTGTGTAATTTCTCATGTGTCTTTGGAAATTATTAGACCAAAAATTTGTGAGATAGAAGATGCTTTCCTCCATATCTACTTTCACATTATGATCATCTTCTTCAAGAGTCTTAATTTCTTCAAGCATTGCTACAAAATTATGCATACAAAAATATATAATGTGTTATTCTTGTTTTAAATTCTTTATTAATCCCTCTAGAATAATCTTTTCTTCAATAAAAATATTTTCTCTCAAAGATTTATTCACTAGAGACTTTCCTATTGCAATTCAGATATTCCATTCTCACTTTCAATCTCCATCACTATTTTTAACTATGTCAATTTATTCTCAATAGTAGATAAAGTGCCTAAGACCTTAGGAAACCATTTCTATATAGTTTGTAACATTTTATCTATCCATTCATCAACTACTTTAGCCTTGTCACCAATTTCTTCTACCTCAATTATTGTTTGTTGATCAATCATATCTCTTGAAAGAAATGATTATTGAGCAACAGATCTTTCCACTTTGGAAATTATTTCACACAACTTAGATTTTTTTTGTTTAACTTGGCTTTATCAGCCTTCTCTTCATCAAGCTTCTAAAAGAGAGTATTGATAAGGATCTCCATGTCTTGTTTCAAGCGCTATGTAGTGACCTCTCTAAGGGATACCTTTGTAATGACCAATTCTTATTTAGTGATTTCATTTTAATTTTTTCCCTATGGAAAAACTGATATCTCTATAAATTTCTAACTTTAAGGCTCAATCATCAGCTTTGAAGTCACTTTGGCACTCTTGGGCTTTTTACCCTTACAATTAAGACTTATCAAAAGTTTTAGGTTTATCTATTCCAAATTTATTTCTTCTTTTGACTTTATAGTTGTTTACAATGGCAACCATGAAGATACATCCATACTAGTGGAAGTGGCTGAATGTATTATCATTTTTTGTTGGTTATTTCTCACCACTATCGCCTGAGAATGAACTTCATCTACATTTAGAGCACTTTGAACAAAATTGGAAATTACTTATCTATCTTTATCTTTCTTTACTTATTTATATTTATATACCTCTTTCTCTTTCCTTAACTCTCTCTTTTTCTACCTCTTTCTCTTTCTCTGCCTCCTTCTCATTTTCTTTCTACTTAGGTTCAATTATTATCTCTTGTTTTGATTCTTCCTAACATGAGATTACTTCTATAGTAGTTACCTGATCTAGATCTTTTTGGGTAAGAACATAAGGAATGGTGGGCTAATCCTTAGAAGGAGATGGAGGAGGAGGAACACTAATCTCCTTCTGAATAGGTTTCTTAGAAGGTTTGAAACTAGGATACTTTAGAAGTGGCATGAGTGTTGATGGATCTACATCTTTCATTACTAGTTGTATGTTTTTTATTGGTAATGAAGTTGAAAATGTAGTGGGTTTTGTAGAAATAGGAGTGGTAGAAGTAATAATGGTATAAGTAGGAATTTTCATGGAAGAGACTAGTAGAGATGCAAGGGTAACTGGATGAATTGGCTCCTTTTCTTTCACTAGAGTAAGAATCATCAACATTCTTCTTTAGTTTCAACTTCTTTTTTATTTCTTGACTACCTTATCCTTGTATTAATTTCCTCTTATGACTTGTTAAATTTATGTCATTACTAGATCCTTCATGTAATAGCCCTTACTAAGAAGCCATGGTTAAGTCATAAAGATAACAATTGAAGTTCTCTTTATAATAGTCTTTACTTGATTTTTCCTAATGTCAATTTCTATGAGTGGAATATTATCTCGTCCCATTGCATGATAAGAATCATAAATTACTTGCCCATCATCTTCCATGTCTTCAAAAAATGTATAAAAATTAAAAGAATGAACTTGCTCAATATTCATCCTACTATTATCTCTTATTCTCACTTCAAATTCATGTCTACAATCAATCTAAAAGTTTAGAAGTGCAAGGATATGCATATATTCAAGAGAAACTATGTTTTGTGTTATGCCTTTGTAATCAAAATTTTATCTAGATTCAAAATATTATTGATTGTAGTTGTCATACATATTTTTTTGTACATTCTTGGCCTAATAAATACTTTCACAATGATAATGGACAATAATAATAGGAAAACTAACTGGAGAATGGTGAAAATTAGACTATAGATCATGCAATTCTACCAATTGCTTACACAACTCCATAAAAATCCATTTATCACTAGGATACCTTGAGAAATTTAATTGTGTTCCTATAAAACCATCAACTCTAATATATATGAAATCTAGTAACTGAATAAAAACACACCCAAAATGGGAAATTACCTCCTAAGCTACACTAGATACTCTCTTCGCTTTCAAAGTAACATTCAATTTAAAAATGATTTCATAAAAGAATGCATCATTTACCCTTCTATAGCACTTGAAATATTAAAAAATAGTCATTTGAGGGTAATATTCATAGATGGGATTTGTTGCCAACATCCCTTTTGTAGTCAACCTAGAAAAGGATCCATTAGATGCTACAACATATACCAAATATGAAATCATTTTGAAGTCAAGAGTCTACAATACATTAATCAACTAATGATTAATGTTGTTGCTTATCATACTTGAATATTAAATCATATAAGAACTCTTATTGACATAAATAACCCTTATATATGCATACATCCAAGTGGAAAAGTTCTTGGCATTCTTCTCTCCATTGATTCTACACAATAACTATGTGATGTCGTCAACTTCTTAAACTAAGTCAGATCTTCATATTTACTTTAAAAACCTTGAGGGCTATTATAGTTTATTTAGATAAGTAGTATTCATTATCTTAATGCAATATATTGTTTTATTCTCCCATTAATTTTTAGCTTTTTCTACTAATACATCAAGCACTTTAGATCTTTTTGGGATCTTCAAATAATAGTCAAAATACTAAACATCTAATGCGATCACCACATTACCAACAATATATTTAACTATAATAGTGAGAGAATCATAATATTTAGCACACTCATGAACAAATTTAGGAAGTTGTGCAGAGCTTGGGAAAGTTTTACCATTGAAGATTCCACTATTTGTCATTCCTTACATTAGGGGTTTTTTGACAATGGATTTGGATATTTCTAATAACTCATTTATGGAAATATGACCCATATTAATATCACTAATTTCAAATAATTTAGAAGTAATGTAGGATTAAATGGGATATCCTTTGTATTCATACTTCATCCTTGCTTCTTTTGGCTTCTCAACTCTCTTTGCTTTTGTCTTCCCTTTCCTAATTGGCCCTAAAACTTCTTCAAGTGAAATATCAAAAACTTCACTTAGAGTTGTTTCTTCTTTTACTCCTAAATTTTTTTATTATTTACACTAGTAAGACTTGGTAAATGCTCTTAGAAACTCAATGATTATTCTTGTTGGTTTATAAAAGGTTTAAAAACTGAGTTAAGTTGTTGTCTCATGTAATAATCCTAAGCAAGCTTTAGGTATTAGGAACTTCTAAAAGTAGAAAGCTTTAAAAACTCCAAGAAACTTATTCCAAGAAACATGGAGTCAAAAATCTAGGAAGTTCTAGGTATTTATAAAGTTTGTAGGATCAAAAACCCTAACTAAGTGGTAAGCATTTATGATTTTGATTTTATTTGGGCAAGTTACTAGGTTTCTTTAAGTTACATAGGTTGGAAAACCTAATGAAGCAAAAAAAGGAGATATTTGAAACTCTAAGTAAGTAAGAAATTGTTTATAATTTGAGAAAGTGATTCCTCTTAGGAAATTCAAGTTTCTTAAGACTAGTTACTTGGGTTCAAGACTTTGAGTAAGTAACAACTTGTTCAAAATCTGAGCAAGATGACCTAGGTCAAATGCTAGGGATTTTTTTTTAAAATCATTTTTTTGGTATTTTGTTTAAGGTTTTCACATGTAAAATTTTTCTAAATAATTTCAAAGTTTTAATCAATACCTATGCAAGCAAAAACATTACAAACAATTGTAAGTAAAAGAAGAAATGACAAAACATCTTTCAAAATGGCACATGAAAACTTACCAAATAAAAAATGAGACGAACACCCAAAATAGAAACATGAAAACAAATGGTTAAAAATCTAAATACCTCGAATGAAAATGGGTTGTGAATAATTTTCTCCAAAATCACTCTAGAAGCTCAAACAATGTCACTCAAGATTCACAAGGGCAATAGCTAGGTTAGACAACTTGAAATCTAGGTTGGAAATAAGTTGGAATTTTCAATATTTATATTAACTCATGCATTAATGACAACTAATTAACACATATGAATAAATCCATGTAAGCATTTTGATGATTGTTGGGTTTCATGAACTAATTTTCTTATTTTGGTCTATGAAGTCAAGTATCTCTACAATCTTGATTTGGTCTAAGCTTATGAATACTTAATGTAGAAACCTAAAACTAGCCATCGATAATATCCAATCAAGATTTTGGCTAGTTTCCATCTAAAATACACAATTTGGCCTAAGAACACTAAAACATGTAAAATGATGTGAAACTGATATATTTAATTGATGATTTTAGCTACGGTATCCCTAAATGGGGTAATACAATTTATGGGATAGCTAAATTTGATCATTTCATTTTGAGTCAAAATGCCAAATTCGCACATGTGTGCTCTGGACTCCTCTTTCATATAAAATATTTTATGCAAGACTTTTGCCTTTGTTATTTATTATTGGCAAAATTTTAAATGGGAATACGCATCTAATGTATCTGACATGGACTTCCAATTCAAATCCAATAAAATTTAAGACCAATAACAAGGCATTCTAATCAATTTGGGTAATTTTTACATAAAGTGCTTAATCACGCTTAAGAGCTAATTAAACCAAATCAAGGCCTAATCAAAAATTCCATGGAAACTTGTTGAATACTTGTTTTTAGAAATGAATATTGAATATTTTCATCATCAAGTGACCTTATTTCTTGGGAAAACATACCTAGGCCATAAAAGCCACAAATATCAGGATTAATGCCCTCCATGCCTCATCATGCCTTCCATGATGCCATCCATGCCTCTTAATTTCCCCTTATTCTAATGCCATGATAAGGATAATTATAAAATTTAATTGAAAAATTAAATTAATCCTCAACTACATATCTCAATATTGAGATGGATGGTTGAGGTTGATTCTGATCAAATCACAAAATATATAAATAGGAGGCCTCACAACATCATTTCTAAGCTTAATTTGTGCAAAGTTATAATGTATAATTGGTTCCAAAACCTTCATGTAACTAGTGTTATAATGCCAAATTGATTCTAAGCCAAGCTAAGCCATAAACCAAAGGTGCCAAGAGGAGATAAAAGTAGCCATATTCCATTAAATAAGACCACGTGAAGCACAAGCCAAGAAAGCCACAATTATAAAGGCATTTGGAGCATCCAAAGAAGGTGAAAGGAATTTTTGTGTTGTCATTCCATGATTTTTAGTTGTTCTTGTCATTTGCTTTTCTTAACTAAGCTCTCCCTAGTGTCTAGGCCTAGATATGTTATGCTATTAGTTTTTTTATTTCACTTTTTTTCATTTTAGAACTAAAACCATAATAACCATCCTCTCTTTAGTCAAATTCCTATATCACATAATGCCACACCCAGTGGGACTAGATGCATCCTACACATGAAGGAGATCCTTTTGCAACCTTAAAAATATTATTTAAGCTTTTAAAACTCTTTAAAATTGGTTTTCTAACTTTATTTAACCATTTTTTGTTGCCACAATTTTTACATAGTAACCAGCATCGACAAAAATATTGACATCAATTACCTGACTTAACCAACATCGATCAGCAAAATTGACATCGATTAGATCTCAGTTGTTGGTAATCGACATCAGTGATATTGATCGATGTTGATCACTATGTTTTTCTAAAAACATAGACTTGAGACCTAATTTTCCATAGTTTATTTTTTCAAACTCAAAAGGGCTTCAAAGCTAAGGGATATGCTAACAATTTTACTATAAGACCAAGTAAGATATTTGCTCAAAACATGTTAAATCACTTTTACATGCTTAAAATTTTATTAGGAACTTTTTTTTGGCATTTAGAAAATAATTTAGGTGTTTTTTATGAATTTTTTTCAAAGTTTACAACTAAGACCAAGGGGTCAAATGAACACCACCAAATACTTTTGGGTTTTAAAATTGAACACACTTGTCAATTTTTAGTTGTAATAGTTGTTCAATTAGATTTTGTTTAGAAAAGAGAGGAATGTTGTGTGTATTCTCTTCTATTTTTCCCCTATATGGAACCCTTGGAATCAAAAGCATCATTCCTATTACAAGTAGCCTATTGCAAGGCTTAGAGAGGAACTTTTCTAAATCACTCCCTAAAAACTCATCAAAGTTTGGGTGACCCTGAAAATGACCCTAAAGTATTTATTTTCATGATTTATTTGTTTTTATGCATTTTGGCTTACAAGGGGGACTTCATCACCTCCCACAAGTTTTTTAGGGAAGCTTTGACCCAATGTTTCATCTCCCAATATTGAATTCATTTGACTCTTTTAAAGTTGCACATGGGACATAATGGCACTTTGGACATCACACTACATTGAGAAAACAATAGGATGTAGTGGTTACAAAAATGACTAGACCTATTTACAATAAGCTAGGTGATAAGGACCCAAAATCCATGCTTTTATTTTTCATCATTTAACATGAAAGTCAGTGTGAAATTGATTCCCCTAGATCATTCAAAAAAAATTTAGATTTTAGACAAATCCCCACTTACCATGGAAGTATTATTAGTGCAAGGTGCACATCAAGGTCCATGTCATAGTACTATCATTTGAGTTAAGGGGGGTGTAAAAACCCTACTATATAATGTACAATTACTTTTGGATGAACACTTTAAATTCTCTTAAATGATGTATATCAATGGATTCTAACAATACCAAGCAACCTTGTCATATTAAGATCTAAAGGTGATTAGTTAGTTGGTCTTATCCTAGATTAAAGTCTTGTTTGGAGTCAACACCTGGTGTAAACAAACAATGCCAAACCAAACACATGGTCCTCATTTTTATTTGAACAAAGAGGCATTATGCTACCCATGTGAGATCATCCATTTGCCTTGTTCAAAAGTGCATCAAAAGCTTGAGAGTCATATCATCCACTTTGGCGTAGTTATGCTACCCAATTGAGTCTAGACCTTTATAAAAGTTGTTTAAGTCCTTCACTTATAATTTACATTTGAAATTACACCTTTACAATTTTATAGGGTTGATGTGTTAAGTGAGTTCACCATTTTCACTAAATTTGAGGGAACTTAGGTTTAATTTATAATTTAGGTTGAAGGCCATTTTAGAATCATAATCATTATCATCACTTTATAGACTTAAGCTATTTTGTGCTAAACACTTGCACTTTAAGTCTATACACCACAACATTTTGAGTTAAGAAGGGTAGTGCTATGGTAGCAAAATTGTGGAAAATTGTATTTTCCTTAGAGAGTTTTTGAAATAAACTTTTTTATCACACATTTTGGGTATTATAGCATCGTTATGTTATCCAAGTCATTTAAAACTTTGTTTCATAGCCCCTTTTGCATAGAATTTCAAATCTATTTCTTCATATTCAGAACGATCCAATTGTACTTTTGATCCTTTGTCTAAAGCAAAGTTATACTATTTACCTTTGTCTAGCTTGTTTGTCAAAGGAACAAAGTTTTATACCATTATATATGAGAAAATAAACTATTACTAAAGTGCCTTTTATTTCATACCTTATACCTAGTTGACCAAGTTCATGTCTAATAATCAAATGCCTAATGTTTGTTAGAAGTGTTTCAAATCTGTTAGATTAAAATTTTCATCTATTTTAAAAGTCTATATTTTGATGATATTTGGCCAAGAGGCCTAGCACATGCCTTGTTTGAGCCTAGCTTTTAATGCTACATTTTGGCCAAAAGACCTAGTAACTTTTAAATTATTAGATTATATTGATTTGAAACACTTCGACCTTAGAGTTTGGCATTTTAATTTTTTGGTCCATTTACTTACTCATCTTTATGTGAACAATGAAATGTTAGATATTTTACGCTATCATTTTTTTCTCACAAATCTTTGCATAAAAGTTTTGATCCTTTTAACAAATCTAGACCAAGTTAAAGGCATCATTTGTTTTAGATTTTGTCCTTTTTAGAGTTTGTATAACTCTTTGACCTTTTATTACCAAGCATTAACTATGGATCCTAACATGTATTATTATACTTTTAGTTGACTCATGTACAATATAGGGATTAGTAATGTAGTTGCAAAGGAATAAATGGTGCAATACCCCTATGTGGATAACATTGTTTATGAGATAGATTATTATCCCTCTTATAATACTCAATCAGGGGCACAAAGCCAAGACCCATTGGCTAACTATTTGGTTAACACACCACCTTACATAGAATAAGACTAAGAAAAAACCACACAATACTTAGATATAATACTAATAGTGGATGAGCCAGTTATTCGATAGTCATATTCTACTAATATGGCTTCCACATATGATCCATTTTTGTTTGAGTGACATTTGTTAGAGAACAAAGATGAGATTTTGGTTAGGGCCATAGAGGTAGGGGATAAGTTTGTAGCAAACTTCCCACATGAAAATTTATTGAGTTTAGTAAGAGTGCCCCACAATATCATTTACAATCAAAAAGATTCTTATAGTAATCCTATAGCTCTAGTCCAAATAACATACTAAGACCCAAATATATCTAATTGAGGAAAAAACATCATGGAAGATCACTTTAAGCAAATGCAAACACCATATAAAACTTACCTAAATTTAGCACATGATTTTAGTCAAATGAATATGGTAAGTAAGCCTCTCATTGACCTAGTTACTTCAATAGGAGTGTTTATGGAATTAATTAGACAATAAAATATGAGTTTTGACCCATTTATACAAACCATTCTGATAGATAACTTGATATATATGTTAGTTATTGTAAAAGTGTCTTCAACCTATATAATTAATACCAAGACAAACATAGTAGACAATGTGAAAACAACATCCAGTCTTGATCAAAGTCATACTAACACACAAAAAATTAGCCAACAACATGTGCCTATAGTTAATCCCATGAGTAGATCATCATACCAACGAATAGGAGTTTCTGTACCCTAGCCTCAACCAGTCACTTCCTCAAGTGTACAACCTATAGGATTGGATAATCAAACAATAGCTAATGTTATGCCTCAATGATAGAATGTGATGAATCCTACTCCCACTCAACAAGTAGTGATTAGTATTACACAACAATAGACACAACCTAGTGTATCAATGTAATAGAGGAAGAATGCATTTCCACCTCAATTGGGGGAAACTAATGTTCCCCCTCACTAGGTAATGACAAACATACCTCTTTAGCCATAGAATAATATGCTATTCCAAAACCAAGAAAATGACTAGCCAGTAATGTGAAAATAATGGTCAGTGATATATGTCAAATCTATAACCTACTTTCACTTCCTCATAGGGATTCATGCAACAAAGAGGTCCCCATGTTTGTCAGGTACCTACTAGACAACCATTGGTTCAAAATGTGACACAAATATAGAGATAGGGTCTTGGTCCACAAGCTCCCACTCAATATTAAGGTTTGAATAGTTGGCAACATGTCCCTTTTCAACCAAAATAGGCATATTATAGTTATATCCCTCTATCCTAACCATAAAATCCTCCAAGTCAAACCTTTATTGTCAACCCAAACTAGAATATCATGTAGCCAAATGTGTAATTTATAGTACATCCTAATCCATGTATGCATATTCTTGGTTTATTCCCTAACCAAGCCAATGTACCCTAATAGATGTATCCATCATACCCTGGTCAAAGTGTCCCACTTTTAACCTCCTAGCCATTTACCCAAACCAATATTCTCCCTCAAACCAATATCCCTTTCAGTTTCCTAATCCAATAATTGTAATAGATGAAGGATGTGATTCATTTCATTCAGGTGAGGAAGCAAACTACGAAGTTCAAATTAGATGATGTGTGTTCCTATCCATTTAACATGGAGTATTTTTAGATGCCATTTCCTCTAGGATATAAACCAACCAAATTTGATAAGTACAAATGGAAAGGTGACCCTAAGGCCCATTTGATTGAATTATTTGTCACATGTCAACCAGTGGCATATAGTGACATATACCTTTAACTATTGTTTTCAAGGAGCTTAGCTAGACAAGCCTTGGAGTGGTTTTTAAATTTTCCCAAGAATTCAATAATATACTTTGATGATCTTTTTGATAAATTTATGCAACACTTTTCCTATCACTAGTGGACCTAATATAAGTGAAGAAAAAATATAGGGAGAGTTTTGCAAGTTATTTATAGTGATGAAGAGACATTACAAGATGTTTTACCCATAGTTTATGAAAAAAACAATTAGCTACTATGTTTACTAAAAATTTGCATAGTGAGATAGCCTATCATCTAAAACTACAATGTATACATACATTCAAAGAAATCATTGATAAAGGTTTGTTGATTGAGAGGGAACTCATTAATAAAGGAGTCATCAAAATTAGTTCTACCAATTAGGGAAATATCTAACAACATCCTAATCAAGCATAAGCATCACAACCAACATAGGCCAATAATCATGAAAGACCAAAGTAATTCAACTGAAATAGGAATTTTGTAGGAAATTGAGTAACTAAATCTCATCATATCCAAACTATGAAGACATCATCTGCACCACCTTTTTAGCTTACTCTTACCCAAAAACCTCTTTAGCCAATGTTACAAGTGCAACAACCATGACCTGTACAACAAATACAATAGTCTTTACCATTACAAACCCCTCCTCCTAGAATGACCTTCTATGCACATCATGTCTTTAGTGTCCTAGGAGAACCTATTGAGTATGTATTTCACAAGCTTGCTACCGCTAATATGATTACTTGGCCTATACCAAAGCATTATCCATAAGGCATTCCTTTCCTTGATTGGTACTATGAAAATGAGTTTTGTGACTATCATTGGGTTAAGGCACATAATCTACAAAGATCTATCAAATTCAAACATCTAATCAAGAATATGTTGGAGAATGGGGAGATAAAATTAGATAATGATGCTTCCACTTCCAATAAAACTCTTAGGATCTATCAAAACCCCTTTCCCTAACATAAAAATCAAGAAATACAAATCAATCAATAACAACAACAACAGCAGCTAGTGAAGCAACAAATTTATTAGTATCAGAATCAAAGGTTGAACCAATAAAATCAAAAAAATTATCAATAGAATCCACAATGACAAAACAATGGACAAAACCAAGGTCAGAATGATAACAACTAATAAACCTACCATGTAGTTACACATGACTAAAATAAGGTTTTGGGTCATATTGCAGTGGGTAGAATTAATACCATCTCCATTAATCCTAGACCAAGCACTAATTAACCTATACCATTGCTAAACAATAATATTCAACAAAATCATATGGATAATCCTTCATTAACTTGGGAGTGCATACATGAAAACTAGTAAACTAGGACTCCCACTTTTGGATCTTATAGTGACAACTTATTCTTGCCACATGACCATATGTAAGTGCACTAACAACTGAGACTTGTCTTATCTAGTCCTAGACCATTTCCAACATTGATTTTGAAATAATGGTCTAGTATTTAATCTCAATTATGAAATCACAAATTAGAGGTCAAAGATTATTATCCCATGACTATAACCATCTGCCACTTTACCTATCATCCAACCAACCATTCATCCTCAAAATAAACCATTCAGTACTGCCCAAGACAAGAAGTTTGATATTGTGGACCAATTTCAAAAGACACTAGCACAAATTTATATTTTAGATTTATTATGGATGTCAATAGTCCATAAGAACATCTTGAATGATTTTTTGACCCAATACACTATTGCTAGTGACATGTCCCTTGATAAATTTCAAGCTTTGGTTGGACACCTAGCTCCAGCCCAACAAGTCATATTCAACCAAAATGATATGTCTTCCCTTGGCCCACTCTATAATAACCTATTGTACATAGAAGTTTGTATCAGAGGGCATAAAGTGAAATGTGTCCTTATAAACATTGTATTTGGCCTCAACATAGTGTACCTTAAGCTCATCAAGCTTCTTGGGTACATGATGATAGATCTCTAGCCAAAAATAATAACTATCAAAGATTATGATAATCAAAAATGAGAATCATAAGGCACCATTAGTTTGCTAGTTATCATTGGGATTTTGATCCATGATATAATTTGCCATGTGTTGGATCTTGATTTATCATATAACATGCTTTGAGGTAGGCCTTATTTACATGAGATTCATGTATTCCCATCAACATTGCACCAATGTATCAAGTTTTCCCACTCAGGGATGGAGGTGAATATTTTAGGAGATTTACACCCGTATGAACACTACAAGCATCTTGAGGTTAAATTTCAAAGCTATAATTATCAATATGTTATGAATTCTACTTCCATATAAGACAAAGTAAAAGCTATACATATTGATCCTTCATCAAATAACTACATATATCCTAATACCTTAGATTCCCTTTCCCACATGTCACCTCCTAAAGCTTCTAATCATTTCACCATTTTAGATAATGGACCAAGAGAATATGTGACTCATGATACATTTCATATCACCAATTTTCCTCAAAATTTTAAAACCTTTGGGTCACCTAAAGTTATTCAATATATGCATTGGTGACAAAAGAACAAAGACAAGGGACCTATCACATTTATACTATCATCTGGCCTAGGACTTGACCCTTTTAAATGGAATGAATCATTGTTATATAATGACAACTAGGTTGATTATTATAAAATTGCAAAGTATTCTATTCCTAATAGGATCATGGAGAATCAAAATTATGAAGGAAGAGGCCTCAAATTGAATCATCAAGGAACACTCAATCCAATTTTCATGACTAAGTATGAAAGACCTTATGGACTTGGATTTAAACTGCCTAGGGGTGATCCCACATATTTTATTCCAACTCCATCACCAATGACTAGTGATGATGATGCCAATAGTGAAGTAGAGTCTGATCATAGCCTTACCTTTGATAACCTAGATGAAACCAACCTATTTGATAACAATGCCATTTGTACCCTTACCCAAGTCATTCATCATAATCTATTACCATTATATTATCCCCAACTGATAGATTGGGACCAACAAGAATCTAGTCTATTGATTGATGAGTTTTAGAATGATGAGGCATTCTATGATTTCTTAGGCCTTAGAGATAATGTTCCATTGGGAGATCATAAATCAAGATTCTCAATCACAGTGGATATTTCAGCCTATTTTGGAGAGCGAGTGAACACCCTTAGCCAAAAACAAATAAATAAAACATTGAGGTCCCAAAGTGAAAACCTCTTTGAGGCACTTTATGACCAAGGAAAAAGTAAAGATAAAGGCCATTCTAGTGGTGAAAACCTATTTTAGGTGCCATTAGATGGGGGTGTTCATTCTTCTTTGAATTTAGAATAGGAGACCACTAACAATAAACTTATCTATGGATCTATGTTTAGTTTTGAGAAATAACAAGTATTTTATCAAATTATCCAATAATTTCTATTTGTTTTTGTTACATGGCCAACTCTACCTTTAGGATACTTAGATTCATCATGCCTGGGAGAAGTTGAAGAGCAAGTCTTAATAGAGGACCTTGACATAGTCTAATAGTTTAAGCTACTACATACTATCCTAGAAGATGGTTCAACTCTCCTAGTCAAAGAGATAATATAGGTAAACATCAAGACTCTATCAGACCTAAAATGGATAAAATTAGGTGCATCCCTCACTAGGGAGGAATGTGACATTTTTACAACTCTATTGAGAGAGTTTATGGATATATTTACATGGGCCTATTTTGACATGCTAGGATTAGACCCCTCCTTAGTTCTGCACCACCTTGTGGTTAATCCTAATGCCAAGCTGGTAAAACAAAAGCTATGTAAGATGCATCCTCACATTATTGTATTGGTAAAGAAAGATTTGGAAAAAATCTTAGAAGCAGGATGTATCTGATCTATTGACTACTCAGAATGGATCTCTAATGTAGTACCTATTAGCAAAAAGCTTGAAAGAATCAAAATTTCTACACATTTTTAAGACATAAACAAAGCTTTTCTTAAAGATGATTTTACATTACCTAATATTGACATGATCATTGAATCCATGATACGGTATGAAATGATTTCACTCATGGATGGCTTTTTAGGATACAATCAGATCAGAATAACACTAGAAGATTAGCTTAAAATAGCATTCACCACTCCATGGGGAACATTTTGCTATTACGTGATGTCATTTTTCCTTACGAATGTGGGAGATACATATCAAAGAGCCATGACTATAATATTCCATGATATGGTGCATGATATTGTTGAAGACTATGTCGATGAAATATTTGGAAAATCTAACACTAGAGTTGACCATCTAGCAGTGCTATGTAAGATATTTGAAAGAATATGAGAGTAAAAAGTCAATATCAATACAAATAAATGTGTTTTTGGTATAACTTTAGGAAAACTACTTGGTTTTATCATGTCTCATAGAGGTATTGAAGTTGATCTAGATAAAGTCCATGTTATAACTAAGATACATCCACCAACCAATTTGAATCAACTCCATAGTTTACAGGGTAAGATCCAGTCAATCTACCATTTCATATCTCAATTAGTAGACAAGTTCCATCCATTTACACACCTTTTGAAGAAAGGAGTTGAATTTCATTGGGATGATCACTACTAAATAGATTTTTAACAACTCAAAGATTATCTTGTCAATCCACTTGTTTTATTACCTCCTATGCTAGGAAAGCCCTTCTTGTTATACCTATTAGCTACTGATCATGCCCTAGGGGCACTCTTGGCTCAACATGATGACAAAGGAAAGGAGAATGTTTTATACTACCTAGGCTATACCTTGATTACATATGAAAATAGCTATACACCTATTGAAAAATCTTATATATCCATGGTTTTTGTAGCTCAAAAACTGCATCATTACATGTTGAATAATAAAACCATGGTGATTTCAAAAGTACATCCGTTTAAGTATCTACTATCTAAAATAGTTTTTCAAGGTAGAATGGTTAAATGGATCATGATTATTAGTGATTTTGACATAGAGTATGTCAATCAGAAAATAATCAAAGGATAAGTTCTTGTAGATGAACTTGCTAAAGCACCTCTCACAGACACACAGCCACTCAAGTTTCCATTTTTTCATGAATCCATCATGACCATTATTGATACACCCCTTGAGGAGTAGCCCTTGAATCTATACTTTGATGGTTCATTCATTATGCATGGATTGTGGGTAGGCTTGTTGTTTATTGTACCATAATGGGATCTAATCCCTAAATCATTCATAATCAACTTTCCTTGTACAAAAAACATGGCCAATTATGAAGCACTTGCTGTTGGAATATGATAAGTAGTAAAATGGAATATATCTCATCTTTAAATTTATGGTGATTCTTAGTTAATCATTAATTGGGTCATAGATAATTCTTAGACCAAATATGACAAGCTAGTTTTATATAAATCCATGGTTGACACTCTTAAAAAAAATCCAACATCTAGTTTGAGCACATACCAAGGGCTAGTAATAGAACTACATATGACATGGCTACTATTGGTTCTCTGATTTGACAAATAAATAAAGCTAGAGAGTGTCAATTCCTCATCAAAAATTTGTCATCCCAAGCTCATGAACCTTCAACTATTATCATGATTTATGATATTATTGGTCCTAATTATATTTGGTACTTAGACCTTTATAACTAAATTCATGACCAAGTTATAACACCTAACTTATCTCAAAAATAAACCAAATCCTTCATTCATCATTCCATTTGTTATACTTTACTTGGATCCACTCTTTAGCATCATAGTTTTGAGGGAACTTTACTTCATTGTTTAACTTTAGTAGAGTCTACATTAGCATTAAGATAATCTCATGGAGTATGTGGAGCCCATTATAATAGGATAGTCCTATCCAAAAATCTCTTGCATACTAGTTATTATTGGCCCATAATGGATGCATATGCCATTGCATATGTAAAGAAATGTGAAAAATGTCAATGGCATGCTAATTTTATTCATGCTCTAGCAAAAACTTTGAAACTAATGTTAACACCATGTCCATTTTCTACATAGGGACTTGACCTTATTAGGAATATTAACCCCACTTCATCTGATGGCCATAAATATATCCTTACTACCACCAAATAGTTCACTAAGTGGGTTGAAGCTATACCCCTCACTTACATGAATGGAAAGAAAATTTCCAAATTCATCTCCAACCATCTCATCTACCACTATGGTATCCCCTCTAAAATTCTATTTGATAATGGAGGATCATGGAAGAACAAAGAGGCAAACCAGTTATTTATTGAATACAACATCACCTAACATTTTTCTATAACATATTACCCTCAAGGTAATGGCCAGGCTAAGGCATCCAACAAAACCACTATCAACATTCTCAAAAATATTTTCAATGATGTTGGTCATGATTGTCACCTCCATGTATTCCCTACCCTATGGGCATACCATGCCAATCATCATACCCCCATAGGAGCCACCCCATACTCACTTATTTATGGTTCTGAAGCCATCCTTCCCATTAAGGTTAAATTTCCTTCACTATGCATCTCTTTCAACCATGTCTTGGATGACCATGACTATTGAGTAGCTTTCCTGCAAGACCTAGATCTACTAGATGAAAAATGGATAGCCATACTTAACAATATTCAAGCATATCAAAATTGACTCAAAGGCCATTATAATTAGCATGTGAAGTATATAACATTTAAACTTGGTGATCTTGTTCTTAAAGAGAGCAAAAATAAAACCATGATAGAGAAGAAACATAAAGGGAAATTCAAACCAAACTAGATAGGGCCTTTTGTCATCACTACATATTATGGATCAAGAGCATACAAGCTTGCCACACCAGATGGTGATTAACTTTTAGAGCCAATGAATATTATTCATCTCGAGTAGTACTATACTTGAATGCTAAGGTGTATTGTCTATAAGGACCATTTTAGTTATTCATTTTTGTCACTATTTTTCTTTGTACACATACTACCCTCATCTATCCTCTTTAACATATCAAGTTTTGCTACTGACCTATCAACCCAATGTGTTCTAAAGCCTAGCCCATTTAACCTTGGTTTCTGTCATTCATTACATAGTTTCAACATCAAGGTATCTAATCAGTTCCTTAGTTCATTTAAGGAATTTAGATAGAGATCATATTTTTGGATAGTGTGATAGATGTTTCATTAGTTACATCCTTCAATTGTTAGTCCTTTCTTACCACTGGTATTGATACTAATTATAACTACCTTTGGTCAAATTAGTACCAATAATATATGTTGTTGTGTCCTATTTATAACTACCTATGGGAAAACTAGGGGAAATACTAAGCTTTAACATACCAACTTTCCACTTCCTATGCCATACTATGTTTTTTTATCAACTATGTATGTTTTGTTTGAATTGGATATCGCACTAGTCAAATTCCTCTACTATAAGGCCAAAACTATAGTGACTTGAGGTCCTATTTTGGGACTATGTAGGTATCACTCAATACCTATTGAGGTCAGATCAGTCAACCTTTTTCATAATTCTCTCACCATTTTATGAGCAACCTAAGTTTGAATTCTCTCTCAGTTTTGCAAGCAACCTAAGCCAAGCTCTCACCATTTTGAAAGCAACCTAAGTTTGAATGCTTTCATAATTTTATGAGAAACCTAAGTCATGTTCTCACTATTTTTCAAGATTTAACCATTTAGTTTCTCTTCATTATTGATTGAGTTGTGACACTCAAAAACACTTCCAAAAACATTTCAAAGAATCATTAAAAAAGAATAAAAACATCGACCACTTTTTTACCTTAAGAATTTCAGGAACCCTTACTAAGTTACAAGTAAATCACTTGCCATTTAGTTTTCACATCTTTCTTGGCCTTTTTCTCTCATTCACTTGCCATTTTGAAAGACCATTCCTATTCTTCTATCACATCCATTCTATTTATTTTCTTCAGTTATCATATTCTTCCCATTCCCTAGGAAAACTACATTTGGCCTAAAGTTTTTTATTTAATATTACATCCATGAAACTATGTAGGCAGTGTCTACTTGCCTAGTCCATATGTAGATAGCTTGACCACCCCATTCCTTTTATTATATTATCCCATTTAGTTCATTTGTTAAGTTGTTGCCTATTTTTTAGGGGTAATGTTTGTAGGATTTTTATTGCATTGTTTGTTTGTTTGTTTTTGGTTGTTTTAGTTTGTTTGTCTACTTGTTTGTTTGATTTCCACATTATTTCATTGATTCAATTTATGTGTGATCATTGGGTGATTCCTTGCCCAAACTTATAGTTTAATCTTTCCATATTCATATGTTTACATTGTCATTATGGTTTCTATCATTGGTGCATTATTTTTTATTGAGTATTGGATTATGAGAGTCAGTGTTTATGCATATTTTGGCCAAGTCTTTATGTTGTTTTATCATAAAGCCTACCATAAAATTCTACAACAAACCTTAGCTTCAAGAAGTCTATTTAGCAATGGTATCATCTCTTTAGCATTGGCATCCCGATTCACTCCCAATCATATCCCAAATAGAGTGATTGACCACATAAGAATTTCAACCTTTGCTAGTTTGGATGAGTATCTTCCTGCTAGTAGGTTGTTCCAATTCATCATTACCCTTTGTCTAAAGTTGTCATCATCCTTGGCTAATTTTATCATGTTTTCCATAATTAGGGTCCAATGATTATAACCACCTATGGGCAAATCATTACACACCATCCCACCTGCATTTCTCAAGTATTATAACCACCTTTGGGCAAATCATTGTGTTGTCACCACTTTAATTTTTCTAAATATATATGGTAATGATACTATCTTGTTTTTATAACCTAACTAGGGCAGCTCCATCTTCTCAATTATTATAACCACCTTTGGGCAAATCATTATGTTATCATACAACATTGCCACTATCAGGGTATAATGCTTATAACCACCTTTAGACAAACCATTATGCACCATCCCACTTGCATTATCAATGATTTTGGCTAATTTTTCAATATAATTGTGTTTTCAACCCATCATCTTTATTTTATTTGGTCCCTTCATTTTGCTTCTTTCTTTTTGATGGACCATTTTCCAACCCACTTGTGCCAACTATTTCCTTAAGGGGTTATCATACAGTTAGCTTATTATCATTGTAGTTGTAGGCATACATGACCTTTACATTATTTGATAAGATGTTATTATGATTATATATTTAAATGCCTTCCCAAATAAAGGCAAACTGTAGACACCTAAAACTAGCCACTAATAACCTCTGATCACAATTTTGGCTAGTTTCCATCTAAAATGCCCAATTTGGTCTTAAAACACTAAAACAAACAAAATGATGTGAAAATTATATATTCAACAACTGATTTTCACTAGGGTATCACTAAATGGGGTAATTAAATTTATGGGCTAGCTAACTTTGATCATTTCATTTTGATTTAAAATGCCAAATTTGCACCTGCATGCTCTTGACTGCTCTATGGACTGCTCTTTCCTATCAAATATTTTACACAAGACTTATTATGCCTTTATTATTTGTTTTTGGTAAAATTTTGAATGGGTATACACATATGATGTGTCTAACATGGAAATCCAATTCAAATCCAATCAAATTTAGGACTAATAATAAGGAATTATGATCAATTTGGGTAATTTGTGCATAAAGTGCTTAATCATGCTTAAGAGATAATTAACCCAAATCAAGGCCTAATCAAAAATTCCATGAAAACTTGTTGAATACTTATTTTTAGAAATGAATATTTAATATCTACATCATCAGGTGACCACATTTCCTTGGGAAGACATCCCTAGGCCATAAATGCCACAATATCAAGATTCATGACCTCCATGCCTCATTAATGCCTTCCATGATTCCCTACATGATGAGGATAATTACTAATTTTAATTATAAAATTGAATTAATCCTCAACCACACATCTCAATATTGAGATGGATGGTTGAGGTTAATTATGATCAAATCTAAAAATCTATAAATATGATGCCTCACAACATCATTTCTAAGCTTAATTTGTACAAAGTTATAATTCATTATTAGTTCCAAAAGATTCATACAACTAGTGTTATAATGTCAAATTGATTCCAAGCCAAGCCAAGCCATAAGCCAAAGGTGCCAAGAGGAGACAAAGGTAGCCACAGTCCATTAAAGAAGACCTCTTAAAGCACAAGCCAAGAAATACACCATAATAAAGGCATTTAGAGCATCCAAGGAAGGTGAAAGGATTTTTTTTATTTTCATTCATTGCTTTTTAGTTGTGCTTGTCATTTGATTTTATTAACAAATCTCTCCCTAGTGTCTAGGACTAGATATTTTATTCTATTAGTGTGTTTATTTCACTTTGTTTTCATTTTGGAACTAAAACCATACTAACCATCCTCTCTTGAGTCAAATTCCTAGATCACACTTAAAAATTGCCAACCCTTATTTATTTTACTCATGACTTTGGGAATGTGAAGTAACTTTGAAACCTTGGGTTGTTCTAATTAGTGCTTTGTGGATTTACAAAACTACTTTACTTAACTTTTTATTAGAAACAAGTCATTAATAAATTATGATCTAAACCAAATGGTGTAACTCAGATTTATAATGAAAACTTACTTAAAAAGGAATAAGTAAAGTAACTTTGAGAACCCAAGTTGACCTAGAAATTAGTCCAAACACTTAGTTTTTTAAATCTCTTGGAAATATGGTCAAAAAGGGTTTTATGATGATGACCCAATCATACATTTTGTAACCTTCTAGGGTAATTTGAAGTGATCTTAGTAATAAAATCAATTACAATGAAAATTACTAAAATCTAAGTCTTATTTAGGGGACTGAGTTCTAACAAGGATAACTAACTTATGTAAGATTATAGGTAAAAATTGAAATAGGGGTAACCCAAAATTCCATGTGTGAAATTTTGGGGACACCACCAGTCCTATGGTCCCTATATTATATGGGTCCCATTCTAAATAGGAAAATGAAGTAGGTGTTATAATGGGATCCCCAAGGAAAGAGATACTTATCATAATATAGGTTCTAGTTATCATGTATAAAAAATCTAGTGGAGTTTAAGTCCTTAATACTATGGTTGTATTTCACATTAAACCATAAAGATAATGAACTAAGGGTGTTTAGTGACTTTGAGTTGGTGGTCAACTAGGTTAAGAGTAAAATTAGTGCAAGTTGTATTACCTTAGGAGGTATAAACATAAGGCCTTAGATTTGATTGAAATGTTTAGTGCATTTAATAAAATCACTATCATTAGGGAAGAGAACCAATTTATTGACTCATCAACATGTGTAATGGTAAACTTAACTCCCAAGGATAACACTGAGTTGAAATAGTTCTCTATGGAATTAGTCCCTTGTCCATCTATCCAAACAATGTGATGAATTTCTAGGTTTATAAGGATGCTTGCCAAATTATCCAATTCCTTAATAATTTTGGGATATTTTAGGTCCATATAAATAATTAATTATACATAAAAAACCATAGAATCGAACTTGATAGCCATGAGATCCTTAAAATTCATGGGAATCAAATCTCAAAAGGGATGATTGCCTTAGAAAGAGTTTTGACACCCTGGACCTTGCACCCCAAATGAAGAAACCAAATTTTGATAACTAAAAATGTTGAATCAACCTTGGGTCTATGGAAAAACATGAAACCATTAATGTGGGTCATATCTGGATAGACCTCGAATGTGAGCAAACAAAAATGTTATTGTTATGATATAAGGATGTAATTTCATGGTCCTATGGAGACCTCAAAGTCTTCAATCTGAAGGTGATTAATCACACCATCCCACTCAAACCAAGCCAAAAACCATTTAAGTATATATAGAGACCTATGAACTTGATCATAGAACCA
>JARHVA010006444.1:45000-155000 GCA_037957365.1 Torreya grandis | reverse complement strand
GATTGGTTGTCTTTGGATTCTACACCTTAGTTTGTGTTATTTTTTGAACTCTAAGAGCTCGAATCTTTTTGTTATGTCTTGATGAATCATGATGATAAAATATTGAAATATTACCAATGTGAAGACAATTATAACAAGCAACATCATTCATAAATCTTAAATGATGTAGATTGTGACTCTTTCATAGTCCCATAAGTACTCATTCTTGGAGGATATTCTACACTCTCTTTCTATATAACTAAACTAACTACATGAGAACTAGTAAAAATTGCATTAATATGCATAACTTATGGTATTAGGCTATCTAAATGAATTTAACTTCATATTGTTCTTAAGGTTGACCTTCTTGTTCACATTATCAATCTCCTTGTTCTCTTTTTGATCTACTTTTAAACCAAGACCTTCCTTATCATTGGAAAAATTTTGACCACTTAAAACGTCATATAGAGCTTTAGTTCTATTTTTAAACTTCTCATAGGTCTTCATCTTGCTAGTTTCTAGATCTAATTATGACATTAAGGACTCTATTTTTGATTCATACCAAGTGCATTCTTATTTATTAGCCTTTAGGTTAGTAGTGATTATCTCTATCTGAGTTTCAACCTAATTGATGATCTCATCATGTTCCTTGGATGTGTGACTCAGTCTCTCTTCAAACAAATCAATATGATTTTTATATTCATTAAGTAATTATCTTAGTTTTTTATTCTTCTTTCTTTAAAACCTTAACTTTTCTAATGAACTCACCAATTTTAACT
The DNA here is from genome assembly GCA_037957365.1 of Torreya grandis. Lineage (NCBI taxonomy): Eukaryota > Viridiplantae > Streptophyta > Pinopsida > Cupressales > Taxaceae > Torreya > Torreya grandis. Next base: position 154,242 of record JARHVA010006444.1, on the reverse strand, counting down.
CAATGTTCACTTCAGCCTCTTCTTCATTTGTTTTTTCATCATCTATAATGCCTTTCCCTTTTGAAAAACCCTCATTGTCTATTTTTATAGCCATGTATAAGGATTTATTATTGTCATGATAATTACTATCATCATCACTATCAGATGTACTTATGTCACTTACATCATATGAGCTATTATATTCTTTGGTATAGAAACTTCTCTTGTTCTTGAATGACCCTTTCTTTCTTCATACTTCTTAAAATATTTCTTGATTTTATCAGGCTTATAGACGTTGTTATCATCACCATGATGTTCACAACATTATTCATCATGCTCATTATTATCCTTGTTAGGACACTTAGATGTAAAATGACCAATCATACCATAGTTGAAACATTTAAAAGGCAACTTACCCTTGTACTTACCAAATTAAATATTCAATTTCATAGAAGATATGAATATCAATTCATCATCATCAATATTTTCAAATAAATCATCCTTGATCATATTGTATTTTGACTTCTTCTCAACTTTGAATGTTGATTCTTTCCTGAAAGGTCTTCCTTCATTTATTCTCATCTCATAGGTAGTCAAGATTCCATGAATCCCATCCATCTAAAGTGTGTCTATATCTTGCATTTATTCTAATAAAGACACATTTGAATCAAATTTAGAAGTTAGGGATGTCAATACCTTTTATATAATTTTAGACTCTTTCACTTCTTTTCTTGTACTTATGATGGCATTGACAACCTCATCAACCCTTAATAGGTAGGATGCAATTCTCTCATCTTCTTTCATACTTAGACTTTCAAATGACCCTACGTGGGTATAAAATTTAGCCATCTTCACCTTGGTGTCTCTTATATAGATAGTATTTAGTTTATCCCATCACCTTGGCTGACTCATAGTTCATCACTTTCACAAACTCTACCCCTAATAGGCCACATAAAATGACATTCATTGCCTTGGGATTACTTTCACTTTCCTCCTAGCTTGTTGTATTAGTTGGTGGTTTACGAGGTGAAGTGTATTCATCTAAAACTAAATACCATATGTCATGGCCCATTAACATTATATATGTCATCATTATGATGTTCTAAAAAGCATAATTAGTCCCATGGAAGAATGGATCCTTACTAGTAGAGAAGCCTCCTTGAACTTGACTACTAGCCATCCTTACTTCTAAGATCACCTTTAAGCTCTTAGGCCTACTAGAAAGAATTGGATATGATACCAATTATTAGAATCATAATAACTAAGAGGTGGGGTGAATTAGTATTCAAAATCTTTCTTTTAATTACACTTGAGTAGTCATGAACCATTCAAGCAAACATATAGATCTAGAAAACATAAGAAACTATCCATATAATCATGAAAGATAACAACACATCACATATATGGGAAAACCTTAAGGGGAAGAAAAACCACTGATATATATAAATGTAATATAGTATTATAAGATAAAATCCAAGTTTAGTGATGCACTAAGTCCACATAGAGTACCAACTCTAACTAGCCAAGCACCCACTTGACTATGATGCAAGCACCCACTTGCAAGGAGGTACCAACCCCTTAGACGACTCAAAATAAATAATCCACATAATTTATTCTATCACCTTAATAATACTATGTTTCTCAAATAATAGAGGATGACCACCTTTTCAGATATTCACACATTTATCCCTCTCAAACTATCTTCTAGACCTCTTTGCTTAATTAGGTCTCTTCGAGATTGATTAGGTCATATGACCTTAATATTTCTATTTAGAAACAATATAATATATTAGTTACAAACCTTATATACTCGTATTATGGTATACACTACTTCCTTATTCTCACCAATGTGTTATGTCATTCACTTGCTCTTCACTTTTTTAATAGGCATAAAAATGCCTTGTATATATACCATTCCTTGTTCATACACCACTTTGTCTTCCATACACCCTCAAAATATTATTTATTACATATGATAGGTCTTATAAAATATTTTTAACATTATTAAATCATAATTTGGATCTATTTTGGTCTTTCATAATTTAGTTAGGCCTTATTTCTCTATTAGGACTCATGGAGACCTAATTGCATTAGGTCAATCTCTTAAAGCCAAAACTTGATTCTCTTAGGACCATATGGATTTATCCAAAAAATTGAAAAAAATTAAACCACTTATTCAAAGAACTATTTTGACCTACTTCATGATTTTTTGGATATACATCCTTCATTCTTACCTTGAAACGTTTTTAAGGACAAATTGCACTATTAAGCTTCTATGCATAAAAAAACTATCTTACAATAATGAAGATCAAACACATTAAAGAAAATAAAATATGATAAAATAAGTATACATAAATATTATAAATGACCTTAGTTTCATCACCAAATACATTATACATTTCCACTCAAAATATAAAGCTTCAATAACACCTCTACAACTCACTCACTTAGAACTACCAAATTACCTCAAAACACAATCATGGTGACTTACACCTCAAACACTTGTATATAAATTTTAAATGAGTTTTTATGCATGTATATGATCATATGATATTTTTATACCATTATATTATATAATTATCATATGGTCAAATGTAAAATATTGGTCTTGTAGAACAATTTCATGACCTTATATCTCAATGTCCCATTTAAACGAGATAAGTCAACTTGTGAGTAACTTTTTCACTACATTAATTGTCCTCAAAAAATTATAAAAAACATATAAATTTATTAAAATTCTTGAGAAACATAAATGTTACTTGGTTTAATCATTATATCATGAAAACACATTCCAATTCTTCCTCTCACTACTATTTGGGTTTTTCACTGTTTACACCATTAGTCCTATTAGTGATTGGCTAACTTGAATGACTATTTTATCACATTTTATGACTATAAAATATCAAAAAATCTTAATATTAATGAAAATTTATTCTCTAAATTATTCCTCCATCCATTTTATTACTATGTCCAATGCAAATTTTGACTTCTATAATAACTTCTTCAAAAATAAGCCTATAATTCAATAGTTTCTCTCTCCTATCTCTAAACATTACCTCTTATAGGTACCTACGAGAGTCTAATACAAGGTATAATATCTTACATGAGCATACCATTCCATTTTAGGCACTTTTTATCAACATCTTCAACATCAGGTCCTTATTAGGGTTCTAAGATGGTTTAGACCTATTTCCACTCTTAATGATCATTCATAAAGCATATCCCCTCAATAAAGAAATAATGATTATAATGTTACCTATATCTCATGAATATATTATGTTCCCATTCAAAGCTTTTATGAGCCAATGAGCATAATAAAATCCTTCTTGGGTTGAGAACTCTTCATTCTAAGCATTTGAAAGACCTTTAAACAACTTTTCATGTCTTTTCTTTCATATTATGACCTAAAACTACATGAACAAACTTTAAAGAACATAAATTAACTTTTAAAATGACTGAATGAGGTAAAACACCTTTGAATCTAATCATGGTCCCTTACTAGGCCACACACACACTCTCTCTCTCTTTCTCTTTGCTCTCTAGACCTTGACCTAAAAACCACATTAGGATTTAAAACTGACCTTCATGACTCTTTTCATGCACTCTCTAAATCACTCACATACTCAATAAACCTATATCATGATTAAACACTACCATACATCCTTCACATGCCTTGACAATAAATCATGATGCCTCATTAAGCCAAGTAGGGTCTATGAATGATCTAGGTGCAGACTTGGTCTGAAGGTCCTAACCATATAAGATTACCCTAATACTCTCATAGATACTCTAATGACTCAAATACATGTTTAATAAAACTCATACAACCACTCATTCATGTGTTCACTCATCTCATAAAGCCACCATGCTCATACCTTCTCATAAGGTCTCTTCATGCCATGAGTAGGCTTAGGCTACTTAAGCACTTAATGCCTTGACCTATTCTTTCCATGTCATGATCTAGAAAAAACATCAACCAAGAAGATATAAGACATTACACCTCACTCATATCACTGCACTAATCTATTTTTGATGACAACAATCTTCCACAGTCTCATACATACCTAAAGCCACATGACCAAACATCATATAAATTGACATCTCTCTTCCATGCACCTAAAAACCTTTAAAACCTTGGCATGTGCCTTCATACAACTAGATGGCATTATTTACCTTCAAATTCTCTCTTTCCTTCAAATGCATCTGATCACATAGCTTCATATCTAGACATTAGTGGTCTTCAAACATATTCTATGACTTGTACCTTGATATCAACCAAAAAAGAAGATAAATCTAAAAAACTCACCTTATCACATCAATCTCACAAGCTCATACATCAAAAACCACTCACCATGCATATTCACTAGATGCGCCTTGACATTAATGATATCAACCTTGACATCAATCATAACACTTCTCAACAAAGTCTTGGTCAATTAATAAAAATGGGTTAAAACCACATTCACTATTGAATGGGTTACATTAACTTACAAAAAATGTCATTTGGATTGATCATTTTTGGAAAAACATTTCATAAGGTGATATATTTTGATTTCAAAGTTATAATTGGTAAGTGTATAACAATTTATATGTATGACTTAGATGTGTTTTAAAAATATAGGTCAAGTCACATACACTTATTACCAAAGGTGTTTGAAATGTGTAAGAGGTATGGAATTTCTCTAAACTCAAATAAGAGAATGTTAAATCTTACCCAAGGTAATATTATTGGTCAAGGAAAATTTAGTTGGCCTTTATTAAAAAAAACTTGGAGGTCACTAGTCAAATCATTCTTGTAATGGTTGGTGGTGAATCAGGTTGTGAGGTGTATAATAGTGTAGGTGTATTATGAGATGGCATGTGGAAAATTAAATTTGAGTAACAAAAAAATCCTAAGGTTCAATAGTAACACTATATAGTCATCTAATTCCATGATGCAACTACTTTATTACATTATTCATCTACCTAATTGCATGATGTTGGATGTAGATAAATGATTATATAATGTAGTCAAGTGACTACATCCTACATTTAGAAGATGACATGATGTAGTCACATGATTATAGGATGTAGTCACATGATTACATGATGTAGTCAAGTAATTACATCCTATAATAAAATGACTACATGATGTAGCCACCCAACTATATGATATAGTGATTTAATTTTATGATGCAGTCATCCAACTACATCATGTAGTCATCTAATTATAAGATGTATTCACCTAACTACATCATCCAATTAACTATTTATATGTTACATATGACCACCTAATTTATTTATCCCCCCTCTAATCACCTATATAAGGCATCCATGCACCTCATTTTCCACTTTTGAGTTTCTTGCTCTGACCTGTAGGATATAGCTATCCTTTCTCTCCATCCTCACCTCATTTTCAACTTTTGAATTTCTTGCTCTGACCTCTTGATAATTTCACTAGTGTTAACCTCACTACCAAATACCTCTACCATCTCACTTCCCATTATACCTACTACACAAATCATTAGTCCTCCCCAAACATCATAGTCCCTAGCTTCCTCTAGACCTCAGTACTTATCTCCTCTTCCTCTTTAGCTCATGTCCCAAACCCCCAAAATGAAGAAGCAAGCTGTATCTCCTGATGACTTTGATTTGAGTCCACTTGTGCTAATAAAACCCAAAATAATAAATAAAGATAAAAACATATCAAGAGTAATTTTTGAGTTTAGAAACAAGTACACTAAGTTTATAGTACCTCCCAAAGATATAAATATTGAAGATATTAAAGTGTTCAAATATGCATTAGGATGAATAAATCATGGGAAGCAAACCCATGAAAGCACAAAGGAAGATTTGTAAATAGTAATGGCATCCTTGATTGAGAGATATGACAAGGATAAGCAAATTAAGGATTAACTCAAGGTACAAGTATAATAACTAACCTCTTTTTACTAAAGATCACACAACCTTATAAGTATATTGTACCTATTGAGCATGAGAACACTGAAATGATAATTTAACAGGATGAGAAAATTAGATCTCAAGGTTGGGTGGTCAATAACTAGATTGAGAGATTGACAACATAAGGTACTCAATGGTTTATTTATACCATTGAATTTTTTAATAACTTGAGTGAAGTGAAAATGAAAATTTGTCAAAAAATTAAGACACTCACTTAAAATTTGGAATTGATTGAAAATGATATTGATACATGGATTCAATTATGCAAATTAAAGATAAAACTCTTAGTTAAGTAGAAGGTCATTCCAAATAAAAAAATGTTCATTGAGTATAGGGAAGAAATGAATAATAAAAGAGAATTTATCAATAATATAATTAAAGATCTCAAAGAGGTTAAGAATATGTGAAATTATAAGATGTTAGATCTTACAGATACAATTGGAGAACTTCATTGTTAGGTGATTAATGATTCTAAGGAAATTCTTCTTGCTGAAAAAGTTGTTAAAGAGTTCACTTTTTTGGTTCACATAGAGGATAAAATAGGGACATTTAGACTATATTCAATTGATATATTGATTATGTAGAATGTAGAAATCTAATCAAAAGCTGATTTTTAGAATGGAGGTCTGTAGTCTATCACTGAGTTAGGGCAGCCATGCCCTAGCTTATTTTCACTGTGTTTGCATTCATGTAGGAAGGAGGGGGTGTTTGTTTGATAGTGTGGGGTGGGGTGATGCAGACTTGGCTGTCACATTTACTAGTTAACCTTTATTTTTGACTATCATTTTACATCATTTATGCCTTCTAGTCAATGCCCTGTGAATGGGTCGGTGGAGGTGCCTAGATTGATTTCATTGTTGGGGAGTGTCTTAAGGTAGGCATGGTCATGGCTAAGGGTGTGCCTTCCAAGACTGAAACTAGTATAAGTTTTAGTGAAGCGATGGGCCTAAATTTGCTGGGATAAGAAGTGAGGGTGTTCGAAAATGCCTTCTTTTCTCAGACTACAGGAGTCATGGAATAGAGCTTGCCTAGAGGATATTGGATAATGAAGATTAATAGTTGCCTTGAGCAGTGCAAATAAAGACCCAAACTAGTAATTCATTTTGAAATGATTGCTGAAGATGTAGAATACTACTCTAAGCATTCACTATTTTGGAAATTTTTGGGTTTAAGAGTCTCCCTTCAGTTTCTAGAGAGTTGGGCTCAGAGAGTGTGGGAACTAGAGGGAGAAATGGAGGTCATGATGCTTGAAAACAACTATTTCATGGTTACGTTTCTTTTCCAAGCTAATCGCAATAGGGTCTTTGAAGGGGGGCCCTATTTTTATAATTAGGTGGGGTTATTCATCAATCCATGGCATGTAGGTTTTAACCCTTTTGAGGAGCTCCAAAATAGAGTGCCAATGTGGGTTTGGTTGCCTAGATTTCCAATAGAGTGTTGTTGTGAGGATGTTCTTCATATGCTTGCATCAATGCTTGGAAGGCCGGTAGGATCTTTAACATAAACCTTGGGTAAGAAATTTATGAATTTTTCTCAAATTTGCATGGAAATTGATCTAAGTAAACCATTGATAGATGCGGTGGAGATGTGTGCAGGCTCATATTCCTTGGTGTAATAATTGGATTGTGAGACCCTTCCTTTCTGATGCCACCTTTGTCATGAATATGGCCACCTAGTGCAAAGATGCTTGAGAGCCAAGCGAGTGGAATAGCAACCTACGCCTCCTCTTAGTAACACTCTTGGTACTGACAAAGGGAAGAAGTCTGTTGTTGGTGAGAGCAAGGATGCTGAGGGTTTTGTCCAGGTAAAAGCCTAAAATCATAGCAGATGATTGAAAAGAACTCTAATGGAGTGACAGGAGGAGGATACTTTTAATAGGTTTGAGGTCTTGGATGAATTAGGTCAGCAAGCAATTAATCTGGGATTGAATAGTGTTGATCAACTTGTGGTGGATTCTGGACTGGAGATTAGCTTTGCCATTCCTCCCTCCACTTCTCAAGAGGAATCTACCATGCCTATGGTCACAAATGGATAGCCACAGGTGTAAATGACCTTAGAGCCAAATAATGATATGGATCAGGGAGTATAGGAAGTGGCTTGTCCTACACAGACTATGGTTTTAGATATAGATAAGCGAGGTAAATCTTCTCCTCATTTGGGCATTTTTCAAAAGGATGGGAAGAAGGGGGCTTCAGAGAAAAATGTTAAAATAGGATGAAAGAAGGATCTAGAGAAGATTAAGATGATAGGGGAGACCTTGGTGGAGTCAAGATCTATTAAGACCCTAGACTCCCACTTTTTGACTCCTCCCAAATGATCATTATCTCTTGGAATGCAAGGGGCTTGAACAGTGGCCATCGACAAAAAGTTGTTTGGGAATTAGTTAGAAGTCATTCTCCTAATGTTCTCTTTCTTCAAGAGACTAAGTTTTCTATGGAATGTATGATGAGTATCACACCTAAGGTATGGAGGCAAGGTCAATGTCATTGCATTGGAGCTTAGGGATCTTCGGGGGAGGGTGTGGCATGTCTATGGACCCACGTAAGATCCATCCTGTGTCTTGGATCTCATTCAAGTCCTCCTTATCCATGGTTTCTTTATGCATTGAATCAGGAGAATCTATTATTGTTTTTAATGTATATGCTCCAACTGATCTCCAAGGTAAACTCTTGGTATGGAATAATATTCATGTGGTTCATAGATTACTTCCTTCTTTGCCATGGATTATTGCTAGAGACTTTAATGTCATTCTAGATTTATCTGATAATTGGGGAGGTAATACAAGAATGGAGCCTTCCTCAATCTTGCTTCGAGATAATATCTCAGCACTAAATCTCATGGATATCAATCCTAGTAATGGCCACTTCACATGGAAAAATAGAAGGGTGGGTGACAGGTGCATTGCCAAATGTCTTGACCGCTTCATGGTGTCATGTTTTTGGGTGGGTGGGTTGTGGTCTTCCAGCTCCAAGATACTAGATTGGAGAGGTTCAGATCATTGGCCCATAAAGGTCATTTTTTCCTCAGCTAGGGTGCCTCAAAATCTACCTTTTAACTTCTAGCTCATGTGGCTCAGAGACCTAGACCTGTATGGATGTGTTACGAATAATGGAAGATAAGCAAACCTAATTTTTGTTCAGCTAAGTATATTCTTTCCAAACTTCTCCAATATATTAAGTATCATCTCAAATACTAGAATTGACAATGCTTCAAGAACATTTACCAGGTGAAAAATGTGGTGCAAATGTAATTGAATGATGTTACTTGGATGATTAGGGAAGAAGGGGCATCTAAATATTTGTTACAGGAGGAAGCTAGAGCTCTAAAAATAGTGGAGGAATGGGAGCTGAGAGAGGAAATCTTTTGGAAGTAGAAAGTGCAAAATGTGTGGTTTTAAAAGGGGGATAAGAATACAACAATCTTCTTCAATTTAGTGAAATTCAGATAACATGGTAACTCTATATCATCTTTGGTGATGGATAGGGGGGAGGTTATCCATTCTACCTAGGGTATTTGTAATGAGGCTGAGCAGTATTTTGCTTCTTTATTTAGGGAGGAAGCATAGGGGGACTCGACTGTTGAGGCTCAGGTTCTCTCCTGTATTCCTTCTTTGGTTTCTTCAGAAATGAACGAGCATCTTATGAGAGTAATATCTATGGAGGAGTTAGAGATGACCATTTTCCAAATGCAAAAAGGAAAGGTGCCTAGACTAGATGGATTCCTGATTGAATTTTTTTAGGAATTTTGGGACATTATTAAAGTAGATTTATTGGCTGTTGTTCACGAATCATAGATGAATAAGAAGATGCTTTAGGCCTAAACTCTACCTTTCTAGCTCTCATTCCTAAGGGGGAGGGAGCTGATCGGTTAAGTCAAGTTCGTCCCATTTCTCTTTGCAATGAAATTTATAAAATTATTTATAAGTTGATTGCTGAAAGGTTAAAAAGGTGGCTTTCATTGCTTATTTCTAAAGAGCAAAGTGGCTTTGTGGAAGGACATCAAATCTTGGATGGAGTTGTCATGGCTACAGAGACTATCCATTCCATGGCCAAGTCCAAAGAAAAGGCTATGTCCATCAAGCTGGACATGAGCAAAGCTTATGATAGGGTCTATTGGTCCTTCCTTCAGAAGGTTTTGGGTGCTTTTGGCTTTGAGGGGGAATGGATTCACTGGGTTATGAGCTATGTGAATTTGACTTCTTTCTTAGTTTTGATTAATGGAGAGAATTCTAATCTATTTGGGGCCTCTTGGGGCTTGTGGCAAGGTGACCCTCTCTCTCCTTACCTATTTCTTCTTCTGGTGGAAGGGCTGGGATGGTTGATTAAAAGGAATGTGGAAGGGGGCTATATTCAAGGCTAACAATGGGGAGGAGGTCTTCCTATACAATCTCACCTACAGTTTGTGGATGATGTGGCTTTGATGGGAATGGTGACTATTAGGGAGGCTTCTAATATGCACAAAGGCTTCGATGTTTATCTTGAGGGTTTAGGTTAATTAATTAATGCGGGGAAGTCTTCTAGTTTTTTCCTCAACACTCCACCTCCAATTCAATGGAGAGTTGCTAATATTTTTAGGTACCAAATTGGAAATCTTCCTTTACTATACCTTGGGATTCCTATCTCGACTGGTAGGCAGTCTAGAGAGATGTGGCAGGGCCTTCTAGATAAGTTTCATGCTAAAGTAAATCATTAGACCCATTGTTGGCTATCCTTTTTTGGTTGGGTTCATCTACTTCAATCAGTTGTGCAAGTTCTCCCTCTATATAGGTGTATGATACAGGTGGTGCCGATGAGCTTTGTTAGAGACCTCAGTTCCTTAGCAAGATAGTTTCTATGGGATGGTAATTTATCAACAACTAAGTGGAGCCTTATTAAGTGGGAGGTAGTTTTTAGCCCAAAAAGGTTGGGTGGTCTTGGATTAAGACAATCATTGCTCTCTGGTACTGCTCTAGCAGTAAAACTATATTGGTGGTGGTGCATTGAATTGGACTGGGTGTGGGCCAAAATCTTATCCCATAAGTACCTATTTGGGATCCCCTAAAGAGATACCCCTCAATATAGCTTGATAGGGAAAGGTTCAGTGATTTGGTCTACGCTCAAGAAAGGGGCTACACTCATTAAGCATGGACTATTCTAGATTTACAAAAATGGGATGGAGGCACGGTTCTGGCAAGACTCCTGGGATGGCTTTCCACCCCTAGTAAACGAATATCCTCACTTAGGATATTAGCCCAGAGATTTTGTGAAGCTGGTTGGACAAGGGTTGGGGACTTTAAGGTGCTTTCCCATCATGGGCAGGTGGTGGAAGCAATATGGAAAACCCTAGGGGAGTGGCCTATTTTTAGTTTAGAGGTTGAGTGTCCTAAAATCCATTGCATTCTTACTAGTTGTAGCTGTAGCACTCTTTTGGATAGTGATGTTTTGGCATGGGCCCCCAATAAAAGGGTTCATACATGGTATCTTCTGGTTACCAGGAGTTGATCTTTTAGTAGCTCGATGGGGGCAGGGAAGTTCCTTGGTGGAAACAAGTCTGGAATAGTTTCTCTTGGCCAAAGTGTAATTACTTTATTTAGACTCTAGCCTAGAATAAATGCTTGATGTGGGAAAATATCTGGAAGAGAGGCTTTGCTGGCCCTTTGAGGTGCACTCTCTATAGTAGTGGGGAGGAAGATTCTCAGCACTTATTCTTTTTCTACCCCTTCTCAGTGCAATTATGGCATTTTTGGTGGGAAGTGTGGAAATGCTAGTGTATTCATGCATCCTCCTTGGCCAATTTTTGGCCAAGATTGGGGAGGCCCCCCTCCTCAGCTTCATTCTTATAGGATGTTTGGTATGTTGGTCCTATCTTTATCTTATGGCAAGTTTGGATAGAAAGGAATCACAAAATTTTTTGGGGGGAAAATTTGGGGATTCTACAGGTATGGACTAGAATCTTGGGAATGATTCAAGAAACTATTGAAGCTAAGAGTGAGATTATCTTGTCAATGGAGAAGAGCAATGTTGAGATAGTGGACAGGTTGGGTGTACAGGGGATATCTCTAGCCTTAGCTTGTGTGAGGAGAGGTAGACAAGTGAAATAGAGAGTTCAAATGATGGGGAAATGGTGGCCACCTCCTACTAGTTATTTGAAAATTAATATGGATGGTTCTTTCAGGGGAAATCTAGGATTAGCTAGGATTGGTGGGATTGGTAGGGATTCTTCTGGTTCAGTGGTTTTGATTTTCATAGCTAAAAAAGGAGTGTAGACCATTAATAGGATGGATGGCTTGGCGATCTTACATGCTTTGAGGTGAGCTTATGATATAGGATGGAGGAAAGTGATTTGTGAGGCAAACTCTCAAGTCCTGGTCAATCTGCTTCTTGAGAGGAAGATCTCCAATGTTAGCTGGCAACTATCATTGTTAGTTCAGTAGATTTTTTAGGTTAGTTCTTATATGGATTCAGTATCTTTTGCCCATATTCCAAGAGAATGGAATAGGGCGGCTGATTGCCTAGTAAAATGGGCATCAGAAGATTTGGATGGCTGAAAGATTAAAGGATGGGAGCAGATGCCCTATGTATTATGTAAGAACTTGGAGAGGATTATTGTAGAAGATGAGAGAGGTACTGGGAAGTGATTTTCTTGATCTTGTTGTTTTTTGATGTTTTTGGTGGTACATGGGGCATTGGCCCTAGGATGCTCTATATTATGTTGTTCTAACTATTAATAAAGTTTTTACCACTATTTTTTCAAAATTGATACATTGATTAAAATTCAAGTGATAGTAGATAAATAGTAGAAAATCATGGATAGAATTAGAGACTTGCCAGTTAATCTAATAGATTTTGTCATGAGGATTCTCACCATTTCCAAAAGCACTTTAGGGTTAGATAAGAAGTAAGTTCAAGCCACTATGTAGAGATACAAGGAATACCTAGAGAAAAATAAAAAGGAAGAAATTCCTGTGACTAAAGAATCTTGGTTTATTTTTATATGTTTTTATGTAATTTTTTTTAGTGTAAATTACACATAGGAATTGTACATAGTCCTAATTCAAATTGGACTATGTCTTAGAATAGTTCAAATATTTACATTTTTCCTATTTTTGTTCATATCTCCTTTGTATAAATAGGAGTATGATCTTTGTATAAAGGGATCACCAAGAGATATAGAGGTGAAACACTGCTTGAATTGAGAAATAATTTTGAAACTTTGTGCTCATATTGTAAATCTTGAATTCCATTCAATATAAGAAAATCAAGTGATATTTAAATCTTTGTGTTGAGATAAATTTTTTGTGTGTTGGAGATGATCTTATGTCTTTTCCATTACATTTTATTATGATATAATTGAATTGTGGTATGAAATTTCTATAAAATGAAAGGTGTCAAAAAGCTAATTTTGGAGTCTTTGAGCTACTTTTTAGTTACTAGGTTTGTGTTCATCATTGAAAGTGAATTACTGAGGAGAATTTGGGCTTCCATTCATTATTATTTGATAATTTTAATATTTTTTGGCAATAAGGCAAATAATTTGGGCTGCATCTTATTCTATCTTTTAAGTTTACTCTACTAGGATTATTATTACTATTATTAATATTTGGCTAACAAATCTGGATATCAGTTGTATTTGGTTATCAAGTAATCTTATATTTTCAAAATATATCACAAATAATGGAAGATATTTTGTGATTGAACATCAATTCTAAAAAAATAGGATTGGATGATATGATAACACCCACTATGATAAAATTAGTGTAAATAATAATTTGTTGTTATAGTTAGCAATAGGAAGGGAGCCTCCCCTTATCTTGAAAAGAGATTTGATCTCATCACACTATAGATGAAATAACCATTTTGATACAATTGTGTTAGTAATAAAATATACACCCAATAGTTTTTGGTGACTCCATTGGGGAAATAAACACACAATCAAGTTCTACACTCTTTCGATTGACATAGGACCAACACCTTATTATTTGCTACTATTTTGTTGTAGTTAATCTTTTTTCTTTTCTGAGTACTTTCATTATTTAGTAGAACAAAGCTACACTCATAGTATAATGGTAGTGGGAGAAATTGATCCTATAATTGACTTGTTACAAGAGCATAACTTTGATCTTTTTCCAGCACGTGTAAGGTCACCTCTTCAACGTACAAGAAGTTTTCTACCTACCATTACAAGATCTCCTATACCTAGGGAAGTTTCCAATGTTCGTAGGGTCTTGCCTATTTTTCCTTTATAAAGGTTTGTTATTCCTCCCTACAATACACATAAAATGGTTTCACCAGGTCCATGGAGGACTGATTTTAGTCTGTTGAACTTGACACCTCCATCTCATGAAGTTCCTTGTGGTTTACGAAAAGATTTACCAAAGTTTTATGGTGATAGCAAGCAACATCTGGATGAACACATTGTTGTATTCTGCATTGCATGTGGATTCCTTGGAGTGGAACATGAAGATGTTTATATAAGATTTTTCATAGAAATACTTCAAGGTGTTTTTGTTGTTGTTGTTGATTGGTTCTACCATCACACAATTGAAACCATCATAGGTTGGGAAATATTTAAGGCTATATTTGAAGCAAGGTTTAATCCTATAGAAGATGTTCATGCCTTGTTGGCTTAGTTTACACAAATGAAGAAAGAAACACATGAACCCATGAATGAGTTCATGGAAAATTTTAACAAGTTGAGGAATATGATTTTGGTATTTGTTTAACCTACACCTAAGAACTTGAAGTGTTTCTTCTTCTCAATTGCCCAAAGTGAGTTTTCTTTTATGAAGAGAAACCCTAAATAATCTTGAAGTTACTCAAATATTAGCCACTAAAGTAGAAGATGATTTAATTTTTTTAGGGAAAGTGATAAATAATTTTATCAAGCCTATAGGGTAGCCCTCCATAGCTTCACTTTCTACTAGCACCATAGATCGCATGGATTAAAAGATAACAAATGAATTGTTAGATCTGAAGAAGCAAATGTCTCAAGGTATGTTTTATTCTACATTAAAGAATGCTCCAAGGAGGACATACCCAAATTATTATAATTATTCCAAAAACACTGCAAGGACTCAAAATTAGAATAAAATTCCTCTATGACAAGCAAGGCTTACATTGGAAACACCTCTAGATAATGCAATAGTCAATTGGTTGGAACCTAAAACTGATGATGTTCTATAATTGGAATATGTTCTAGAAGAGGATGTAAATCCCTTCACAAGAGATGAAGAAGTAGAACTTGGTGACTCTAATATCAATTTTCTAAAATTTGAAGAAGAAGAAGCTAAATAAGAAGAAAACATACATGGTAAATTTTATGCCATCTTTACCCATTCGAAACATCAAACAAATGAAAAATAGAAGGTTGATAAAGCTAAGACTAAGGATGAACCACACAAAGAATTTACTATTTCCAAAAGAGTAAATCCTTTTCCAATTCAATTAAAGGATATAACAATGGATAAATAAGTAAGTACTCCACACTATTCTACTTCTTCTCCTTCTACATCTAGACCTAGTACCCAAAACTTGAAACCTAAAAATGAAAATACCTTATCTTCCTCAGTTGCCCCATATATAGCTTTTGATATCATAGACCATGCTAAGAAGAAAAAAATTCAAATTTTTGAGGTTAAGTACCTCTAATCTAACCCTAACCAATTCAAAATATTGGTAAAGTTTGTAAAAATTAAAGGGACCAATTATGATCGAACCTCATCTAAGAGTGTGTCGATTCATCCTAAACTAAGACCAAAGATTAAAAAAACTTGGTTGTAACTCCTATATCCAACATAGGAAAAATAAACCATTTCTATATTTCCCTATTTTTTTATGGTTATAAGATCAGTAAGTGTCTTATTGATTCGGGTGATTCTTATAATGTGATGCTAGCCAAGGTGGCTACTAAATTGGGATTAACCTTATTAAATACTTTTGGCCATTTATTCTCAATGAAAACTAAACAAGTACCTCTCATAGGAAAAATCAAGGATGCAAAATTTACATTTGCTACTTTTTTAGAGAAAAAGATCTAGATGATAGTTCTAGTGACTGATGTTTCATCCTCATATCGAGTTCTATTGGGATGCAATTTTTGTAAAGATGGTGGTGAGATTAACATGGATTTTTTTGAGGCTAGAATATCTATCAAAGGCATAATGTATAAACCTCATCCAAAAAAGCAAGAAAAATATAATGTGACAAAGACTAAGGATCTAAAATCCCATATTATTTTTGAAACTTATATAATGGGTACATATTTCTTGACCATAGATAAAGATTCAATATCTTTAAAAGATCTTTCAGTCAAATATCAGGAAATAGATGAACCACTCACTTCAAATGAATAATTTTTGGATTTTTAGACTATTAAAGTTGAAAGTTTGAATGATGTTTAGACTTTGGAATTTGATGGTAGTTGTTCTTTAACTAGATCTAGAGCTAGGATGGTTCTCATATCCCCCAAAGGAAAAATCTTCCTTTTTTATTTCAATTTACATTTTGATAACACTAACAATAATACTAAATATGAATCCTTGTTATTAGGAATGGATGTTTCATTAGAAAAAGGAATTAAAAACCTTCATGCTTAAGGTGATTCTGAGCTAGTCATTTCTCAAGTTAGGAATCTATATCAAAAAAAGAATGAAAGGATAATAAATTACCATAATCAAGTTTGGGATTACATGGAAGGTTTTGACACTTTCAATATATTAGTAGTTCTAAGAGAATATAATGATAGAGATGATTCCTTGGCTATTTCAACCACTCTCTTGATTCCTCAAAAATATTTCCAAGGAATCAAGTATACCATTGAGTTGGTTTTCTATCCTAATGTTCTTGATAATTTTAATCATTGGTAGGTTTTCAACAATGATGAACAAGTCATCTTATTCTTGGATAAGGCAAAAAAAATTAATGAGTTATATTTTGAAGGAAGTGACTCTATCCCTTAAGAATCAGTCTCTAAAGTTAATGAGGAAAATGGTGAATAAATATTTAAACTAAAAGGGAATAGGATTCCCAAGGGGTTGGTATCTTTGGAGATAATTTTTGATAAACATAATTGATTCATTAAACATCAAATCAGAATCAAACTCAATAATATAAATTGAGCAAGTCAATATAGGGACAAAAGATGATCTTAAAATGATAAATATTGGGAAAATTTACTCATTAAGGGAAAGAGAGAAGTTTGTGAGACTTCTACACTGGTATATTGATGTACTAACATATTAATATTCCAATCTAAAGTCTTTCTGACCTAAGGAAGTACCACATAATATTCCTCTCAAGCCAAGATCTGAGCCTTAAAATAAAAAATAGTTATAGTATAATCCTAAAATCTTAGGTACCATCCTTGCTAAAATTCAAAATATGTTGAATGATATAATTATCTTTCTTATACATCAATCCACATGGATAGTGAATATTATTCTTGTGAGGAAAAAAAATGGCAAAATCTACATCTACATTGATTTATGTAATCTAAATAAATTGTAACTTAAGGATAATTACCCATTTTAGGTAATGGATCATGTAATACAAATAGTGATAGGTTCAAAAATGTTATCCATGCTAGATTCCTTCTTAATATACAATCAAGTAGAGGTCCATGATGAAGATCAACACAAGACAACCTTCACTACTCTATGGGATAATTTTGCATATCATAAAATGCCTTTTGGATTGATCAATATTGGTGATACCTTTCAAAGTGATATGGACTTGGATTTTTGAGATATAATCAATAAGTTTATTTTGGTCTACCTATATGATCTAACCATTTTATTAAAAAAGTACCAAGATCATTATGACCATTTGCAGTTTGTGGTTGAAAGATTCCATGAACATGGGATATCTCTTAATCCCAAGAAATACATTTTTAGGGTTACTAAAGGTAATCTCCATGGACACATTGTGTCTAAATAAGGAATCAAGATTGATCCTGAATGGGTCAAGTCAATTCATAATCTTAATCTACCATCAAGTAAGAAAGGAGTTCATTCCTTCTTTGTGAAAGTTAAATTTTTATAGAGATTTTTTCTATATTTTGCTTAAAAAACACATCATAGTATTGAAATTATGAAAAGGAAATCAATATTTAATTAGAACATAGAGGGGAGAGTAGTCTTTCATAAGATTAAGGAATCAATTACACTTGCTCCTATCCTAGTTTGCCCTAACTATACCAAATAATTCACATGTATAATTATGATTCATATCATACCTTATCCACTATATTTGTACAACAAAATGAAGAGGGGATTGAATATCCTATAAAATTCATGAACAACCCTCTAAAGGCTCATGACCTCAAGTACTCATCCATATAGTAGTTACGCATTTTAGGTATTACATCCTCAACTCTCACACTATTGTATTAGTAACATATTCCACAGTCAAGTCCATTTTGACTCAACAAGAATTTGGAGGCAAAAGAGGTAATTCAATTTCCACAATCCAAGAGTATGATATGGAGATAAATCCTACAAAACTTGTGTGTGGAAAGGTTTGTATCAAATCATGGTAGAGACTAAACCATGAGAGATACCTAGCAATGAGGGAGATACAAAATAACTTCCCATGGTCTTACTTGTGAGCACAATGATTGAATGGTATTTTACCACTGCCCATTTCCTCACATATGGAAAATTTCCAAAAAAATTGTCTTAAAAAGAGAAGAGGATAATTAATTTGAAGGCTAAAAACTTCATCCTTTGGGAGAATAGTTTGTATAAGTGAAACATTGATGGAATTTTTATATGATGTATAGATAAAGCAAAACAAGGTAAGTTGTTAGAATCTTTTCAAGATTTGGCTTGTGGAGGACATTTTTTATCCCTAGTCACAACTCATAAGATTTTGTGGGCAAGATATTACTGGACAAAACTTTTTTAGGATGCATATAGTTGGGTGTGTAAGTGTGATAAGTATCAACAATTTAAGGGAAAAATGAAGTTAGCAGCCTTACCTTTCAAGCTAGTAGTCATTGAAGAATCATTCCAGTAATGATGTGTTGACTTCATTAGCATGGTAAACCCACTATCAAGTGTATATCATAGTTATTTTCTTATGGATATAGATTTATTCACCAAGTGGGTGGAAGCAATTCCAACCAAACATGCCACTTCAAAGGTTTTTTTCAACTTCCTCAAAGAGAATATCATCACAAAATTTGGTTTGCCAAACAAAATTGTAACCAATAATTCTTCCTGCTTCACATCCTAGGAGATAACTCAACTCTAGTTTAAATATGGAATCATTCTATTTCACACCACAAACTAATTCCTGCAAGGAAATGGTTAGGTTGAGTTGAGTAACATGAATTTGGTTACTATCATTAAAAATTTGGTAGAGGACAATCAGATAACTTGGCACAAAAAATTGTATGATGTATTATTGGATGATCATATCAGTCCTGGGTGAGCAATTGGTATGCCTCTTTTTCAACTTTTGTATGGATTGAATGTAGATTTACCCATCACATTAGATTTTACCTCTCTTAGATTGGCTAAGGAAATTGAAGATGAAACATTTGAAATCTCTCTAGAAAAGTTTATTATGTACCTTACTGAGATAGAGGAGTCATGTATAAAGGTAGTGTAATACATTTCTAAACATCAAAGTCATGTCAAGGAAATTTTTGACAAGAAATCCAAGTCATAATATTTTTGAGTTGGAGATCTAGTTCTTTTATGGGATAAGAGAAGAGAACCAAAAGGAATGCATGAAAAATTTGATTCTTTGTGGAAAGGTCCATTCCTCATCCATAACATTTCTAGAGAACACATTTTTTTTCCATACTTAGATGGAACACCTTTATCACTTCCATACAATGGACAACATCTAAAACATTTCACTCAATGAGGTTTCAAATAAGTTTGTACATCTTGTAAGTATCTATATATTCTTTGTTCTTATTTTAGACTAGTCACTCACCTAAATTTGTGACCCAATGGAGAAAGGCACTTAGATTTATAGGATTCTCTTTCATTCAAATCTTTTCAAATAATGCTTTAATAAAATTCCATGGTCGGAGATAACTATTATCTTTGAATTTAAGTAGGCTCAATTCATGGGATAACCCTTATGAAACTTATTCATTTCATAACCCTTGGGCTCTAAGAATTCAAAACAAGGCCATTCACTACCTCATTGAATTTGTTTTTCCCAAAAAAGATAATATTTAGAGGGAAATTTTCACCTCATGTAGTTTAAAAAAAATTCTCTGATCTACACCAAGTCCATTTTGGTACAAGTTAGAGAATTTTCTCTAAACTGCACCATTTCATGTAGTAGTAGAGAATTTTTTTGACATTACACATGAAAGGTTAGAGAAATTATTTGAACCTATATTGAGGTCCCACCACCCAAATTGAAATTAATGGGGCATTAATTACCAATCTTATTTATAATTAACCCCATAATTATTTATTTTTCAACTATGCTCCATCATTTTCAAGCCTGATTGCTCCATCATTTTTGTGCTCATGTGCATTCCTTCATTGCCATTTTGGCTAATCCTATGCATTTGATGTCACCCTTGTGATTAATTTCCTTCTCCATTTATAGACCTCATGTCTAATACAAGTAATTTTTTTTCATTTTCACTTCCTTGGTTTTCCCTAATGTCTTTTATTTTATTTTTGGTTTTTATTTTTCAATCATTTTATTCTTGTTTCATGTTTATTTTTTGGATAAACCTTGTAAAATTCTTCATGTTCCATGTCTAACACATTGAAAAAATCTTGCATGCTTCAAATCTTCTGATTTTTCCAAACCCTCAGGCATATGTCTGAGAAAATACTTTGACGTGTACCCAAAATTAACCTTCCCTATCCCCATGCTCCTTAGAGAATTTTCTCTAAGTTTCACAATTCCAAAACCTCCAAGGGTGAAATTTAGATAATTTTCTCTAAAGTGCACGTATCCTAGTGCACATTAGAGAATTTTCTTCAAAGTGGACCCTCTTTCGTAAAACTCAAAGTGAAGGTCAGATAATATTCTCTAACCTACACATCTCATACTATCCTACCTCTTAGTGTACATCAGATAAAATTATCTAATGTGCATGACCTTCCCTTTGGTTTACATCAAATAATTTTCTTTGATGTGGACCATGAGACCAACACCCAAGGGATAAATTAGAGAATTTTCTCTTACACCAAAAATTGCATAACCCAAGCAAGGTGCAAATCAGATAGAATTCTCTGACCTACACCTAAAACATACTCAAGTTTGGTGCAAGTTATAGAATTTTCTCTAAATTACACATCTCAAAATTTCACCAACTCCTATGTAGTTTAGATAATTTTCTTCAAATTGTACCAAAGACCAATGTTATCCATATCTAATGCAAGAGCATAAATTTTTTATACTCTTGCATTTTATTCAATATGAATGGAAATTCCAACTCTATAAAAATGAAAATATCTTGTAGTTAGTCAATGTTAGGTGATTCACTTTCCAAGAAAATAATAAATTACAAGTTTCAGGATGTGTTCTTGGCAACTATAGTGGAGTCTAATGTGGGTCAAATTAGAGACACTGAGATTGGTCATGTTGACATGGTAGAGTTCTTGTATAGATTAGGAAGGGACCCTATTTCTTCACAAATGTAGCCTAATTTAAATAGTGAGATTAATTTGGAAGATACTTTTCTTATTTTAACACATGATCCAATATTTGTTTTAGTAGTTACTACCCAATTTGACAAAAAAACTAGATCAGTTAAGGATGTTAGTCAGAAAGTGGTCAATCAATTAGATGCTGTGTAATTTGATAAAGTATTTCATCTCTTAGACATGTAAGAGTACTTAGATATAATTATAAATTCACCCTAGGAATATTATGACAATAATTTTGAAAAGTGTAAAAGGCACATCAATACACATTGGCTCAAGACTCCTAGACATTTAATTACAAGATGGCCTAAGTACTTATATCATAGTGAATTATTAGATTAAGTTGGAGATTTGATTACTATCCTAAGTAGATTTTAAGTTATTTCAACATCAAATGTATTCCAAGAATGGATGTATCATTACATCTTCATAATCAAAAAGGACAAACAAATAATTTACTAGGGGAGTAAAATTAGTGATGCCATATGTCAACATCTCTCAAAGGTGACCTATTCCTTGAAATTTTATATAACTTATTATCTATTTTGTGTTACAACCAGCATGAGATCCTTCCCAGGGTTGAATAGTAATGGTGAGAGGAACAAGTCCCCATTTCATGAATATTATCCTTAGTTAACTCTCAAGGAAAGCATCAAATATTTTAGGAGAGTCAATGATGCTTTCTTCTAAAAATTAATTTGCATCTTTGAAAAAGATCTTGAGAATAAGAGACTTTTATATTAGGCATGCTAAATAGTAAATAAAATTGGTTGCATCTTTATATAAATCTCAACCAAGGTATCCAAGCAATAAATTGATGTTGATGTGCAGGAAAATAATGAGTTTACATAAGAATCATTTAGATGTTCACAAATGAGGCTTTAAGTTTCTAATCAGTATTGGATGATATACTATTACAACTACTCCAAAGGCCAAAATCATGTAAATTAAATTATAGTTGATAAATATTAATATATTTAAGAGTAGAGAATATTTTTATTATAGGTTGATGAAGGATGAAATCAATCATAATTTCACTCATGTGCACAAGGTTGAAGACATCTAGGTAGAATTTAGAACTAATGAAGATGTAAGGAAGATAGATTACAACCATCTTACTATTAATTAAATTGATATTATAAAGTTGGATAATATTCTTGAAAATGTATCAAATGATGATAATTTATTAGACCCATCATATGAGGGTAATCAGGTAGATTCTACTCCTCTCTCTCCAATCCAATGGTCAATCAAAGAATCTACATCAATCAAGGACAAATTTCAACCCATTTTAGTAAGGAATAAAACTTTTTTAGAGTCTAAAGTTATTAAGTTGAAACATTTATAAATTGGTTCTAAGGATTATGATGAAGAAAATACCAAGAAATGAGAGGAGATGAGGACAAAGAACAAGGAAGAGGCCTCTACATCCACTCAAAAACCAAACTTTGTATTTATGAGCAAAGGTAAGAGGAAAAATAAAGAAACTAGTGCTATGAAAAGTGATCAAGTAGAGGAGGAAAAACTATTTACAAATGAGGAACCACCTCAATAGATAACTTCATAAATGCCTTAGCCAATGATTCAATAAACTACACAATCAAAGGTTCCTTTGGTTGAGATTTCTCAAATCACAATTTTACAGGTAACATTTTCCACAATTCCCCCTATAGATATAACTATACCAATTGATTCTATTATTCCTCAAGTTATTATTCCATCTCCACTTTTGCCTCCTAGTGCCATACTCTTCAAGTTCCCTCACAAGGCACATTGTATCATGTTTTTGATTCATTGTCAAATTTACCTAGTCCTTTAAATTCGTTTGGGTACTCAACTAAACTATATTTCACTCAACAAGATATGTAAAAATTTATGTCCATATCTTCCTTCAAATTAACAACCCAAGTCTTTACTACTCCTATGTCTAATTTTCCAATAGGGAACAAAGTTTCATTCACCCCAAACCAAACTCCACCAATCATAACCATAATTCTGCTAGTGTCGACCTTACTAATAAATACCTCCACCATCTCACTTTATATTCCACCTAATACACAAATCATTGGTCCTCCCTAAACATCATAGTCCATGGATTCCTCTAGACCTTAATATTCATATCCTCTTCTTCCTTAGCTCATGTCCCAAACCCCCAAAAGGAAGAAGCAGGCTATGTCTCCTGATGAATTTAATTTTAGTCAGCTTGTGCCGATTAAACCCAAAATAAAAAATAAAGCTAAAACCATATCAAGATTAATTTATGAGTATAGACTCAAGTACACTAAGGTTGTAGTGCATCTCAAAGATATAAGCATTGAATATATTTAAGTGTTAAAATATGTTGTAGGAATAATAGATCTTGGGAAACAAACCCAAGAAAGTGCAAATGAAGATTTATAAGCAGCAATGGCAACATTGATTGAGAGATATGACAAGGATAATAAAATTGAGGATCAACTCAAGGTACAAGTAGAAAATTTTACCTCTATTTTACTAAATATGACACAATCATCTGAGTCCATTGCACCTATTGAGCATGAGTACATTAAAAAGGAAATTTAGTAGGCTAAGAAAATTAGATCTCAAGGTTGAGCAGTCAATTCCTAGATTGAGAGATAAAAAACAAAAGGTACTCAATGGTTGTGTTCTACCATTGAATTTTTGAATAACCTAAGTGAATTAAAAATGGAAATTTATCAAATAATTAATAAACTCAATCAATATTTTGAATTGACTGAAAAGGATATTGATACATGAACTCAACTATGTAAATTCAAGTTGGAACTCTTAGTTGAGTAGAAGGTCATTCAAAATAGAAAAATATTCATTGAGTAGAGGGAAACAATGAAGAATAAGAGAGAAGTTCTTGATAATCTAGTTAAATATCTTGAAGAGGCTAAGGATATGTGAAATGATAAGATGTTAGATCTTACATATAAAATTGGAGAACTTCCTTGCCATGTGATTAATGATTCTAAGGAAATTCTTCCTACTAAAACAATTGTTAAAGAGTTCAATTCATTGGTTCACACAAAGGACAAAATAGGGACATTTACACTAGATTCCATTGATAGATTTATTAAAATTTAAGTGGTAATAGATAAATTGTAGAGAATCATGGATAGAAATAAAGACTTGCCAGTTAATCTAACTGATCCTATCATGAGGATTCTTAGCATTTTCAAAATCACTTTAGGGCTGGATAAAAATGAAGTTCAAGCCACCATGTAGAGATACAAGAAATATCTTGAGAAAAATAAGAATTAATAAATTCCTATGTCTAAATACATTTAGTTTATTTTTATATGTTTTTATGTAATTTTGTTTAGTGTAAATTACATGTAGGAAAAGTACATAGTCCTAAGTCAAATTGGATTCTATCTTAAAATAGGTCAAATATTTATGTTTTTCCTAGTTATTTTCATGTATCCTCTCTATAAATAGGAGGATTCTCTTTATAAAAAGTGATAACCAAGAGATATAGAGGTGAAATTATGCCAAAGTTGAGAAATAATTTTGAAACTTTGTGTTCATATTGTATATTTTGAATTCCATTCAATATAATAAAATCAAGTGGTCTTTCAATATTTGTGTTGAGATAAAATTGTGGTGTTTTGGAGATGATATTATTTATTTTCCATTACATTTTATTATAATTTAATTAAATTTTGGTGTGAAATTTTTATAAAATGAAAGGTACCAAGAAGCTATTTTTGGAGTCTTTGAGCTACTTTTTAGTTACTAGATTTGTGTTCATCATTGAAAGTGAATTACTGAGGAGGCTTTGGGTTGTCAGTCATTCCTCTTTGATAAGTTTAATCTTTGTTGGAAATAAGGCAAAGACTTTGGGTTGCATCTTATTCTATCTTTTAAGTTTATCTTGTTGGTACTATTCTTTTTAATCTTTTGGCTAACAAATACGGATATCGATTGTATTTTATCCATCAAGTAATCTTATATTTTAAAAATATATAATGAAAAATGGAAGAAAGTTTTTGATTGAACATCAATTTTGAAAAAATATGATTGGATGATATGACAACACCCACTATGATAAAATTAGTGTAAATAAGTGTAAATAATAATTTGTTGTTATAGTTAGCAATAAGAAGGGATCTTCCCTTTGTCTTGAGGAGAGATTTTATCTCATCACACTGTGGTTGAAATAACCATTTTGATACCTTTATTTTGGTAATAAAACATTCACCCAATAGGTTCTTCATCCTCTATAACCTCCTTAAGAATCTACTGAAATGGATCCCTAAATAATGAATCCTCAAGAAGAGATGAAACATCAAAATAAGAAGAAGGCATGGAATAAGATGAAGAGTCATGATATGTGAATTTCTCATTAAACTATACATGTGTTCAAAAATGAACATTATGAGTATCAAGATATAAAAGACAATAGGCTCTCATGTCCTCACAATACCTTATAAAAATAAAAGGTTTTATATTCTTATCCAATCATTTCATTTTCTTATTTGGTAAAAATTCCCAAGGGTCCAAAAGAATTAGAAAAATGAGACATCAAGCTTGGTTCTAGACCAAGCCTCCTCTAGAGTCATATGCTCAAGTGTTTAATGTGGTGTGAAGTTGTAAATGTAGTTCACATATTTAATTGCCTCTGCTTAATACATAAGAGGCAAATCCCATGAATGCATCATGAATTTACCATCTCCTTCAAATATTAGTTATTTTGTTTTACTAAGCCATTATATTTTGGAGTATGAACAATATAATGCTAGTGAACAATAGCATGGGATGCTAAAAAATGAGAGAAATTTCAACTAAATTACTCCCCCCATTATCTATATGAAGCTTCTTGATGAAACTCTAAGATTGTTTCTTGACCAAAGACTTAAAGACTTTGAAGAGAGAAAAGACATCACTCTTGTACTTAAGGAAATAAACCAAAGTATGCCTCAATAAATTATCGATGAAAGTAAATGCATACTTATCTCCATTGAAAGAATAAGTAATAAATACCATAAAATCAATATGCAGAAGATCAAGTGGTGAAGAAGGTCTTGTGGATATACCCTTAGGAAATATATCATGGTGTTGTTTCCCTAATGCACAACTAGGTCAAACTCCATCAAGAAATGAAATTGTTGGAAGACCCTCTACCATATTGTGAGTGCTCAACTCTTTCAAATATCTATAGTTTAGGTTTCTAAATCTCTCATGCTAATGTTGAATCTCAAAATCTACATTAAATATTAAACAATCCCTAAAAGAGGAGTATAATAAAAACCATGAAAATAATAGAGTCAATAACTATGATCAATAACACCCTATGCAATATGTGTTTGTGGATCTAACAAAGCTCAAACTTCAGCACCCTATGGTGTGAAATTCACTGTCTTACACTAACAAAAATGAAAAATTTGATAAACTAAAATTAGATTAGTTGTGATGTCTAGAACACATAATTCATCTTTGATGTGACCACCATATAGTTGTATGCCACCCTTATCACTAAATAAAATGAAGGAAGAATATCTAACCTCAATGTTGGAGTTAGAACTCAAACCAAGAGATACAAAGGATGAAGAAGTCATATGGTATGAATCACTATAATTTATAACCCAACTATATTAAACAAGTAACTATGATCTCATAATATCGTTAAGTGTTTTCCGTTGTTTATGAGATGGATAAAGAGTGGAGATAGAAATATTGTGTTTCGTGATGACATCCTCTAAGGCTTGCATTCTCTTAAAACACCTAGAATATGGATGACCATTCCCCCCAAAATAATATCAAGATATTTTAGACTTATTTTTGGATTTAGAAGATGATTTGGGTTTAGATGTGTTAGTGTTGGGCTTAAGTGCATTTTGAGATAGAAGAGGAGTGTTTTTCTTATTACTCTTAGTTTTTCCCTTGTTCTTAGGATGTGATTCAACTAATGATTTTTGAGAGGTGTAAGACACAAGGTGAGAAAATTTATATTCCTCCCTAGTAAGTCTCTCACAAAACAACTCTAGATCTGACATTTTGAATGTGACACCTAAGGCATCTATACTAGAGAAAAAGGTAGAAGCAAATATTTTTAATGGGACACTACACTTAGAAAAAATCAAGTACACACACTCTTCATCATTTTTATGTCATCCAATCCACTTCAAATATATCATAAAATGCTTAAAATTAGTGAGGTAGTCTACAATGGAGGCAAAGTCATCTAGATTGAGTGAAGTAAGCTTGACTTCAAGCTGCATGGCTCTCAATTGATCTACTTTCCAAAACAAACCCTTTAACATATTCCATATTTTGAATGTAAAATCACACCCATACAAATAAAAAGAAAACAATATAATTTACATAAACTTCAATCAAACCCATACAATCTCAAACTTACATTAGTGATGAAACTTTTTTAATTCATGTGTAAATTATGGTTGAGTTTCATTCATTAGGGACAATAATCTTTGGCACTTTATGACTATTTATAGTTGAAGATATATATTTATGGTAATTATGTGTGTTCAAAGGCTCATAATGGTCAATAAAATATTATAATCCATACTAATGAATCACCAACGAGTAGAAAGAATGCAAAAGGGTGCATAAAATCACCACTGAGATAACCACCCAAAATATTTTATTAAGGAAACCCCCCTATTAATTTGTAACTTTATAAAAGTAGTGTGTTTTTAAAAAATTAATGACACCAATGGATATATCATTAAAAAACATTCACTTTAAAAAAAATATAACTCAAATCTAAGTTATGGTTCAAAAGTTATAGGCATTATGATTTCCCATAAAATGGATCAAAGTATTAAAAAAGACACTACAAACTAATTTTTGTGACCAAATATTAAAATAATAGAGTCATCCAACCATTAATTGTAACTATAATAAAACTATGGACTTAAATACATCAACAAATGTAAAAAAATATCCATCTAGTTACCTTGGTATGTGTGCAAGTGAAGTTGGCTTCTTATTGAGGTGAAAATATTGCTTGGAAATAAAATAATGAATTACCAGCTATGTTTGAGAGAAATTAAAGTGAAGGAAAGAATTAATATTTATCTTAGATCTATAAAATTATGTTAAACCTCAATAAATATAGATTTTAACTCCAACATGCCTTTCTCATCCCTTCCTCCTTAAAATTCAATACTTCCACTTTTCAGGTAGATGCTTGGACAAAGGTGTAGATCTAAAAATCTACATAGAAATGAAATATGCACTCTCTAACACAATTAATAGATAAATACACCTTAGATATAATATATTTTTTAATCCAAATCTACCTCTTTTAAATGCCCAACATCTTTTTCCTAGACTTATGTGTAGTCCTAAATGCATACATAGTAGACAAGCACCACTCTTTGGCTCTCTCTTCCAATGCAGGTATAAAAAAGGTAGATCTAAAATAAAAAATTTAAAAAAGAGATTGAATATTGGTAGATGATTCCTTCTACTAAATTCATTATTTGTTAATACCTTCATCTTATTGGTCAACAATTCCATGTTCCAACACCTTGTTCAACAGGTTCCAATGCATATCAAACTACCACTCTACTCTGATAATCTAAGATAATAGAAAAATGTCTTTTCAATGAAATACAAGGTAGTAAATAGGACAAAAAATATAATTCCATAATTATAATATTTTTAATGACAAAAAATTCTAATGCCTAGGCTATGGAAGATGGCACATTCTACCTCATGCAAGCATCACTTTCCTCAAATTTTTAATGTAATAGTAGATTCCCTTAGCAAATATGGGATGCCAAGGTAAAAATATGGTAGATCTATAATAAGAAAATAAGTTCCTAGATTCAATTGTTGTGATGCCTTGTAAATAAATCCAATGCCAAATTTCAAAGATGTAGATTTCTTCTTCCAATGACAAGGATGCCTCTTTGACAATATAAATAAATAATTAAAAATATTCAAAAAGTCTTGAAAAAGGGTGCCTCTTTCCTCAATGGAAATGAATACTTCTCTTCATTTATTCTATGCTTCCTCTTCGACTTCCCTTTAAAAATAAAATCCACACACTTTCTTCAAAGCTTCAATGAGAGTGCCATATCCATAAGACTAAAAAAAAAAGGTTAAGAATTTGTGACAAGGGAAGAAACAACATCAATAGAAATTTTTGAAGGAAAATGTAGCAATGCAGATGAGAGTAATGCCTCAAAGATCTAGTACCATGTTAGGAATTATGAACAAGTATTCCAACCCAAGATTAAAAATTGATATCACCAAAAACATCACATAATAAAGCTACATATAATTGATTGCAAAATAAAGCAAGTTAAGTGTTATTCAAAAATAGGATATGCTAGTACAAAAGAAAGACCTTGGATAAGTAGGCAAGTCAAAACATATAAATATCCTAACTAATCAATGTGGGATAAATCCTCACATGGGATAAAATAATAGAATAATGAAATAGCTAGCTAATACACTAGAAAATGTGAGAAATACATGAAATACATACTCTAACAATCATAAGTTTGTTCTTATGACTATACATTATTACACAAGGTAGGCCAAATTAGTGATGAAAAATAAAATCACTAATATTTAAGTCCTAACGTTTATTGATAATAACATAATGACAAAATTTTGGACCTTTGTCTCATTAGTATGTGATAACAACCTTGTGTTTCAATCTACAGAGTTCACCAAATGGATTTATGAAAATGGAATCACATTGAGATTATCTTCCAACCACTAACTACAAGGGAATGAATTAGAATACTAAGCCAAAAAAAATATAATAGATCCCATCAAGAAGTCCACATAAGAGAAACCTTAGGAATGTCATAATAATTTAAAATTCACACTATGGGCTGACTACACTAGGAATAAGTAAGCACTCAAGAGCTCACTATTCCTACTAGTATACAAACATTAGTTAGTGATACAAATTACACTCAAGTTACCTACATACAAATTAATTTATTAGTATATGGAAAAATATGATAAAGTGAAATCCAAGATCTTGAACATCATCTAGTTAGAATAAGCCCAAGATGAGGATTTGCTTGAATTTAAAAAACATCATATCACTATCAAGTAATGATTTGATAAAAGTGATATAGTCAAATCTTTCAGGATCTCTAACCTAGTACTATTATGGGATAAAGCTCATGAAAATAAATTCCAACACTCCAATTTTGACCCATTATAGGTTGGCCTCCACCAAATAGGTGAACTCCTCAACTAGAATACCTTTTGTCTTAAGGACATCAAAGGAAATGACCTCCAACTTATGATGAATGGATAGTTCCTAAATCATTACTTATCATTTATCCCTTCTAGCATCGTCTCAAAATAATCTTGGAAAGGATGGCAATGTACATATTAGGCTAGTTTTTTTAGTTGTGTGCTTGTTTTTATTGTGTTTTTATAGTTGTTGCATTTTGCTTTGGAATTTTTGTCTCCCTATGGTGTTCATTTTCTACCAACCATTTTTGAATATACACTTTAAATGGAATCAAGAGAGTAAGATTAACTAAAATAGAAGGGTCCTTTAGAGAAATAATTATAATTAACCATTCTAAAAGGGGATGAAATCCTAGGAGGTATAATTAAGCTTTGGGATACCAAATGTGATATTTCATTTCAATAAAGTCAAATGTTATAAGAGAGTATTTTAATTTTAAGGTATTGGAGGCTAGAGATTTTTAACTAAACAAGTGAATTTTAGAACAACCCCATGTCCTAACAAAAACCATAAAGTTACACTTAATAAGAATATCCTCATGAAAGTGAGATCACCGAACCAATCTATGACTAGTTGGGTAAATAGAGATTTATAAATGTCTTATCACCCTTGGCTTGGTCCCAAACCCTCAATGGATAGAACTAACAAATCTCTTCATAAGAGAACTTTAAAAGGAGACTAGAATAACATGTAGAATCTAAATTTTAAGTCTTTCTCAAAAGGGTTATTTAGGTAGCCTCTATCACAAGATTTTTGACCTAATTAGTAGTAGTAAAAAAAGGCCTTTAATGGGATCATAGGTATCTATATTAGGTTTATATATGCTTGGATTGTAGTAGAATAATGATTATACCATTCCCCTCTACATCCTCATGAAAGTGAGATCACCAAACAAATCTATGACTAGTTGGGTAAATAGAGATTTATAAATGTCTTATCACCCTTGGATTGGTCCCAAACCCTCAATGGATAGAACTACCAAATCTCTTCATAAGAGAACTTTAAAAGGAGACTAGAATAAAATGTAGAATCTAAATTTTTATTCTTTCTCAAAAGCATTATTTAGGTAGCGTCTATAACAAGATTTTTGACTTAATTAGTAGTAGTGAAAAAAGGCCTTAAATGGGATCAGAGGTATCTATATTAGGTTTATAGATGCTTGGATGGTAGTAGAACAATGATTATACAATTCCCCTCTAATCCATACAAGCAATAGTTCTATTTAAGGTGATCTAATGCCTAACCCAAAATTGAATATTTTGAGTGAAATAAAAAATCAAATCAATTGAAAAATGCATCACCTCACACACACTGATGACCTTATATGATACTAAGGATTAGTATGTCACTTATTTTACATGAATTTAGTCCTTTATTTTTTTTGATATGCCTAAGGATTTCTCCTACAGTCTATGCTTTGTAGAAGAAAGGAGGGTTAAAACTTGGATTCTAAGTGATTAAACACCACTTTCCCCATGTAAGTCACTATTTTTTGTGGTCAACAAACCCATTTTTTCATATAAATGAGGGAACCATCTTTAAATTATATAAATCATATTTTTAAAATCTTTTATCTTTATCTAACCAACTCTATTAGGAGAGAACCCTCAAATTCCTATTCTTCCCTTATTTAATTGAATGTGTGGCTTATTTGTAAGAGTTGATTGATCCTTGTTGAGAGCTCTCATTGCCTATGAATTTAATGTATTATAATATAAGAGACATCCAAAAATAAACTAGGCACTTTCTTACTTAGAATATTTAAAGTGCTAACTTTTTTATACGTGTGTTTTCATTTTAAAGTTTCTTAGAGTCATATGTGACACCTTGGGTAATCAAGTTGGCATCCAATTGAGCATATAATTCATCATGTTTTTTATCTTTTTACCTATTTTGGTTTTTATATTTATATAGGGAGGATAATTTAATGAAAGAGTGCCATGTGGATCCTTGATAGTGAGGTTAGAACCTATTATATCTTAGCCAATTAGGCTACCCCAAAGTTAGATTAGTTATCCTCCTGACACTATCAAAGATGTCAAAGCCTAGGATATCATATCCCAATGGGAGAATGCCATGTTGATCAAATTTAGACTTATCGGTGTTTTATATTTTTCAAATATGTCATAGCTTTGGAGAGCCTAACCGAATGGAAGAACATCATGTGTCCCAAATGTTAGAATTTATAGGATCCAACCAATGAGATTGCCACACTATCAAACATGTCAATATCCCAAAACTATCAAAGATGTCAAATCCTATGAGAACATAGAAAAATGAGAAATAATCATGCACCCTATTGTCAAGATTATCAATCTCCCAAATTTGATGAAGGTGTTAGATCCTGGAAGAACCTGACCTAACACATCATACCACAGGGATTTTTTTTATAAAAATTGTTATTTAGAGTCCAAATGACCATAGGTATATCAAAATGAGTTATAATAAAGGTTGAAAGTAAAATAAAATAATTACACATATCCTCCAACTATAATTTTATCCTCCCAAGTGTATAAAGTAGAGTATCAAGCCACACTGAGGTGTTAATTATTTCAACATTACCAAATTAGAAAAAAAACACATGTAATAAGGTATGAACCACTTAAGAATCCTTTATGATGATATGCCCATGTACCTACCACACTCTACAATTTATTAAGTGGGAAAATGGGCTCTAATTTGACATTTTAGAGTGTCATTTCATGATGGATAAATCTAGTATGTGGTGTGTGATCATAGGCTCTATGTTTAACTCTAAATTCAGAAATAAATGGAGATATTGGGCCAATATATTAAATTTTAAATCATTCCAAGTGAAATTCCAAACATCATTAAGGTATAAAATGTATATAAACCTCTATAAGTGCCTCAAGGAGAACTCATTATCCTTATTATTACTAGTCTACCAGAATATAATCTTTGATTTATACTATGACCAGTGTCATCTATGTTTCCCCCTTTGCTCAGCATTCCTTATTATAAAAATCCTTCCCAACTATAATATAAACCAAATCCTCTAATTCCAAAACTAATCCAGAATAATAAGATAGTACATTCCTATATGAATTGAAAAGTTTAAACCACTACAATGAAATGTTAAAGTCCATTGATTTGCTACCCAAATCCTTTGACAATGATGATGAGGATGAGGATGAATTTGATGATGCAATTTAGGCCTATAAAAATTTTGGGATGCATAAAGCTATCACTAACCTTGAGGTCTTTACCCATGTTGAATTATTTTTCAAATTATTATCATTGAAAATTGGGAACATGATGGCAACCATGACATGGTTTGATTAGTAAAAAATGGGCATAAAATCACTAAAATCTTAGGATCCACCATCAAATATTACTACAACCTCCCTAAGTACACCGTCTCTTATGATACAACTTCAATGACCACCTAGATAAAACCTTATAGATTTACAACATCCTAAAGGACTTACAATAGAACACATATTCTAAATGGGTGA
The DNA here is from genome assembly GCA_037957365.1 of Torreya grandis. Taxonomy (NCBI): domain Eukaryota; kingdom Viridiplantae; phylum Streptophyta; class Pinopsida; order Cupressales; family Taxaceae; genus Torreya; species Torreya grandis. Next base: position 120,041 of record JARHVA010006444.1, on the reverse strand, counting down.
AAAAATAGAATTCAATGTATATACTATCTGCACCTTTAAGAGGGAATCCACATCAAGATGATCTTACTTGACTAATTATTTGAGGAAAGTGACTTTCTTCATGTAAAGCTCTAGTGGATTACCCTAATCCACATAATCATCCAACGATAGAAAGTACCAACATGTGATGGATAATCAACTTCAACATGATCAATGTGGTGGAAAATTATTGGGGATAAGGTGAATTATACATGATTAGTTACTTCGTAGACATGATATGTAGGATGGTCACATTCAAACCATCTACCTTTTCAACATGGATCCCTAGAGGAAGGGTGGTCTATGTATTTTCATATAATCTATATGGCCATAACTTTCATAACATTATCAAATAAAATTGTGAATCCTTCTATATAATGGTAGAAAATGCCATCAATGATGAACCCATGCCTCAGTTTTGAAGGAAATTAAGGACTCCCTCACCTCTATTGGTGATTATTAGTAAAACCCTAAGGATACTATCATTAGGGTGGTAATATTTATTGAGTATCCCATCCACCTACCCTAACAGGTCTCAAACCACCTCGATAAGAAAAAAATTTCATACTAGATGGTGAAAATTACTTTGGACACTATATCAACCATTAATAGAGGGCTTTCCCACCTTTCCTAATCACTCTCTAGAACCACATGTATCATTTTTTCCCTTATATATGAAATATGGTATATGAGAGAGACTCCTTTTACATATACTTGGTTAAGCATTGAGATTAAGACCCACACAAAATCATCAAGGCCCATTTAGATAATTACACAACCTATCTCAACCTTAATTATGGCCACCATCCTAAGGATGATGATAAGATCTACATGAATCCATATGATGATCAAGATGTATTATCTAAGATCAAGGCTTGAAATCAAAATAAAGGGAAGAAGTCTCAACCTAGGACATCCACCTAGGATGGCCTTGCCTCCTCGATGTTGATTCAACATGGAGGAGATGTTGAGGTGACTCCCATAAATATTTTAGAAAAACTTATTAAGGGAGTCCTATAACCTTCTCTTCCTTAGAATTTTTCTCCTCACTTTCTAGTCTATTATCCCTTAGCTCCAGCTCTACCAATTCTTACGTTTCAAGTAACTCACCCTAACAAGTTTAGACATGTGTAACAAAGTCTCAAGTAGATTAAGCTAAATTATCTCAAACCCAAGCCACACAATCCCTAAGGTTTGATATAAATAACAACCTAAAAATAAATATAAGTTGGAACCAATAGCTAGTATCATTACAAATCCATTCCCATGCTCCCTTCAGTCTCTAATAGCCTTTCATGACACCACCTAGTTTCCCAACACTTCAAAAAACCCCTTGAAGGTACATCACCTACTCCCCATTTACCCCATCTAAAATTCACCCAAGTTCCTATAGAATTATCCATTCATATAATCCTCACCCCTTCTTCCTGATCCAAATCATCAATTCCATAACCAAGGACTTACCTAGTGCCCCCACTAGTCATTTTATAGGTCTAAATACTTATAGGTGCCCTGACCTCAGCAAGTGTGGTTATATCTCTATTTATAATTTTACTTATGTGAACATAGGTATATTGGTCCATTTTGATGACATGTTTCATGGAATAATAGACTCTTCAATTATTCCACATGACCTCTACCACCCCTGCTCTTGTAACTACATCATTTGGAGCTGATTCAGGCAAAAGGTCAAGAAAAAAGTAGAAAGAAACTCACACTCAACCTTATATCTAGGTATAAATTGATCCCTCTTTTCCTCCTCCATAGGCTAAAACTATCCCTAATTAATCACCCCTAGAGGCTCCCTAAATCATTCCCATCTCCTCATTCCATCATCTTAGGTTCTCAGGGAATTGGATTTAACTATCCACTTTCTTCTTTTTTTACTGAATTCCCCTCCCTGGAGTCATATCCCCATAGGTTAACATGACTTAGATATATTGGAAAACATAAAAATTACCTTGCGCCTCCCCATTTATCTTACCTTTTTATTCCCCCATGCCTCCCAATCCTCTACTACCTTCCTTCATCACTTGTTCTTCATAAATGCCCCCTTCACCTCATCTCCCACTAACACCTCCACCCACCTTGGGAATGGATATGGTGTTGTAGGAACATAATATGATAATTCAAGGTGACCCTAATATTAAATAGGGATTTGAATGCATCACATGAAACAATTAGAGGATCCTCAATCTAAAGTTCATCCAAGAGGGGTGTTAGCCATAGTTTAGTATCAAAAAGGAATTATAATGCATTTGCATAGGAAAATAAGAAACAAATAAATAAATAAAACCATAATTAAACAAATAATGAGAATAATACTATAATATGAGACCCAAAATATATTATTTTATTAAATCAAATTGTCTGCCTTTTTCTCCATTGTACAATACTTTATATACTTTTTCCATTTCCCATTCAATAATTCCCTTGATTCTTGGTATCTTCTCAATGTTTCTTTACACACTTTATTGTTACACAACTTGTTCATACTCTTTTAAATAATGACATATTTAGTTACATAACAAAATATTACTCCCTTACCTATGCTAACACTCACATGAAACAAATAAGTGTCTCACCCCGAGACATAAAAAGTCCTAAAATAAATGTAGTTTTAAAATTGTTGTACCATTAAAAAAAGTATTTAAGGAAACTATACTAATTATCCTATGCTCCAAAACATCATTCCAAATCTCTATTGCATTTTATGTCTAAATAATCTAAATACCACAAATACATTTATAATTTGATAAAAATCTAAAAAAATTAACATTTTTTAAAGCCTAGTGAAATATATATCCTCCTCATGTGTATGCAAAAGTTATAATAGAATAAAAGAAAGACATAAATTTTAATATAAGACCTTATGACACATATCATGTGACTTATATAAAGGATCAAAATAAGTTCAAAAATAAAGGAAGACTCCTTCCAATTTTGTAGAGGTCTCAAAGTTGATGCCACCTTAAAAAAAACTCCCTTAATAACCACCATTTTAATAAATTATCAAACTTGGAGTTGGAAACCTCTTTACATTACCAAATCTTGATATCTAACTCCAACCTCTCCATATCATTTTATTATTGTTCTACCTTTCATGCATCCAATTAATATGTCAATATACATGTTCAATCCATGTAAGTTCTCAAATGTGCCTTCATATAATTCTACCAACTCTTACTATATGAGACAAAGAATTCAAAAAGATTGTGATAAAATATAAGAGTGTTCCAAATGAATCACTAGTCATTTTAGGATCATTTATATGCATACCAATAGTAGTTCTACCCTATACATGTAGCACCTAGCCTGTCTCAAGATATAGTGTAATGCTTCCATCTGTAAAAGAATAGACTTAGATGGGATAACCTACCTATGTTATTGTATTTTCCAGCCATGATATTTGTAGTGGTGGCCTAAATTCTCTCAAAATATATGGTAGTAAAATTTATAATTGAAAATAATAATAATAAATGGTAGGTATGCATATGGGATCCCTAGAATAAAAGAATAAGGGATGACAAGTAGAGTTTTATAAAAGAAATTATGTTTCTCAGGTAATAATGTCTATGTTAGATGGTATACATAGGAATTAAAGAGATAAAAATATCAATTAAGGGATAAATAATTTATAGTTATTTTGAGTGATCATCTTACCTACCATCATGTATAATATAAACTATACATAATAGACAAACCACATGAATAGGAACCATTTCCTTACATTATGCACCATTGATTATAGGTTTATATTTAAATGGATTGCACTTAATCCACATTCACTTATTCCACTACTCAATACCATTCATTCATCAGATAAAAAATTTAAAATTCTAATTTGCCATATCAAAAAAAATTTTAAAGTCTCTTCATAAATCGACCTTTAGATCTTAATTTCAATTACCCCCATTGGCACAAGCTATGCATAAAATCCTTTTAGCTAAAAAATATTATAAAATATTGAAATGTAAAAACTTTATTTTATTTTCTACAAATGAAAATGTGATCTAAGCCCACATAAGGATGATTCTAATAAGATTTCTAGATCACTGAAATGATATACAAGAGTGGTTTCATTAATACACACACACACACACACACACACACACACACACACACACACACACACACACACACACACACACACACACACACACTAACAATAGAAATGATCAACAACACAAATGTATTTTCCATATTTTTATTCTCATTATCCTCATGAATTTATAAAATCCATTGATATATACCTAAACCTTCCAAAATGATCCATCAACATCCAAATAAAACTTGGTGGGCGATCATGAATAGTATATCTAGTTGCTACACCAATGAGCCATACTAAGAAACAAAGTACATAATACCAAGCTTGAGACCCATAATGATCCCAACAGCCACACCATTTTTATCTATAGTTTAATATACATAAGGATTATAATTCATTTCCATAGGAAAACTACAAACAAAGAATTAAAACTATAATTAAATAAATAATGATAAGAAGACTATAAGATGAGACCTTAAATATATTATTTTATTAAATCAAATGGTTTTCATCCTTCTCCTTCACACAATACTTTATAGACTTTTTATAATCAATAATTCCCTTAATTCTTGGGATCTTATCGACAATTATTTACACATATTCTTATTCCATAACTAATTCATACTCTTTTACATAATGACATATTTGGTTACATAACCAAATCTTACTCCCTTACCAATGCTAAAAAGGGGAAACCTATGGTCTAAAAAATCCAACATGATCTTTTCTCCCTCACCAAGCTGAGGACTTCCATGGGATAGTAAAAGGTAAATAAAAACCCAATCTTAGTTTTATAAGTCATGCATGACATTTTAGAGAAGTTGATGAATGACATGTAAAATCAATTTTGATCTATAAAAGAATAGGTGAAGATCTCCTTCATTATTGAACTAATTGGAAAATTCAAAGAAACCCTCTTGAAACTTTTCTTAATTCTAAGAAAAGTGGTGGAGAATTTGGTAGGTAGCAAGATGCACATTCAAAGGACATAGGATTATTTGGAAAAAAAATCTCTAGTAGAGATCAAGTGTAGTAATTTGGTGGTTATAGTGCATAAGGGCATGTTCTTAAAACTAAAGCTCATTCCCACTTCAAACTTGAGTGTACACCAAAAATATGCCAATAGTATGAGGACTTAAACTGAGGAGTGACTAAGTTTGGCATACACTATAGTGGCCCCCATGGAAGAAGGAAAGAAAAGGATATTGGATTAATTTAAGGAGGTAAATATATCTATTTTATTCCATTTGGATAGGACTTTAATGGATGTGGGTGAGTTTACAATTCACCTATGTCACTTCAACTAGGTCATGAGAATGAAGCGGTTAAGGCCAACAAGGCTAGAGCCCAAGTGGTGTTGAAAATATCCACCCAATCCACTATGATAATTAACTAGGTGTTAGAAGTCAAGGTTGTTATAGAGGCCTCACTCCAAATTTATAAATGGTTGGTGGCCTAATAAGAGGTGATATTTTGAGATCCATGGATCAATTTGGATAAACTAGACTAAGATTTTGATTAAATGGTAGTTACACTAGATAATAAGGGAGCAAAGTCCAAGAAATTGGGAAGTGGTTTATTTGAAGCCCCTCCACACATCAATTTAGTGGGTGCTTAGGGATATTTTGAATTGTGTCAAGATTATTTTATTCCATTTTTAAAATTTATATTGTTGTAACAACATAGAATGAACATCAAATCCAAGGATGGGAATCTCATGCTACTTGGGAGTGAGCCCCATCCTCATATATAAATGTATAATTATATTCTAAGTTGAGGGTAGACAATTATTAGTCCTGAAATTTTGTCAAACTTAAGATAGGATTTCACCTACTTCTTCCCTCACCCTTTTTGATTGTGAATGTCTATCATGATTGATAACTTTTTAAACAAACTTGTTTTAATGATTTAAATCTCTTACTTTATATAAAATTCATGGTTTATTTAAATATATTAATCATTTATATTTATTGAATGAATTTTAATGCTAATGAAATTGAACTAATGCTCTTTTACTTAATGAATGCAATGTTTATAATGTGCTTTGTTTTTCTAACCCATTTATGAACCTTTTTTATTTCCATTAAAATATTTTTAATTTTTGTGTTAATCTATAGACTATGTTTTAAGATTGTATGTGTTATTCACTATGAGGTTTTTTAATATTGATATTTAATGAGGGGTTTAAAAATCAAGAATTCTTCCTTATTTTCTTAGATTCCTCCCTTATTATAAAACTAATTCAGAACCCTCATTGAAACTCAACACATAGTGGTATAACTATGATAGGGAACTTATCTTAATTCTTGAATCATTTTAATTTTTAGTTTTAGAAATACTCTTTCTAATATACCTTACCCTCATTTTGATGTTTATTTTAAAATGTAAAATCTCTCCCCTATTTTATAAATTTGTGATGCATGAATCAATAGTAAATGATGAGTATAAGATAATTTAATTGGTAACTAATCCAAAGTGAAACTATATATATCTCTAACCTCTAGTGGTAAAAGGCATGACTCTTTGAGTACAAAAGTTTAACCTAATCAGTCCTTGGATTGAGCTAGCATTAGTCCCAAAATGAATGAGGGGATATTTTATACCATGCATTGTCCCCCAGTTTCCTCTTTGAAACACTCAATATCATGAGTACCTTTAGATAAATAAATGATCTTGGGACCAAAAACATATTGATCCCTTGATTCTTCTCAAAATAGGATTGAAACCCTCTTAAACTTGGAATATATTCATGAACTCAACTTCTCGTTAATTTATAAAAAATTCTTACAATAGATACTACAAATGGTACTATTATAATTCAAAATATTCACTCCTAAATTATCTAATACTTCTATCACCAAAAGATGTTTTTTATATATTAAAAAATTTACAAAAATTTATCCAAGGATAGAGTAAAAAATTAACAACATGAAATTCTATCCAATATCTATTTTATTTCACAACATCCTTTTTGCTTTTCTTAGGAACAAAAGGTGGAAAGCATTAGATCCTAGCTCATACAAAATCTTCATATTTTGGTACTAATGAATGATTTTCAACATAATTGGTGGTTAAAACCATTTGACTCACATTAATATATAAATATCAACAAAGTATTTATAGTCACCTTTTTGAGAAACACCATAAATAATGTTACGATATATAAACATACTATTTATAGAAATTCTATTTTTAACACTTTCAAAGGGTTACCAAAAATGATGTATAATTATTTAAAACTTGTATTCACATCTCTATACAGATAATATTATCATTTTATCAATAATTCAAGGCTGACTAAAGATCTTCAAAGCTAATCTAGTGACTTATAGAACCACACTGGTGACTTCTAGAGTCACATCAGTGACTTATAAAGTAAAACTTAAAAAGTAAGGAAAACTATACTATGGATTATTTGAAGATAAATATTCTTTAAAACTGATCCTTGGTAGATACCTTGGTTTTTATGAACATATACTATTGATGTTAGTACTTAACTTTAACTTCTAGATGAAAAAATGGTATCCTTTCCATGTATATGTTATAACTTAGTTGAAAAAACATCTATAACAATGAATCTCAAAGCATAATTGAGATAAATACCTCAATTTATAATTTAAATAAATAATGAGTCCTAATATTAGCATCTAATTCCACTTTAAGGAAGGGGATATAGGTCATTATTTGGATATGATGAGCTATATTATGGAATCATCATCTCCCACACACTTAACTTATTTAAATTCCTCTTACAAGATATGGCCTCTATTGTTCTCTAGCAAGTGTCATGTTATATAAGGTCTTACTAAGATCATAAAAATTCATAAAAAGTACCCCAACTTTTCTATTTCATATAATCAGAGTCCTTGAATTCTCTAACATTGGCTATCCATTTATCAAATTGTTCCAATCCCTATGGTGATGTGTTTGTCCATACGTTTATATGAATAAATGTAAATGGAGGTTTGAACCTTAAACCAATAAATTCATTCAAAATTCTCTAATAATTTCCACTATGGCCTTGGCCACCCTGAAGCACTACTTGAGATTAGTAGGGGAAATGACTTCTTCATTTTTCAATGAAAATTTTAGTGTATCCCATATTTTATTACATAAAAAAAGGGTTGTTAAAATTATTATGAGTGAACTCATAAAACACAGTGGCACTTTTAAAAAAATTACTTAAGCAGTGATCTTTAATCTTAGTGGCATATACTAAGCTTCTAAAAATTGGAACATGTTTTTGTAGATAAGGTAACTTAGGCATTATGATGATCCATATAATATTTAATTGAACAAAATATTCTTTAATTATTTTAATCCAATAAATTTGATTGCTCAAGTTATAAATATATTCTTTGATCTAAACTTATCTTATAAATAAGTTGATCAATAAAGATAAAATATGTTGGAAGAGATATTTATACAAAAATATCTCACACAAAAGATTTTTCTAGTCAACAAAACTTGAAAAATAGGCCTCTAAAAATTCATTGTCCATTTAAAAATCATGGAGCAATCCAAATTATATTTTTATTATCTCCCATCTATAAAATTAGTCCTATAAAAGGGACCATATCTAGAAGTAGGCCTTTTGTAGGAAAGTAGTTTTTCTCTTGTTTCATAGGCTTCTTATAATATGGGTTCATCATTGCCTTTTTATTCCCTTACTTCTTAGAGTAATTATTTAAACATATTATTTTATATCTTAACTTCCCTTAAAGTTTTATATTTTTTTATCATAATTAGTCATGTTATTAGTGTAAATTAATTTAATGTGTACACCCTAATCTACTTAGGTTATAGGGGTTGTTAGGGGGGATTTTTCTACTATTTATTATAATTAATAAATCACATCATCTTTATTAAGAGATTGGATTTTATTTTATTATATCTCTTTTTAAAAATTAGAAATATTTTCTTGCTTACCTATGATTATTTGTTTGAGGAAGGCATTTTATTCTTATTATTAGCTAGTAGTTTCCTTAGCTCTTGGTAGTACCATTCATTATTACATCTAATCTTATTAATTAGGAATAGAAGGTTGATATTAATACTCCAATATTTAGGCCTTTTCATTATAAAAAAACACTTATAAAATAGGAAGGATGAAAAGGATCCTCTAATATTTGACTTATGGTTTCCCTCATCTCCAGAGTTTCTTCCCATGTACCTTCTTCTCCTAGTTTATCCTTAGTTATGAACTCCACCATTTCAACCATAAATACAAGTTATTTTGTTCTTATAAATTGTTACTCCATAGAAGTCATTATTTATTATTCAATTATGGATATAGGTGTTGCCTCATTTCCTTTAATATATATTACTTGATTGAATCTCTCCAATATTTTTATAACATCATCTTCAGAGAGGACAAGTATTTTCCTTCTCTTTGGATTTAATTCTAATTTAAATTCCTTTATTGGAGACTTCATCCTAGTAATCCTTATCAATATTTTAGGTTGGTTAATCTTTAAAGATTATTTTTTAAATTCATAGATATCCATTATTGAAATGGTTTTTGTTATAGCTTCCAAAGTTTCACTTGAGGTGGTTTTGAAGGTCTTTTTTTTTCCTTCAAATTCCTTCTTCTAGCTAGCTCCATCAGTTTTTTACACTGTGATTGATCCCTTGATACTATACTTGGGTGTAAGAGAATAATATAATTGTCTTATCTTAGTTTTATACTCATTTTTCATCCTACATTTTATAAAATTCTACCATTTTACCTTTCCATAAACTTTCTTTAGGAAATAATGCTAGAAAATAAATTCTATTTTCCCATGATGCTTGATATATATAAATACTTGGACATATTTATTTTCCATATCTAGATTAAAACCATGGATTAGGTGAGGTAAGTTTATTATATATTTAATTTTATCCTTTCCATGCATTATATGGTTCACAATCCTCATTACATCTATAAATATAGACCCATACTAACCATCATAGTTAAAAAATTAATAACTCAAAAGGATATAGTCCTCCATGGTTATGGAATACTATCTATTTTGATACCTTTGTTTACCCCTTTTGTATTTTTAATTAATTCTATCATTTATTCCACCCTTAAAATAAATACTTGAATCAAGTCTCTATAATAGGCTTTGTTAGTTATTAACATGCTAATCTCATAAATCACGTAAATTTTAATGATGATGGTGCTACTTACTAGTATATTGATCCAATTTAACTTGTAATGATATCATTAAAAATTGGTCATGATATCTTCTACCATTTTTTCATTTTATCTATGAAATTTATTTAGAAAGTCTAACCCCCACCTCTTGAAACACATTTTATATTGGTTCATCTTATAATAGGAGTTTTATAGACTCTAGTTATGACTTCATATTGTATACCATGGTAGAATCTAGAAGTACCTTTGGTATTTTGGATAGGTATAATTAATAAGTAATGAGAGACCAAACATTGTGGTTTAGATGAAGATGATTTTTCCAAGTAGAAAATAAATAATGTGAAAATAGTAAGTAGTGGCCAAGCTCTTAAAATACCCAATAGATTTATCTTTAGTGAAGATTAGTTTTTATTGAAAGGGAGTTTTAAATATAAGCATGTGGATAGATTTGAAATTAATTCACTTTATTCCTATCTCCATCCACATTAAAAATATATCCACCCTTTTTTTTACTATAATCATTGCTTCTTTATCTATGCCTACTCATCATTTGAAATGTGTGTCTTCATTTCAAAAGTACACCTATTACATATGTCTTGGTAAAATCATGTCTTATCATAAAGAATTATTTTTTAGGCAAAGATATTTTTAAAGTACACCCACATTTTGGACCTATATTTAGGAAATAACTCTTATTTAAGCAAACCTCCCTTTAGGATAGAGGATATGGAATTAAAACATAAAACCCAAATTTAACTTAAATTATAGAGAAATTAAGTATATACCTTAGATTACATATGATTTTCCTTTTATTATAATTTCACCACATGTCCTAGGATAATGGAAAATAATGTATGATATTAGTCAAAAGTACTATAATTATTTCTTTATTTCTATAAAAAATCCATTTTTTGGTTTTTAAAATTTTCACCCCCCCCTTTTTTTTTATAAGAGGGATAACATTTTATAGTTAAAACCCTATTGCTTTGTTTATACTCAAACTCTTAAGATGTGGTTATTATGGAAGAATAGATTCTTCTATATAACCAAAATATTCTTGGGATTGATTTTTTTTATAAAAATCTTCTTTGATAGGAGGTTGGTGATATATACTTAGTCTATGTCCATTAAAAAATAATGTTTTCCTATTTTCATCAATTGGTAAAAACTACACAAATCCACTATCAAAGTTTTTTTTAATTTGATAAAGACCTAATCATTTAGTGTACAGTTTACCTTTAATTTTTTTATTTTTTGACTAGAAAAGGCCTTATCTCATTCTCTAAATTTTGTTTCCTTGATATCATGGTCATGCCATTATTTCCTTGGATATTAAAAAACTTACATTTTCTATAATGTTTCTAGATTCATCTCATCTAATTAATTCAATTAAGGAATTATTTCCTTTTGTGTTTTTGTAAAGTCTAGACCTAATTTCATTATAGTTACAACCCTATTCCTTTATTTAGACTCAAAATCTTAAGATGTGGTTATGATGGAAGAATACGTTCTTCTATATAACCAAAATATTATTGGGATTGATTTTTTTTATAAAAATCTTCTTTGATAGGAGGTTGGTGATATATACTTAGTCTATGTCCATTAAAAAATAATGTTTTCCTATTTTCATCAATTGGTAAAAACTACACAAATCCACTATCAAAGTTTTTTTTTAATTTGATAAAGACCTAATCATTTCATCTAGAGTATACCTTTAAATTTTTTATTTTTTGACTAAAAAAGGCCTTATCTCATTCTCTAAATTTTGTTTCCTTGATATCATGGTCATGCCATTATTTCCTTGGATATTAAAAAACTTACATTTTCTATATTGTTTCTAGATTCATCTCATCTAATTCATTCAATTGAGGAATTATTTCCTTTTGTGTTTTTGTAAAGTCTAGACCTAATTTCATTATTATCCTTAATGTCTCCAATTAAAACCCTATTGTAATTAGTGTTTTATTCACATATACTAATTCATATGGATAAAAAAAATTAGTAGACTTCCATGTTGTATTATAGGACCAAACTATTGATAGTTTATTTACCTAATCTTTCCTATTGATGTCTTCTATGTTTGTAAATATGCTCTCTAGTTCTCTATTGGTTACTTAAACCTAAACATTTTCTTCAAGATGGGAAGGTGATGATTTTATATAGGTGATATGATAGTGATATGTGAAATCCTAGATCATGTTAGATTTGAATTGGGCCTTTGAAATAAAACTATGGATCTAAGTGTTCTAAAGCATTAAAGAATCTTGTTATATAAGAAGTCAACAAATTTCTCCTCATGAAAAAATGTTACATCTCAAAATTCAAACCATTTAATGACATAATGGGTACATACTAAGATTTACTCCTTTCCTTAGGAAAGTATATCAATGTGACTAATAAAATATTACCCCAATTTCTAAAAAGGTATTAATAACACTTGATAATGAAGGGGGATCTCATTGGATAATATAAGTTTACCATACTTTGATAAGGGTCACATTTCCAAACATAAATCTTCACATATTTGTGAATTGAAGGTCAATAGTATCCAAATCTTAGGATTTTTCTAATGTTCCTTTGGGTTGAATAATGACCTCCTCCTAGTTCAATATGGAAATCTTTAAAGATATCATAGATCTCATTTTCAAAAACACTCTTGTAAAACACCAAGTATGGTCCACATTTAAATAATATTCCATCAAGACATTTATAGTTATCACTATTTATGATTAAATATTTTATTTGATTATGAGTGAAGTCACAAGGTAACTTATTTATAGCTAGATAATTATCCATGTTAGCAAACCAAGGTGAGTGTACTGAGACTATGAATAATTGATCATACGTAAAACTATCCTCCACTACCACATCTTATCTTGAGACATTCAATATTGATAAAAAATTAGTAATAACATTAGCTTTAATTCACTTTTTAATAATTTTTATTTCAAATTGATGCAATAGTAATAACCGTATATTGATTCTACCGCTCACTACTAGTTTATTCATTAGATATTTAATGGATGAATGGTCTATATAAATGAATATTTTATACATAGTAATGTAGTCAAAATATTTGTTCATAGCATAAATGATATCAAGGAATTAATTTTTAGTATTTGTGTAGTTTCTTTTAGTATAGGTTAAGTTTTTACAAATGTAATATATATCATACATCTTATCTTATTCATCTTTATATCCTAGGAGTACCCCTATTGTATTATTAGAGTTGTCAATATGAAAATGAAAAGGTTTTTCCCAATTGGACCCTCTAAATACTAGAGAATAAATTAAATTATCCTTTATTATGTGAAAATACTATTGGAATTTATCATACCACACAAATTCACTATCTTTGGTGATCATGGAAAACATAGGTGCTACAATTTTGATAAAATATTTAGTGAAATGCCTATAGTATCTTTCATGCCATAAAAATATATTTATATCAATTTGGTATTTTAGTGAAGTTAATTGTGATATGACTTCAATATTCTTAGGATAAAATTATATCCCATCAATTGGGATATGATAGCCTAGGAAAATACCTTGATCTACCATCATTAGACATTTTTAATGACTTAAAGATAGTTGATGTTGTTCACATCTGGTTAACACCTTGTATATTTTTTTCAAGGATTCAAAAAAGGAGTTTTAATTCACTATGAAATCATCCATGTACACTTAAACACATTCACTAGTGAGGTTAGTAAATATGGAAACTACTACTCTCTAAAAAGTGGTTAGTTCATTGCATAGTCCAAAGGGTAAAAATATATATTAAAAAGTACCCCTAGGACATTGAAAGTGGTTTTGTCCTAATTTTTAGGAGATAATATTATTTTATTATACCCATTAAATCCATATAAAAATGAAAATTACTTCTTCCTAGCTAGATTTTCTAAGACTTGGTCAATGAAGGGTAGTGTAAAATAGTACTTAATAATTACTTTTTTAAGATCCATGTAATCAACACAAATCATCCATTTTCAATGTTTTTTGGGTACTATAACTAGAGGTGAAATGCATTGAGTACATGAATCCTACCTATAATACTTTTTCAATCTAAGTTTTGACCATGTCTCTTAATCTAAGATTTATCCTCCTTTAGGTTTGTTTAACGGGTTTTATGTTTTTAGTATATATGTGGTGGGTGTAGCTACTTGTATGGATACTCTCCATATCATAATATTAATAATATAAATATTTTTTTATGAGTTTTAAATATGTCAAACACCTTAGTTTCTTATTCATTATTCAACCAATTATTTATATTCAACATTTTACATGGTTGTGTTGTAATCTATTTTTTGCCTAGATAAATTAAACTTACTATCCAAAATTAAATAATTAGGGAGTTAAATGGGAATGATGAGGCTAAAAAAATATGTAATGTAGTTGTTTATTTGAATAAATACTCTCTTAAAATTAATCCTACCATTGGGTAATGAAAAGTTGTAAGTGAGGGTCCTTGGGTACTTTCTACTCAACTAAAAACACTCTCTTAGAAAAATATGTGACCATAAATTACATCATAAGTCTTCTTAGAATTATCTTTATGATATTCTAAATACTATGGAATTTTATAGCACTAGACTATTGACTCTTGAAGCCAATTGGTAACTTCTAAAGCTAGACTACTTGCTTCAATATGATTTTTTTTTAACTCTCTTTCCAACTCATTTGTATTTTTTTTTATTGCTACCATTACCAAATAAGATTAAATATTTACATTTTTATTTGGTTCATCTACCCATAAGTGCACTATGGAATCAGTATATGGTTTTAAAAGTGAATATATAAAAATATTTTTACTATTATCCGATTTGAAATTGTCATATCCCCTAACCTAAAACATATAATATTTTATACCATGTATATCCATGACTTCCCAATATTAGTGGACAACCTATTTTCATGAATGAACTCCCATAAGAAATGGAAGTGATATAATGATTGGAGTAATTTTAGTTAAATCTTATAGATGATTATATATCCTATCAACATCACATTAGATATGATTTAAAGGTGAAGGTACAACCTCCCAATGATAATTAATCATAAATAGATGACTAGCCTCCCTATGAGTAGTCATGCATTGAGAAATAATTGTTGAGAGTCCATAATCACATTACATTCTAGACCTTGAAGCTTGATATCATGTTACACATAGATTTTTAGTTAAAGCCACTTATAAATAAGTGCCTATGAGAAAATTTTAGAGACTTGAGGAGAATATGTTAATATCATGATATATTTTAAATAAAAGATATTTTTGATCATAAATCAGGTAGGTGATGAGATTTATAGCTATTTTTTAGTTACTCTATGTCTTGTCACTAAATTCATATTATTACCTTCATATATATAGAATGTTTTAAGTTTCATTATTTATTATTACAACCAATGCCTAATATCTCAAATTTATTTTACCATCATCTTTATATCAGAATTACTTTGTATATCATATATTAAATTTAGGGTTTATCTAGATACATTTCTCCCTACTTGGGTTTATTCCCATACAATTCTCTTAAGTTTCCTTGGGATTTTATTATAATATATCCCATCTTGGGATAATTTCCATTGGTTATTATTAGGTTTCCTTGGATACTTATTACATTCTTCAACCACTTGGGTTTACTACCTATTGATGCCTAAATGTGTACCACAGATGCCCCAAGTGTTTAAGAAACACTTCTCATTTTATATTTCTAGGAATTAAATGCATGAGTTGAAATTTATGATAATCCTATATCTTTTGGTTGAATAGAGGCAAAACAAGTGACTATCTAAAAATATTTATATTAAGTGGTGGTTGGGAGCCACCATGGCCAAAAAATAGAACTATGTAAAATATACATTATATTATGCTAAGAATATTAAACTATGATGAAGAACTAAATACAATATTTAATTTAGGATGGATATTTTAAAGATAATTAGAATAAGGTGATCCAATTAAAAAAAATCAAAAAGAAGGGTAGTGCAGAAAGAGGGATGTTTTTGGTCTTTGTTATAGATATTATGACAAAGTTCAAACATAATCTAAACATGCATTTAACCAATGTATGAAGTGAAACAAATTAATCTCAAATCACAACATACATCAGGCAAGATTTAAAAGAAGGTAGAAATGATGCAAATAGGAACTAGAGTCACTTTAAATATTCACTCTTGTAAGAAAAAAATGTTAGCCTAAATGCAAAAGAAGTGAAAAAAATTAAATAAGCCTAAGAACTTTCAACTAATCTAGCAATGGCTAAAATTAACATATCTACATCTAAGATACACATCCAAAATCCATAAGAACCATTCAAATCTGAAAATAAAACTAGACAACTGAGAGAGAAACCTTATAGCCCTTCACACAAGCAAATATTGGTCAATATTTGTCAAATTCCTTGCTTATATTAGCTACTCAAAGTATACAAAGTAATTTGGCTCTAATAACTCCGTATCCTTTTGATACTTGATAATGCTCCTTTTATAAGATGTAATGAATCATGTCGATAAATGATATCAAGTTATATTTGAAGATGTGTATAAGATAGTTATCCTTTCTATTATATTATAGAATAAATGATCTTTTCTAATGAAATGACTTATAGATAATGTGCTCTTTATAAATTGCGCATGTATATAAAAATGATATCCTATTTCAAAATATAATACAATGATGGTTACAAAAATAACATTCTATCTATGTTTTTCATTGCTTCAAAGCTTGTATGCCCATAGGAAGAAGGAGTCTCACCCCATTTTACATGAAGGTCTGATACTTCTCATAGAGGGTTTTTGTAAAAATAAATCCATAGCTTCAACTCTTGACAAACATAAGGGTTCTCAGTTAAAAAAGTGTAAGAAGGATGAGAATGTTAAAGGGATAGAAAAGGCAAAACCAAAACCCTCTAGTTCTCAAAAACAAATTATAGAAGAGTATTTTGAGTCAAACAGTACTAAATTTTTTGAGAAGGATGTCCCAGAGGAAGAGGAAGGTATGGATGTTGGGGATTTCAACTCCAATTTGGATGGATATCTGAAAACTAAAGGAAAATTTGAGAAAGGGAATGAAGAGGATACAACTGAGGTAAACTCAAAACAAAGTAATTCTAACAATGAGGGTAATCAGACTATGTCCAAGGGAGGTGTTAAAGACAAATATAACTTAATTGACGATCTAGTTTTTATGAGAGAGGAGGATCACATGGTTTTGGCTTCTACTCCTGCTACAGAGACTGGGGGACAAGAAAAGGAGGACCCTGTTCAGCATGAAGACCTTATTGAGACTAGAGAGGAAGAACTGATGGATAGGGAGGAAAAAATTGAAAAGGTTGATTCCCCTTCACATGAGATTGCAGAAGACATTTGTGACTCCACAGAGGGAAACCAAGCTTTCCTTCCTGCATTCTGCTAAGTTCAATGCCGACTCTTTTCTCCAAGTTGATTCTTGGATCTATAATGAAATAATGGGGCTGAAGAAGAAAGTGGAAACAATGCAACACAATCAAGATGTTGATCAAGCCATAATCAACCACTTAGAGGTGTAAATTGGAGATATCCCAAAAAAACTTAAAGATTATGAGCATAATCTTAGAATGCTCATTAAAGAAAGTGGAACAAAGATGGAGTAGGTAACATCAGCCATTTGTGGTACTGCAACTAGCCTTGGTAAAAGAGAAAATGAAGAAATAATATCCTTGGAGGGTCGAAGTAAGAATACAAGGTAGAGTTCAAGGAAGAAAGCCTTGCAAATTGATGCTACTTCGGCTGCTAACTCCATCCAGGATACTGCTACGATTGGGAAGGAGGTTGTCAAGATGATCATGGAACTGCAATAGAAGCTTAGGGTCTTCTTTATTGGTTTGATTCTTGTTCAGGCCCTTATTGTTGGTTTTTGTAACTGGTTCTTGTTTTTGGTCTTATTTCTTTGTTCTTGGTCTTAAAATTTATTTGAGTTTCTAGGTCCTTATAAAACCTGGGTATTTTTATTGGACTATGTTTGTGGTTTTAAGTCCCTGTAAAACCTGATTTTGATGATGCTCTTCAGTAGGTTTCAGGACTGCTTTTCTTGGTGGTTGTTAATGCTTTATCTTTTTTGATTCTATTTAAGGGTTTTGGGGTCCCTTCAAACCCTACTTTTACCATAATCTTTAAAAGAACATGATTATTATAATTGATATTACTATCTTACAATCTCATCTTCACCTCCATATGTAAATCATGAATACTTATTGTGAATTATTATGCTTCATCACTCCTTTTATTTTCCATTATTTTTAAATTACATAATACTCTATGGTTTTAAATGAATAAAATATGAAATATAATCATTATTGTGCTTATGCTCATTAACGTATGCATGCAAACTATACTTGTACAATGCCATATCCCATTGTTTTGGATTGTATTTAAAAAATATTAAAAAATTACCAAGACTTTTATTCAATATTTCCATTTTCCCATCTATTTGATGATAATAGAATAGACTAAAATATAGTCTTGTTCATAGTTTCCTTCACAATGTCCTTAAAAAATACCCAATAAATCTTGTATCTTTATCATATATAATTCTTATTGGAAAGCCATGTAGTCTCACTTCTTATGAGTTTCACCATAGGAATAAGATCTTGTGAGGGGGACAACCCTATGCTTAGGGATAATTTATAATTATATAAATAGGTCATGATAGTAAAATCATATAAGTAAACCAAAACACATATTCAATAATCAGAACTATGAGCTATAATAAATACAAATTCTATTCAGCATGGAAGACTAAGGAATAAGTATAGAGGTGTACAATGTTACAACAATTATATAAATTAATGTACACATGATCAAAAAGGGAAACACTTCCTCTAATTTTCTTAGACTCAACATAGGGATGCATATGTGTATGAGAAATATTATATAACTTGTAATGAAACTACTTAGATAATTCACACCAATGGAATAATATATTTCATAAATATGAGAAGCATTTACAGATCCATAATAATAATTAGTGAAAGATTAGAATAATTGATAAATATGACTGAGCCACTTTAAGGATATAACCTCCATAATAATGCATTAAGATTGTAATTCACTACATGATGTTCAAATACTAACTACTAGCTCCTATCTATAATGTATTTAATCCATGTTTATTTCATAGGCTAAACCTACTAATAATTTAAGAACATATAGAAATGTGACAAGATAATATGAAAGGTTATTTGATCCACAAGTTGACCACATGTATACCTATAAATGATATAGGCTATGGACATAACATTCCATTCCCCTAAAAATAAGCATTACCCTCAACATTGAATAACAATGGATGCTACTGTAGGAAATATTCATCCTCTAATTTTGCATCTTCAAAGTTCAAATTATTCCACTTAATCAAATACTCCTTATTCTCCCTTGTCATCATCATTTTATAGTGTGTGTGAATAATATTCTATATTTATTTAATGTCTCATCCTTATTCATTCAATTTTGGTAACTCATTCTAGTTAGAAACTCTCTTTCTAATTATATTCTTTAGGTCAGATACTTGAAATGGAATGTATGTGAGTGGACTAGGGTAGATTTGGCTTGTATGCAACATTTTACATTTTCTATAGGATCTTATAAGAGCCATAGTACTTAGGAGATAAATTTTTATCCTTTTTTAATTCTTTATACATCCACTTATATAAATGAAAACATACAAATTCCAAATCTCCCATGTCAAAATACCTCTCACTATGGTGTTGATCTACTTGTTACTTCATTTTATTCCATTCCATTTTCAAATTCTCTCTCATACTAACTATTACGTCATGTTGATGTTAAATTAGTTATTTAATATCTCAAACCTTGGGTTGTGCCCTCAAGGATGAAGTTATGGAGGGTGATGATAACCATAAAGTTCCATAAATGGAGACATTTTTGAATAAGTATGGAAGGAAGTGTTATAACATAATTATACTAGTGGCATCTAATGAAACCACTACTCTTATTTATCTAATGCAAAATAATGGAGATACACTTCAAATTAAGGGTTGTATGACGAGCCGTGATCTAACTAGGTACCCAAACATGATAATAAATTAGTTAAAAAGGTATAAAAATGGGATCACAATCACTTTTAATGGTCTTAGGAGTACCATGTAACTTTTGAATTATATCCATAAAATCAAATACTAATGTAATATATACAAATGACTATTGTAAGGAGAAAAAATGAAAATATTTTTTGAGCCTATTCAAAATTACCATTATAATTTTTTTACCTTAAAAATTATAAAACCATGTAATTAAATCCATAGAAACCTCCCCCCACCTCTTGCTTAGAATGGATAAATTTTGTAGAAGACCTAGTGTCTTAATTGTTTCACCCTTATTCTATTTACAAGCCATACATTGAACCATAATTTTTTGTGTATCCCCCTTGAGTCCTTCCTAAAATAAATATTTATTGATTTTACTATAGGTTTTTAAAAATCCTAAATGCCCCCTATTGCATATGCATGAATCTCCTTAAGGATATTGTGCTTGAGGATAGAATTATTACATAGGTATAATAGATATTTATACCTTAATTCATTCTATTTCCACTCAATTTTTTTAGAAGCAACATATGTGTGATGGATAATATGAATTATAACCCATGTATCCATATCATTTTCATATTCTAATATTTATTATTCCATCCAATATATTTATAAAATTGGCATTTCACATAACAATGCCTCAGTGGATTCATCGTTCATGGTTAATGATTATGCTACACCATTATATTTTAATTTATTATAGATGATTTTAAAGTTATATCCCAATTTTTTTCACCCATTTTTGTTGTTATTATGATGACAATCCCTAGTCTAAGAGATAATTTAGACTATCATAATTTGTATTTACTTAGGTCTTCATTGATTTCTTGCATGAATAATAGCCATCACATTTTTCTCATATATTTTATATATCTTGTTTTTACCCTTGAGTTGATGAATCTAAAATTCAATGGGTCTTCCTTAATATATTAATACTTCCCCATTCCATATCCTTATGCATCACATTAATATATTTTTTTTGGTAAAATTAGGGGTATCTAAAACTAGAGTGGTGCACATAGCCTCCTCAAAATTCTTAAATACCTTGGTAGTTGTTTTGTTCAAATGGAAGGATTCCTTAAAAAACAATGTTCATGTTGTTACTATAATACCATAACTTTTCACAAATATGTGATAGTAACCTATTGGACCTAAAAATCCTCAAATATTATTAAGGGTTATTGGCACCTTCCACTCCATCATAGCTTTGATATTATTAGGGTCTACTTTTAATCTTTTTTGTGAAATAATATGACCCAAATAATCCACCTCTTAGACTCCAAAAACACATTTTGAGGGTCTTACATAATTTTGATGTTGTTATATAACTAATAATACTTATTTCACATGATACAAATTTTATTCCAAAGTTTTATTGTATAATAGGATGGCATAATAAAAGCCAACACAAATTTCCTCAAAATAGATCTAGAAATAATGTTCATCAAACTCTAAAATGTAGATGGTCATTGGTGAGACTAAAAGGCATTGCCAAAAACTCATAATGGCATTCATGAGTTTTAAAGGTTATTTTAGGTATATACTCATCTCTAATCCAATGTTTATGGCATCTAGAATGAAGATCTAGTTTTGTAAAATAAACAAATACATGTAATTCATCTAATAAATCATTAATTATTGGAATAACAAACCTATAATTGATGTGTACTTTTTTAGTTATCTATAATCTAGGCACATCCTAAAAGTGTCATACTTCTTATGCACCATGACCATCAGGGATGGATAATCACTTTGGCTATGTTTGATAATACATGCCTCTAGCATCTCATATACAATATTTACAATTTTAATTTTATTGTAATATGGATACCTATATGGTCAAATGTTTGGTGGTTAACTCTTTAAAAGTAGTAAATGGAATGATCATCTTACCTTCTTGGTGGTAGTTATTTTGGTATGGTACCAAAAATAACTAGGTATTCATCAATAATTATTTGTATATTAGGATGTGTAGATGCTTTTTTGGATAAATTTTTAGGGAAAACAATCGTGCTAAAAATATTTTCGTTCCTTGTTTATAATCTATGTCATCTGATGTGAAATAACCAATAGTGGATATTTTTACCATAATCCACATAGTTAAAATTGTCTAGATTTATAATAAAATTTCATGAATAAATCATATAAATTAATATCTACTATGACTAATATTATGAGCTAATAGACTCCCAAAATAATGCCTACCCCACCCCTGAGAATAAAAACATTAGAGAATTTAGTTTGTATTCTACCATAACAATCTTAATACTATGGAATTTTCCATAAAAGATTTATTATTACACCATATATGATCATGACCTAAAATTTTGGAGATATGTAAATGAAATAGTTCAAATTAGTAGCATAGTTACTATTGATGAAGTTATGCATACTGTTTGAGTCAATCAACACTGTCACCTTGTGTTTCTTGAGGAAAACAACAACCTTAAGGGTTTGAGGAGTGATATTACATGAATGTTCATGAAAAGGGATAGTAGGTAAGGAATATTTAGGTTCCTTCTTTGTCTCTTGTTCACCCTCATATGAGGCATCATCTTCTTCTTATTCTTCAATACATAGTTTAATGTAGAACACATTTTTATCAACACATTTATGTTGTTTGCTCCACTTTATATTCTAATTGAAACATAACCCTTTTTCATCATTGTTTTTAATTTAATAAGAAGTTAATTTTTTAAGATAAAAAATTAATTTTCTTATGAATTTCATTCTCTACCATTATTTAAATCCATTCATTGGACCAGGTCTCTTTCCTATGGCATGTGAACAAACACTATGGATACAACTATTAAACTTAGATTAAAAATGAAAACATCAATTTGGTTGTTATCCTTGAGCCCACCCAAGTATATATAATTCATGTTTTTCTTATTGATGTCATTTATGCAAAAGGATAGATTTTATAATTGCTAAGTATAATCATCGATAGGCCTTATTTGTCATAGATTTTCTAATTTTTTGACTTGGATTTATGTGATCCTATTAAAATAGTGAACCAAAAACTCATCAATATACACTTAACATGTAATAATAATGAATTTATTTTTATTTTGAGTGTAAAAACACATATTCCAAACAAACTACTCAAGTTATAGATCTAGATATGCCATGACCATTTTTTATGGACATGGGGCTTGATGTATGTAAAATAAATATTCCGTTTGATTGATCCAAGGGATTATATCATTGAAATAAAACATTCACACATCACACATTGGGTTTGATTTATATAAAATAAATTTTCCATTTTATTGACCCAAGGTATTTCATCATTACAATCAAACATGTACACCTCCATTTTTGGTAGAATGTGCTTTAATTTGGTATTTGAGTTTTGATTTTTATATTTGGGATAACCTAAATGTAATAAAAAAGGATTATTTAGATGTTCAATATGAGCTAAAATAGTGTTTAATGTCCCATTTATAGCTATCAAATGATAATTCATATCATCCATGTCCCATTTTACCACATCAATCTCCCCTTTTACCACATCGAGATGTTCTTTATTCACCATAATTTACATATCTAACTGAAGTTGGTAAACAAACCCATAAACCACTAGCTCCAAAGAGTCAAACTCCATGTCCTTCTTATGATGCATTTTTATTAGAGTATGTTTTCCTTTCTCATGGCTATGGTTTTTTATAATATCCATGTAGAAAACATAGGGTTTAGAGTTCTAGGCCTAGAAAAAAGTGTACTAGAGGATTATACCATTGCATTCATCTCATCAAGACCAACCCAATGATTTATAATTTTCAAAAGGGTTAATGATTTATGTCTAGACTTCAACAACACTGTGGTGATGAAAAACTAAATTCTTTTTGGATCACAAGTTATGTTTTTTTGATCCTACAACTCTTAGGACAATAATTACGTTAGATCCACAAAAATACACTACAAATCCAAAATCTAAGATTTGATACTTCTTGTAATGAAATTAAATATATAATTCAAACTAATGGAATGATATATTGTATAAATATGAGTATAATAATATATCCATAATAATAATTTAAAAATGGGTAGCATACCTGATAAATATGACTGATCCACTTCGAGGGGGAAACCTCCACAATAATGAAATAAGAGCATTATTCAAAATATGAGGATCTAATACTAATCAATACCATCTATATATATTTTAATTAAGCCATGGTTATTACATAGGCTGACCCTACTAAATATATAAGAACATAGATATATGTGGTAATATAATATGAAAGGTTATGTAAGCCATAGGTTAGCCACACACATACCTATACATGTTATAGGTTAAAAACATCACATACTCTAGGCATGATAATAATATATACTATCTCATTCAACTCTAAAATATGTTGACCTTTGGTTTATTGAGTATGTTATTCATAATACAAATATAAGAAGATAGTTACAAGTGGAAATTGATACAAATAATAAAGGTTACAATTTTTTTCATATTTCAATACAAGATGATTAAACTATTTAAAATGAGTGGTGATTTGTCTTTCCATCAAATGTTTGATCTAAAATATTACTTTATTTTTTGTAGAATTAGAAAGTGTCACTTTAGAATAAATGCAAAAATAAGGAGTTGGAACTTAGTTTTTATTCAAATCCATTATACTCAAATAAGTTCCTACACAATATTCTAACATAAGGATAATGCATCGATGTTTAGTAAGGCAAGATCTACATAGGACAAAATATGCTACAATGGTTATACAAAGTGCATAAGGATTTGTGCAAAATTGAAGTGTTGTAAAGTATTCTAGTGGACCCATAGAGATGCCACAAGATATTTATGTGCATTATGAAGTGTGTGACATAAATTAAGTCAAATTTGAGAGGTGTTTAGGTTTTATAAATATGTAAAGGAAATATATGCACAACTATGCAGTTATGAAAAAATCACTCTTTATTAAAGATGAATATTCTCCATTACATTTGAATGTAGTTGAAATTACTGAAGTTGAAGTTGTTTAATGTTATACCAATTAACTTGATAAGTGTACTAATCTAATTTGACCATTCTATAAATTTGATGTGTGTCATACGGGTGCATGTGTTTCTAACTTTGATAATTTATTACTTATATATGGGGATCCAATGTTTTATATCTAAATAATAATAATGGTGTATTAATTTTAGATAATGTAATGGAAGGAAGTAAGGTGTAAGGATCTCCACATTGAATACTAGTTGCATGCTAAAGTATGAAAGAATGATGTAGAGTCAATAATGCATAGGCTTGTTATTTTAGTGTGGATATTTGAAGCTATCCTTTTGAAGTTATAACCATAATTTATTTCCAACTTGTAATGAAGTATGTGATAAATTAATTCCATGAAAATCCTCATACTTATGTTGCAAATAAAAATTAATTTTCTCAGCCTAATGATGAATAAATGATATGTGATGCAAATAATTATATGATTTATTTTCTTCCCTTTCGTATGTGCATGATTTCATACTACTTGGTGCATAATGATGATGTTAATTTAGTCCTCTTGATTTAGTTAAATATCTTATGTCAATATGGTAAGTGGCCAAAGGATATATGAAATAGGATATGTAGAGTTTATGAATAATAATTTTATTTTTGGGGGTGATTGTGGATCATATGATATACTGATCTAAAGACATAGTTGATTGTATTCAAATTTAATCTAATTGATTTTGAAATAAATCACACTCTTTGATTAAATTGAAATTAATGGAATGTAAATCAAAAAATTAATCTAATTTTATTGAAATAAAATTGTATGAATGGGAAATAGAAGAATGTTTGAAAATGAGAGAATGTAGATTGATGGAAGTAGAGGAAATAAGCACTTAGGAGAAAATTTAAAATATAAATTTATTTTGAATTAAAATGATTTTAAAATTAATACATGGAAGTGAAATGTTAAAAGTAATTTTATAGAGATAAATACACTCACACATAGCCATATAGTTTGATCAAATAATATAATACTTTAGAATAAAATGGAGAATAAACTCAAAACACATAACAATGCATAATACATAAATAAATAAATACCAATTGATTCTTATTCATTTGACTGAGTGGTCCCTTGATTATCCTCAAAATGTGATTGAAACACTTTTAAACTTATAAAATAATCATGAAATCAACTTCTCATTAATTTATAAAAATTTCTTGAAATGGATATTGGAAATTATACTATTATGATTCAAACTATTAATGCTTAAATTCTCTACTACCACTATCATCAAACTACATTGTTTATAAATTACAATGTTTACAATATTTTTTCCAAATATAGAGTATAAAGTTAACAACATTTAATTATAACAAAGATCTATTTTATTATTATAAATTATACTTTTTTGATTAAAAGTATTCATGCTTAAATTCTTTACTACCTCTATCATCAAAATACATTGTTTATATATTACAATGTTTACAATATTTTTTCCATGATAGAGTAAAAAAGTAACATGAAATTCTAACAAATATATATTATATTTCATATAAACATCCTTTCCACATTTTTTGAGAACAAAAGGAGGAAAGTGTTAGATCTTGGCTCATTCATGATATTCATGCTTTGCTTTTAATGAATGATTTGAAGCACCCATCGTTGTTGCAATTATTTCACTCTCATTCTTAAGGAAAGATAAAAAAAAGTATTTATAGTGACCTTTTTGAGAGACACCATAAATATAGTTATAATATATAAACTTAATATTCATAGAAAAATTATTTTTAACAATTACAAAGTGTTTCAAAAAATGACAGAATTATTTATAACTTGTATTAACATATATGTATCAATAATGTTATCATTTTAGTAGTCCTACATGGCTGATTGAATATCTTCAAAACTAGTTTGGTGACTTTTGAATCCAGACCAATGACTTTAAGAGTTAGGCTTAAAAGTTTGGTAAAATATCTTATGGATTATTTGGAGATATAGAGTCTTACAAAATGATCCTTAGTAGATACTTTGGTTGCCAAAAACATCCATTCTTCATATTATTATTTAAATTTTACTTGTATATGTAAATATGGCATCCTTTCCATGTACGTGTTATAACTTAGTTGACAAAATAGATAACAATGACTCTCAAAGCATAATTAGGATAAATAACTCACTTTCTATTTTAAATCAATAATAAGTCCTAATATTGGAATCTAAATCCACTTTAAGGAAGAAAAAATAGGAGGAAAAATTTGTCATTATTTGGATATCAGGAGCCATATTATGGACTTGTCATATCACCACACTTAACTTCTTGCAGTTCCTCTTGCAATGTATGACCCCCATTATTATCTAAAAAGCATCATGTTCTATAATGTCTTATTGGGATCATAAACATCATAACAAGTGTCCCAAATTCTCATTTTTGTATTAGTATGGCCTTTGAATTATCTAACCTTGTCTCTCCATTTATCAAAATTTTCTAGTTCATATGGTGATGAGTTTGTCCATACATGCATGAGAATAAATATAAATGGAGGTATGAACCTCATACCAATCCATTCATTTCAAAATTTTATAATCATTTCCACTATGGCATTAGACCTCTTAAAGCACCAGTTGAGATTAGTAAGGGAAATGACTTCTCACTTTTTCAAGGGAATATTTAGTGTATCCCATATTGTTTTACATGAAACAAGGGATGCATTGAAATTATTCACTTTTTGAAGTGAATATTTTGTGTATCCCATTTTTTTACATGAAAAAATGGATGTATTAAAATTATTATTAGTGAAATACTAAAAATTAGTGTCACTTATTGGCAAATTACTTGGGAAGTGATGTTTAATCTTAGTGGCATATACTAAGCTTCTAAAAATTGGAACAAGTTTTTATGGATCAAAAAACTCAGGCCTCATGATGATCCATATAGTATTTATCTAAATAAAATATTCCCCAGTTATTTGAATCCAACCAATTTTATTATATAAGGTATAGATATATTCATTGATATAAAATAATCTAACAAACAAGTTGATTAGGAAGGATGAAATATGCCAGAGGAGATAATTCTAAAAAAAGAACTCACACAAAAGATTTTGCTAGTTAATAAAACTAGAAAAATAATCGTATAAAAGCTCATTGTCTATTTTAAAAACATGGGTCAATCCACATGATATTTTTAGTAGCTTTCATATATATAATTTATCCTATAAGAAGGGACTGTATTTAAAAGTAGCCTTTTTGTAGGCAAGTAGTTTTTCTCTTATTTGATGGGTTTGTTGTAATATGGATTCAAATTTACCTTATTGTTCCATTGATTAATTAAGCTATTCTTCAAAATTATTCTTTCCTTTATTAAATTACCTTAAATTTTTACATTTCTCATCTTAAGTAGTCATGATGTTAGTGTAAACTAATTTAGTTTGTACACCATGATCTTCTTGGGTTATAAGGGATATTAAGGGGGATTCTACTACTATTTATTGTAATTAAACAATCACATCATCTTTATTAAGAGATTGGATTTTTTTATTACATATCTTGTTCCAAATTAAAAACAAACTCTTCCTTACCTATGAGTAGTTTTTTTAGAAAGGCAATCTCTATTTTAATTTCCTCATGGTTACCTTGGGCTTTGATAGTACCATTATTTATTGCATCTAATCCTCTTCATCAAGACTAGAAGGTTGATCTTCCTAGTAGGATATTAGATCTTTACCCTTATCAAAAACATGTCTATAAGAGGAATAATGAATAGGATCCTCTAGGGTTTCACTTGTGGTTTCCCTCATGTCTATAGGTTCTTCCCTTTTGCCTTATTCTTCTAGTTTATCCTCAATTGTGAACTCCTCCATTTCAGCCATAGCTGCAAGTTACTATATGTCTATAAATTATTCCTCCATATTAGTCAATATTTATTCTTCAATTATGATTGTAAGTCTCTTATATTTAGGTGTTGCCTTAGTTCCTTCGATATGTCTTCCTTGATATAAGCTCTCCAATATTTATACAAAATCATCTTTAGAGATGATGAGTGTTTTCCTTCTCTTGATATTTATTTTTAATTTAAATTCCTTTATTAGAGCCTTACTCCTATATATCCCTCTCAATATTTTAGGTTGGGGAATCTTTGGAGATTACTATTTAAAGTCATAAATATCCATTATTGGAATGGATTTTATTTTAGGTTTTAGAGTTTTAAATGAAGTGGTTTTAGAGATCTCTATTTTGTTCAGCTTCCTTCTTATAGCTAGCTCAAGAAGTTTTTTTTTCTACTGTGATTGCTCCTTAGAGACTAGAATTAGGTGTGAGATAATAATATAATGGTCCTCTCTTACTCTGAGAATCATTTTTTAGCTTAACTTCTACAAAATCCTACCATATTAATTCTCATCAATTTTATTTCAGAAATGATGGTGTTAAATCAATTGTATTTTCCCATGATGCTTGATATATCAAAATCCTTGGACATATTTATTTTCAATATCTTGAATAACACCATGGAAGAAGTGAATTAGGTTTCTTCTCTATTTAGGTTTATCCTTTCCATTCCTAATATGGGTCATGATCCTTAATTTATTTCCATTGTTGTCCTTAATGTTTATAATTAAAACTTTATTTAAATTAATGATTTCTTTCCATATACTAATTCATATGGATAAAAACTTTTATTAGACTTCCATGTTGTGTTGTAGGCCCAAACTACTTCTGGTAGTTTATTTACCCAATATTTCATGTTGATGGCTATTGTGTTTATCAATATGATATCTAATTATATGTTTGTGGCTTATACCTAGACATATATTTGAGGATGATAAGGTGATGATTTAACATGGGTGATATGATAGTTTTATGTGAAAGAATATATCATGTTAGATGTGAATTAAGGTCCTTGATATGAAACTATGGCTCTAGGTGATCTAAATCATTTAAAAATCCTATTGTACAAGAAATCAACAACTTTATCCTCATAATAAAATGGTATAGCTTGTACTTCACCCCATTTAGTGACATAGGTACATATTAGGATGTAATAATTTCCTTAAGATACTAGATCAATGTCACCAAAGAAATATGACCCTGAATTTTAAAAAGGTCTTAATACCACTTGATAATGGAGGGGAATCTCATTAGATAATGTAGGTTTATCCATACTTTGACAAGGGTTAAATTTACAAAAATAACTCTTAAAATTCTTGTGAAGGGAATTCCAATAGTATCCATATCCTAAGATTTTGTCAATAGTCCTTTGTGTTGAATAATTTCTTCCTACTAGTTCATTATTGCAAGATCTCAAGGTGTCATAGATATCATATTCATGAACACACCTATGATGAACCAAGTTAGATCAAAATTTGAATAGTATTAAATTAATAAATTTATATTTAACACTATTTTTAATTAAATACTTTATTTTATTATGATTGAAATCACAAGTGAACTTCCTTATAGATAGATAATTAGCCATGTCAACAAACCAAGGTGAGTGTGTTGACAATATGAATAATTGATCATATGGAAAATTATCCTCCACTAGCTCATATTTTCCTAAGATGTTAAATATTGATATAAAATC
Organism: Torreya grandis; assembly: GCA_037957365.1. Lineage (NCBI taxonomy): Eukaryota > Viridiplantae > Streptophyta > Pinopsida > Cupressales > Taxaceae > Torreya > Torreya grandis. The sequence continues at coordinate 89,212 of JARHVA010006444.1, read as the reverse complement.
ATCAACCAAATTATTTTTACTTATATTATCAATAAATTTTATATCGAATTCTAGTAATAGTAGTAACCATCTAATGATTCTACCTCTTACTACTAGTTTGTTCATCATATATTTTATGATTAAATGATCTATATAGATGAACATGTTATACCTAGTAATTTATTAATAATTTTTTCATATCATAAATGACAATAAGGAATTACTTTTTAGTGTTTGTGTAGTTTATTTCAATAAATGTTAATGTTTTACTAATGTAGTAGATAACATACATCTTACCTTATTCATATTTTTGCCCAAGGACTACACCTATTGCATTATTAGAGGCATTGATATGTATATGAAATGGTTTTAATATATTTTACCATTTCAATACTAGAGAATAAATTAAATTATTATTTATTATGTAAAAATACTATTGGAATTTATTAGGACATAGAATTCACTATCTTTGGTGAGCAGAGAAAGCATAAGTGTTGTAATCTTGTTAAAATATTCAATGAAACACTTATAATGTCGTGCATGACCTAGAAATATCTTGATATTAGTTTTATTTTTTAGTGAAGATAATTATTATATGACTTAAATATTCTTAGGATCAAATTATATCCCTTCATCTAAGATATGATGGCCTAACACAATACCTTGATCTACCATCAATAAACATTTTTCATTGCTTAAATATTATTGTTTTTGTTCGCACTTGGTTAATAACTTGTATAAGTTTTATAAGGATTAATCATATGAGTTTTCATGCACTATATAATCATAAATTTTCACTTCAACACATTCATTAGTGAGGTCAACAAAGATGGTAAGTACAACTCTTTGAAAAGTGGTTAGTGCATTGCATATTCGAAAGATTAAATATTTGTATGAAAAAGTCCTCAAAGAACATGTGAAAGTGGTTTTTTTATGATATTTAAGATCTAATATTATTTTATTATACCCACTAAATCCATATAAAAATTAAAATTACTTCTTGCTATACATATTTTCTAAGACTTGATCAATGAAGTGTAGTGAAAAATAGTCATTCATTGTTGCTTTATTAAGCTCCTTATAATCTACAAAAATCATCAATTTTTCATTTTTTGGGTACTATCACTAGAGGTGAAACCCATTAAATATATTATATTTGATATATTAATCCTACCTATAATATTTTTTCAATATTAATTTTGACCATGCCCCTTAATGCAATATTTATCCTCCTTTAGGGTTGTCTAACAAGTTTTATGTTTTTAGTATATATGTGGTGGGTGTAGGTACTTATATGGATACCATGAATATAAATTTATTCCTAATATAAACATTTTTTTATGATTTTTCAATGCGTCAAACACCTTAGTTTCTTATTCATTATTCAACCAACTATTTATGCTCAACATTTTACCTAGTTGTGTTGTAATCTATTTTTTCTGGATAGATTGAACTTACTAGAGAAAATTCACTCATTAGGGAGTTAAAGGGGAAAATATGAGGAAAAAAAACATGGAATGTGGTAATTTATTTAAATAAACACTCTCTTTCTAAAATTACTCCTTCCATTGGGAAATGAAAAGTTGTAAGGAAGTGTTCTTGGCTGCTTTGTGCCTAGTTGAAAAAACTCCATTCGAAAGATAGTGACCATAAATTATATCATGAGTATCCTTAGAATTATATTTATTATAATTCAATGATAATGTGTAATTTTATGACACTATATTGGTGAACTATATAGCCAAATTGTCTACCTCACTAAAAAAATTTCAACTCTGATAACTCGTTTTCATTATTTTGTATTATTACCATTGCTAAAGAAAATAAATTATTTCCATTTTTATATAGTTCATATACCCATAATTGGTATAGAGAATCAAGGGATAATTTTTTAGTGGATATAAATAAATATTTTTTCCTTTAGCCCATTTGAGATTGTCATATCCCCTAACCTACAATCTATAAGATTTATTATCATGGCTAGCCATGGCTTCACAAGATTAGTGGATAAACTAATTTATGAATTTTTGGATAAAGTATCATAACATATACATGATATTCCCAAGATTTCACCATAATGTTGACATCATTTATCATGCCTTATGGTTTGGTAATGAACTATTCATCCATGTGTAAAATTGTAGAAATTGGTTTTACCTTAGTTAGAGATAATGTTTTTAATGTATCTATAATCAATACATTAACATCAACACCTAAATATACCAACACATTAGGTATTTCATTCTTTCCTATTGCTACTATGATGACTAGACTTATAGAATATCCATATTTTGGTAGGAGTAGTTTTCATTCAAAATGGTCAACAAACTTATCATCAACTTGTATGGTATGGGATACATTATTCTTAAATTTTAACACATATAAATTTGATTACTTAATTAAGTTTAAGGATGTATCCTATATATTGTGGTAATGGTATTTCAATTCTCAATATTTTTATTTATTGAACTAGGTCATACTCACTTTTTTGTGTTGTTTTCATGAGACTATCAAGAAATGATATTGATGATGAAACAATAGGAAAAGTGGTTTCTTGATTTTTTTCCTTTTCATAGATGTTCTATTTCTCCTTGATTAGGTCATTGGGAAGGTTTTATTCTTTATTTTCATTGGGTATCTCTTTGATAGTTGGTGGATATAAATTAGTCAATTTTTTCTCTTGAATGTAAATGAACATTATCATGGTTTATGGCATTTAACCTTATGGTTCCTTATTATTTTTTACCATAGAAATGGGTAGACATGGGTTACCTATATGTTCTTAGAGTTTGACATATGATGTACATGTAACTATGGCTAGTTTACTTTCTCATTCTATGGGGGATAGTTAATAGAAGTAGGAAACAAGGCTTGTTTATGTGGGAATCTCCTTTGTTGGTTAAATGTAGGTTGATGTACCCAAAACTAATTCTATTGAGGAACACATGGTTGTTAATTCTATTATGACACCCGTGAATCTTGTGGTAGCCACTCTTATGGAGACCAAATTGGTGGTCCAAAATATTATAGAGGTATTGGTCTATCCTATGGCATCATCCATGGATTGGAAGGAGCTTTGGGAAAAAATTTATTTAGATTATGATGTTAAGAAAATTATTCCGATGTCTTTGTGAGATATAATTGATATCTTCCCCAGGATGGATACTTTATTTTATTTGATTCTTAATGATAGGGAGGATAATACAATATATTTTATCATGATCATGTGTGTCATAAATACCACACATTTTTGTTTTGTCAAGATGATAGTATTAGAGAGCATGTTTTCACCTACATTCTAGACAATATATAGCTAAAGGTTTAGTGTTGATGTTATATTATTATTTTAACCCATATAATATGGTATTTAGGTGTACCAAGGTGTTTGTTTTAATATTTTTAAAATCCTCCATGGGCTAACTTACCTCATTATTCACTTTCCCTAATTTTATTTTCCTAATACCAAATTTTGTCCTTGAGTAGTTCCTATATAATTTAACAATATCATGGAGACCAAGTGTATTTACATCTCCTTTGCCCATTAGGCTTAATGATTATTGAGCATCGTCATCCAATCCTTTTAAGAAAAATGTTTATATTATTTATTCATCCAATGCATATCCACACCTTCTAAGGACAAATAGGAAATAGTCAAGATAGTCTTCCATGTTTTCATCTTCCTTTTGTTTTTTTAAAATAATTCTTCCTTTCTCTCTCATATGTTATAGTAATCTTGATATTTATCCAAGAATTTTTTCTCCATTGCATCCCATGTGTGAATGGAGTATGGTTTTAATCCCATAAACCACCTTATATATGATTCCTTGAGTGTGGAAGGAAATAAAAAATCAACTTATGATTATCATTTTCATAGTCATAGGTTTGACATAATACCTCAAACTCAAAAAAAAATTGATGATGATCCTCTATTTACATTCCCATAAAATTAGGTAATATAGATTTTTAATTGTTATTCATTAGAGCATTTTCATCTTGATATAAGACAATAGGATAGGTAAAGGTTATTACTACTAGATCATCTCTACTTTATTCAACCCTAGATTGAGGGTTTAATATGTTTCTTAGATTGTCTCCCATTTATTATGACTAGATATTGTAAATATCCCTTCTTAGTGGTGTAGGTTCATTTGAAGTGGATGGAAGGATACTTGATTAAAATTATATATCAAATATTTTTATTACAAGTTCTTTTAGCCTACATTATTTTCTTTGAAAATATATACTCATTTATGGTGATTTATCCCAAGGTTTAGGTGATCATAATGGTGATTCTTCTTAAATGATGGAAGGTTCCACATAAATTTATTTCCATAGAAGTTATTCTAGCCCATTTACTCGTGATTTTTTGGTGATTGTGGTGTTTTGTTAGGATTTATTAAGAATGCATCCTTCATTTGAATATATTTGTATATTCATAAATTTCTCTTGAATTATGGGAAGTACTTATTGTTAAAATGTTAGATTAAATTATTTAGACCCCATTAACACTTATAAATTACCTGTAAACATCTCCAAAAATTATGAAGGTATTTGTATCCTCTTAATTTAGTTACACGTGTCATGTCAATATTGGAAGTGTCCAAAGTATATATGAAATAGGATATGTAGAGTCTATGACTAATAACCTTGTTTTAATGGTGAAATTTACCGATCTAAATATATACTTGATTTTAATCAAATATAATCTCATTTCAAAAAAATAACACTATTTGATTGAATTTTTTTTTGGAATGTAAATCATATTTTTAATATAATCTACTTGAAATGAAATTGGATGAATGGGAAATAGCAAAATGTTTGGAAAATGAGCATAATGTAGATTGTTAGAAGTAGAGGAAATAATCACTCAAGGGAAAATTTGAAATATAAATTGATTTGGAATTAAAATGCTTATAAAATGAATTAATAGAAGGGAAATGTGGAAATTAGTTTGATGTAGATAAACACACTCACACCCAACCTTAAAATTTAATCACATAAAATAATACTTTATATAAAAATTAAGAATAAATTAAAACAAATGATAATGCATAATACATAATACATAAATAAATACCAATTGATACATATTATTTGGAATGATTGGACCCTTTATCCTTCATATAATATTATTTAAACACTCTTAACTTGTAAAATATTCATGAAATTATCTTCTCATAAATTAATAAAACTTTCTTACAATGGATACTAAAAATGGTGTTGTTTTAATTCAAACTATTCATGCCTAAATTATCTTCTACCTCTAACATCAAAAGACATTGTTTATATATTAAAAAATTTACAATAATTTGTCTAAGGATAGAGTAACAAACTAACAATATTAAAGTATAGCTACGATTTATTTTATTTCATAACAACATCCTCTTCACTTTTTTTATCAATAAAAGGTGGAAAGAGTTGGATCTTAGATTGTGCATGATCTTCCAATTCTGTTACTGATGAATGAGTTACAATTCCTTTTTTGGTTTTAACCATTTTAATAAATTTATTTTTAAATAACAATAAAGGATTTACATTCACCTTTTAGAGAGACACCATAAAATTAATTACTACATATAAACATATTATTTTTGGATATTATATTTTTAACACTTTAAAATTAATTAGAAAAATAACATAAAATTATTTATAACTTATATGTAATGTATCAATCATGTTATCATTATATAGATCCTACAGGGATGATTGAATATCTTTGGATCTATTCTCGTGACTTCTAGAGCCAAGATTAGAATTTTGGGAAATTATCTTGTGGATTTATTGGAGATATAGAGTCTTAAAACATGATACTTGTTCTATATATTATTTTTAAAAAACATATAATCTATATTTTATTACTTAACTTTGACCTATACATGCAAAATTACCATATTTTCCATGTATATGTTAGAATCTAGTTGAAGAAATAGATAATAATGAATCTCAAAGAACAATCAAGATAAATGGATCAATTTATATTTTAAATCAATGAGTCCTAATATTGGCATCAAAATTAACTTTAAGGAAGGGAAAATAGGTCATTACTTGAATATGATGATTCATATTCTGGATTTATCACATGATAGTGGTTGTCTAGAGGTGCCTCAATCTAAAAACCAAGATATATTTATAATGTAATATGTTTTATAAAAATACTAATGGATCTATATTATAGGCATGTTGTACATAATTTAGGTTTTAATACTAAGTAATATAATGTGCATATGCATACATTCACTAGAGATATAAAAGTGTGTGGTTGAGAAATTCTATTTTTCCATATATCTATGGATAAAATGTTATCAATTGATCTAAATACATACCCATTAATTACCATAACACTATAAAAAAGTGACTCATAAAATATGAATATTGATTATATAGAATGGATATTATGATTCCAATGTGAACCCACACATGTGTGAAAAAAGATTATGTAGTAGTAGTTGTGTCTACGCTCTTCTTGTAGTAAACCATGATAGCCATATTTGAATATTAGTCCACTATAACAAACATTGCATCATGTTGGTGATTCATCATAGGCATCTTAATCATGAAACCAATGCCTATGGATTAATATTACTTAGATGGAACTATTATAGATATATAAATCCATAGCTTCTTAGTCATGGGTTTAGTGATTCAACATGAAATGCAAGAATTCATGTGGCTCTCCATGTTTATGTGCATGTGTGACCAATATAACTTTATCTTCAATATTTATAACATCAAATAGTATCGATGTATTGGCATAGTTCAACTCTAAATTTTTTAGTTGGGTTAACCATCAATAACATATAAATTCAAAAAATTATAGTGGATCTATTTGGAAAATTAGAACTCCCAAAACTATTTACCTTACATAGGTTATGTATAGGCATATGTTAAGTCCATCTCAATTGAGTAGAAGGATACCCAATATGATAATTTATGTCCACATATGTCAAAAATTATGATGATAACATGAAATAGAATTATTATAAGGAAATATGTGCCCTTATTATACTTTCCATATTTGTGTTTGATCATGAGATGGATATTTTATAGGTAATTCATCCACTTTTTGTAGTGCAAATTCTAACCCTTATTTTGTGTTTGTAAAAATTAAAGTGACTTATGATAATAACAAATAAATATATCTATCCCTAACATGTAGTGGTGTATTTACTTAACTACATTCACAATATCATGCAAATATTTTTTATAGGTATAATAACTTTTAACTATGTCATTAAATTTTTTTGAGTGGTATGCAACTAGATGTGTATATCACATGACTATTACACCAAGTGCATAATATTTTTAATTAGTGTGGAGGTCAAAGGAGTGTCTAATGTTGGGAATTGTGAGACTAGATGCTACCATAGATGTTACTCTAGAATATTGAAAGTAAGCTATGTAAATGAGTCCACAAAAAATTGGTTTTGGCATGCCTTGTTTAGAATAAGATTTTGAAATGGGTTGAGTAGGTGTCTTAGAGTGGATGATGAGTAACATGAAATTTTGTGTTTGAGATGAGTTTGAATGATTGTTTAGAAGAGACCAAAATGGCTTTGGTCATTGAAGTTTCCTTTAACATTTTGAAGAATTAATATTCTCCACATATATTCTACCACTAAACTTTGGATTGTTATGTAGCATCTAGGTCAAAAACATATGACCACCATAAGAATATGTTGTAGGCCTATAAAGGTGTGATGTCACAAGTTATTATGTCCTCCATATTCTTGATTTTTAATGGAAGGTGAATTTATGTTATATATTTATATCCTTACCCTACTAAATATAACCTAAGAAGTATGACTTTTTATGCATGAAAATATAAAGGTTCAGGCATTGGGTTTTTACTTTCACAATGATGTTATTATATCTCCAACTATCAATGCTAACATGAAGAGGTTGACCCTTACCCAAGAACTTAGTATGAAAGAGGCATTATTTCTCATTATATGTGTCTATGGAAGTGACACTATTGCTAAAAAAAGTGGTATATGAATTAATATCATCCATTTTTAAGAAACCTAATATATAATACATAACATATGATTGATATACATGATATTCAGAGTCATCATGGGTTTGAAAATGATGTTGATGAAATAACTAGTCACATAATTTATTTTTTCCTTTGTCTAAGGTGTAATATTCTTATAGTATTGGATAAAATTATTGGTGTATACTCCCTTATGATATGGATTTGTTACTATGAATGGGATAATATGGAGCATTGTGTGTGGACTAGATATTGTACATAGTGATAGATGAAGAGGTGAGATGCTACATCATATTAACCTTGTATTAGATATTGGAGGAATTTAAATAATATTTATCCAAAAATATATAATTTAATAACTCCATATTAACATGGATATAAGGTGAAAGTCCATTTATGTAATTTATAACCTTATGTTATTTACTCAAGTTTTCACACACATGTATAGTGTATTCATGGAATTGGTTGGAGTAATATTCTATTGATTTATCCTTGCATTGAAAAAATTTATATAACTTGAATTCATATTAAAATTGGTGAATAAGATAACACTCCTCCTTAAATGTGTCAAAAACATTATTCTAATAGTGATTAAAAAGTAGTCTTGTGTGTGTTTTACATTAAAAATATCCCATCGGTGAACCACCAAAATGGTAATAGTTAACATGATGAAGGTGGTTTTATTAACACTAAAATTTTGATTGAATAAGAAGTGGGATTCTAATTATCATATCCATCCATCCAATTCTAGGTATTTTTTTAATTTTCATGGAACATGGGGATGCCAATAATTAATTTTTAATTTGAAGGGGGTATATTACTAAAACTAATAGTGAGATTATTACATAAAATAGGATGTGGTGGCCACGTTGATCTAAACCATCAATTAAAAAAATTGAATAAATATTTTAGAGTGGTGTGCTTACATGACATCCATAATAAACTTTTAGATTTTTGGGGCTATCTCAAGTTGAATCTAGGAATCAACCATTTATTCTTGCTATTATTTTATTTTGAATAAGATGAAATAGAGCTAATTGGCAATTGTTCCTTATTTCATTCCACTCCCATGTTCATATGAATAATAAAGAGTTATTCACTAATATTAATGGTCCACATGACAAGGCATAATAACTTTTGTGTGGGATAACCCTATGTTTAATAATAGGGTATAAGGTCATAAAGAGTGCATTCTAGTGTACTTGTAGAAGTAAACCAAAACACATATTTAGAAATCATAAGTCTGACCCATAGGAAATGAAACTTATATTCAATATGAAATAATAGGGAATAAGTATATAGATGTACAATGTTATAATAAGGATAGGAATGTACATTCATTTGATTAGAAAGGGAAACAATTCCTATAATTTGAATAGAATAAATGTGTGGATGTAGATGTATATCAAAATATTAGATAATATTATCATGCTAATAATCACTACCATATAGTTTGAATCTCATGGATGTCAATATTTGGACTATTGAGTATGATACATACTTATACAAAAACTATAATAACAAAATTAAAAGAAAAAAATTTCTCAAATAAGAATGGTTATTTAATATCCAACTGCATGATGATTGGGTTTATTCTTAAATTTAATTTTGGTTTATCTTCCTATCAAATGGTTATTCTCTATTATTAACTAATGTGTTACAAAACTAGAAAGTGTAATTTGTCATGCCACATGAGAACAAGGAGTTGAAACATGTTTTATATGAAAATCTATTATGAAAAATGTATTTCCTTCATATCAGTCTATTGTAATGATGACACACAAGTATTTATTGAGGAAAGCTTTGTGTAAGGCATGAGATGATGAAATGGTTCTGACAGGATATTTTTAGAAGTAAGTGTTTAATAGTGATATAAGATGAGTATAAATCTCATGATACTTTTGTGTTCACTAAAAGGTGTAAACTAAAGGAATTAAAAATTTAGAGGTGTGTAGGATATGTATTTGTGTAAAGTATAAGTGTGCATAACTATACATAGATTAAATTATTCAAAAAAATTGGAAATATTCATGGCATCACTATCCTTAATTCATGATATAGATTTTTTCATCTTGTAAAATATATTGACTACAATAAAAATAGATTTATTACTAATTTAAGGTCTTTGTAATCTTGAATGAAATCCATGCTCAACTCTTCCCATGTTCTTAAAATAATTGGTAGTGGATGATGCAACCCAGGATTATGTTGTCTTCATCATGTTGGAGATTATTACTATTATTATCAAAAGTCACACCCATCGAGGAGGTTGTTTAGGAATCCTAACTTAAGTGATAAAAAATGAGAAATCCTAAGTTTTAGGTGACCTAAAATATGGAATGAACCTTTAGATAGGGTTATATCCCTTGATGTATCACTTAATAACTATAAAACCAAACCTATTTCTTGCAATGGAAAAGGGAGAGAGAATTGAAATGAAACTAAGTAGGTGATACACCAAATTTTTTGACCACTAACAAACATATACAAATGCATAATGAGCATGAATCTGACCTATTCATACACAACTCCTTATCTTTTCCTCTTGCATTAATATTTCAATATGAAGGTGGTGGGTCATAATTAAGAAAGGAGGGATGGTATTAAAGAGGTATAAAGGAAAATAATGAAATATTTCCTCACTTAACCTTCACAAGACTAATTAGACACTTCATATGACCTTCAAGAGTGAGTTCAAACTTCATATACATGAGAGAATGAGATAACATGTCAAAAATAACTAAATCAATGCTAGATAAGATCAATGATTATTACATAAACACTAAAATATAGTCATAAGAGATGTTAAAACAAAAAAAATTATTTATTCAAAGGATCACAAAATTATAAGAGATTTTCCATACTCAAGTGGTGGATATAGACACCCCATTCTATCCATAACTAGATTCCAACCAAACTTCAGACTGATTCCTACCAAACATTGAAAATTAAGCCTAAGAATCATTAAACATCATATTTTTTTCCATTAATCATTAATTAATGATTATAATCATTTTAAGGCATCCATATTTGGGATATTAGCCCATACACAATAATAACCTCTCATGGATTCATCCTCAATCACCTTACGACCTAATAGTTAGAAGTTTGGATATGAACCCATTATGTGGGGCACTTGATAAATTATTAAAAGAGGTAAAATGATAATAAAAATTGATCAAATAATTGAAACAAATTAAATAATTATCTAAATTATCCTTTTGAAATTAATGAATATCTAGATATGGAAATTAAAAAATATAAAATATCAAGCCCTTTCATCATTGCCTTTATGAGTTGTCAAGATATTCCAAAATGTATCAAAATATATAATTTGAGATCCATAAATATAAATTTAAAATCATAATTACATGAAAAAAATTAACTCAACTGGAGTTAGCCTTAACTCACCTAGGCTTAGTTTGAACCAATTCCATGTTTGAACTCAACCTTAATTCACCTTGGGTGAGAGTTAACTTTTTGAGACTATAAATACAAATCCATAGCTATTGATGTTTAATATTTTATAGTATAATTTTATTATGTAGGATTTCCCCCATAATATTCATCAATGCAATGTTACCATGCCAAATTCATAATCTAACTAGCCAAACTAAGGTACCAATTAAAGGAGAAGAAAATAAAGCTCCATTGATGAATATTTCTTGATGCCATTTGGAGATCCTAGGAAGGTAAAAGAATTGTTTATTTTGTGTTCTAGTTTTATTTTCATTTGTATGCTTGTTACCTATGCTCCCTTAAGTGTTTAGGTTATAGGTTTGAAGTGTTTAGTGTGTTATTTTATTTTTTGTTTATTAGACTAACACAATACTAACCTCCCCTTTATGTATTCCTTGTTCACATGATGGCATGACCAGTGGGACTCGTACCACTCAAATTTGTTCTCAAGTCATATTAGGACATCCTCCTAAGAAATTTCATGTCAAAATCCAAACTTTCTTCCATTGGAAATTATAATTTCATTCTGTATAGTCACTTTTTTGCTTTTTATAATCATGATATTATAGGAAAATCACAACTTTGAAGTTGTGATTATGTATCTATAATAGTGATTTTCTAATAAATTTTGAAATATTATGGTAACTATTGTAGATTTGCCTCTAACCTCCATGCTTTAATATTAACTATTTTATGTTTTATAGGAAAATCACAATATTGCAATATCATGAATTTACAGTCATAGTATTTCCCTTCATAATTATGATATCATAATAAATTTTGTGATATTACACTAACATTCATGGTATTGCCTTTAACTTTCATGGTCTATTACTAACTATTTTATTTTACAGGAAAATTGTAATATTGTCATCAATTTTGTGATATTAAACTAAGTTTTACGATATTATTTTAATAGTGTAAAGTTTGTGTTAACACCCTATTTTGAAGTAAATAGTGATATTTTGTTAATAGTTATGGTTTGCAGATAAAGTGGTGATATTTCTCTATTTTCTATGATTTTGCACTTTGTGTAAAATTTTGGAAACTTGAGAGCTATAAATCAAAAGGAATTTGGCCACTTACATTTTTATTCTAAGATCAAGGACCCCCTAACATCTTTCTTAGGACCCAAAGTCCTAGGGAAGACATTTTAAACACTCTAATTTGCAAAATTCACACTTAAATTTGGTGTTTTAAAAATATTGTACTTGAGTTATTTTCATTTTTTAAAGTTTTCAACACAATGACAAGGGGATAAAATTCATGACATATTTCATTTGGTGTTATAAAAATGAACTCCCATTTTAGTTAAATACTCATAATATTTTTCATTTCTATGTTTTTTATTTATTTTTTATTTATAAAGATGAGTGTCACATGTATGCTCTCCCCTATCCCCTTTAGGGAACTTGGGTGATATAAAAACATTCATTTTTTTCACTTTTCATTTTGTCCAAAATCATGGAAGGAAATTCAATAAGTCCCTCCACAAAATCCAAGTGATTTGGGTGACCCTAAAATGAGCCTAAAATCCTTCCACTCAATTTTTATTCCATGTATTTTGAATTGTGGGTAGGAGTTCATCGCCTTCTAATAGGTTCTCTAGGGAAGTGTTGACCCAAGAATTCATCTCCTAGCATCACTTTAACCCCAATCCATAGTAGGGGTATAAAAATTAAGGTTTAAGTATTGGGATACTTGTTCTAGTGGTTAAGCAAACTCCATTAGTAAGAGATTGCCTTAGAACATATGATTAACTCAGACATTATACTAAACTAAGCAATTAACCTATGTAGTGGTCATGAAAAGGATAAGAACCTTTCACAATAATTTATTTAATGAAGATAAAAATGATGTGTTTTTTCCCTAGTATTATCCATTAATATGGGACCATTTAAAAACTAATGAAAATTTATATTTTAGACAACCCCACTTACCATGGACATATTATCAATGTAAGGTGAGTAGCCCAGATTTCTATGTTGTCATACTAGCTCTTGAGAGAAGAGGGTGCCTTAAAGACCCTACTTTTTCAAGTGATTTAATATTTGTATTAACATAAAATAATATCAAGAGTAATTATATAGATGGAATTTGATATGATGGTCCCACCTTATTAATTTTAGGATTTAGGACATTACAATTAGGTTTTATTGTCATTTCTTCCTTTTTAATTGCATGGTCTTATGTCAAAACTATTTGATTATCATACCATGTCCAAAAATAAGTCATGTTTGCATGTTAATACTTATTTGAAGAGGTGTTATGCCATACATTTGACATCACACATTTCCCTTAGTCATTTTTCAAACGTTTATGTATGTGTCATCTATATGTTAAGGGTGTCATTACGCTACCCATTTCATTCCAAGTCTTAAGCCTTAAAGATTTGAAACAAACCATTTTTAATACCATTAGAGCATGATATCATCATTATGTTTCTTGAATTATTTAAAATATTTTTTCCTTATTTCCAAATTATAATTTTTAAACCACATTTTCCTTCTTGGTTTATGCCTAATGTTGTTATGTCATTCATTCTTGTCTATCTTGTTTTGTATTTGAGGAGCCTAGCCTTCTAATTAAGTTCAAAATTAACTTTGATAAATTTTTATTAAAATATTGATTGGTTTATGCCTATGCATTATGTAATTTGGATTAGACAATTACCTTTTACTTTTGGGTTGTGTAACTTAGACTAATTTTTGGATCAATATAAATATTATTTTTGTGCCTAGATTTGGGAAGTGGTTTATCTTCCATGTGCCTAAAAGTTTAATGTCTTTTTTCCAAATGATCAAGTGTGTGTTTAAAATCTAAATGCCTAATTTATGTCAAAGTGTTTCAAATTTTTTAGATTAAATCTCTTTCTTTTTAGACCTAGTGTTGTTTCAAAGTCTAGATTTTGTTCCTTCTTCTCAACAAACCTATAAAATTCCTTGTTTGTTCTTAGACCTAGTGATGTTTCAAAGACTAGATTTTGTGCCTTGTTCCCAAAAGACCTAGAAAATTTCCCTTTTGTTTTGTTTCAAGTATAGATCTTGTGTCATATTTTCAAGAGTCTTATCATCTTACCTCTTTGTTTATACGTAGCTATTTTGAGCCTATATTTTGTGCATTATTCCTGAAAGACTTGGAAACCTTTATATCTGTAGATATAAACTAGAATTATTTGAAACATTTTTACCTAAGTTTGGAATTTCATTTTATCCTTAAACTTGACTAGTTGTGTAATACATTTGATTTTAGACATTTAACATTAGACTATTTTAAACCATGTTTATCATTGACCATTTCCAAAACACACCTCCAATTCATAGACCAAGTTGGACCAAGTTCAGATTGTTTTTATTTTAAACCTTGGTTTTTAGAGTTTGTATAACTCTAGGCATCTCTTCATGAAATTTTAGTCATTGATTTAGATATATCTCATTATACTCATAGTGGAACCATGTAAAATCTAGGTTATGATAAGGTGGTCATGAATGATGACTTTATTAAAGACCCTTATGATGATGATTTAGCTTGTGAGATGGATCCTTATCCTCCTTACATTACTCAACCTAGAGAATATAATTAAGACCAATTAACCCATTATTTAGTTAATACACCTCCCTATTTGGATCAAAACCAAGATAAAAACACATAATACCCTATTATCATACCATTATAACAAGTCCAAAAATAACCATATTAAATTATTATGCCATCAAAATATGACCCTTATTTGTTTGATCATCACTTTATTTAAAATAGGGACACATTTTTAGTTAGATCCATGGAGGTAGGGCCAAGTTTCTAGTAAACTTTCCAATAAAAATATTCCTAGTGTAGTTAGAATGCTTCTCAACATGTCTTATACCCAAACCATTGATCAGGCCTCTACTACCCATCCTCAAGCACTCATGTTGATGTCATAACAAGACCCAAATATGATTTTCAATGGAAACACACTCAGGGAATACCAATTTATATAAATGCAATAACCATATCAAACCTATTTGAATCTAGCACATAATTTTAATGCCATGACTATGTCAAATGATCCACTCATAGAGTTAGATACTTAAATAGGAGTATTAATTGAGTTAACAAGTCAATGCAATTTATATATAGACTCATTTGTGTAAAGAACTTTAGTTGGTTACATGTATAGTGTCCCATATATTCAAGAAGTTACTACTACTTCTACACCAAATAATGTGCCAAACATGGTGGATAAAATGCAAGTGTTGTCCTATCTAGTACAAAGTAGAATAATTACACCAATAAATAGTATATAATAATAGGTGTCTTTAATTAATACCATGACTGGTTCACAACCACAAGGGGTAGGAACTCCTACACCCCAACAACATCAAGTTACCTCTAATGCTCAACCAATTATCTATTCAAGCACACAACCATAGGGATTAAGTAATCAAGTGTTGAATAGTGCCTATCCTTAATAATAAGTGACAAATTCTACTCCACCTCAATAGTTAATGATTAACATTCTACAATAATAGGCACAATCTAGTCTACCACCATAATAGAGTTAGAACATTATAGCACCTCAACAGTGGGAAATAAATGTTCCACCTCAATAGGTAGTGGTAAGCATACCTCAATAGTCATATACCAACATGCCATTATAATGAAAGACATTGTATAATCAACAATGTGTGTCTATTGGTCAAAGACAAATGTTAAACACCCAACAAAAGTCTATTTCATAGAAAGTGTTCATGCAACAAAGAGGTACCATTGTCTAACAAGTACCAATTAGGTATCGATTGCCTTTTACTCAACACATACCATAAATTAAACAAAAGGGCCTTGGTCCACAATAAGTTCCCCTCATTCATCTAGGTTGGAATAGTCAACATTAGGTCCCTACTTAACCTCAATAGGCACAATATTTTACCCAAAGTCATATTCTTCCATTAAAACCTCAATTACCTCAAAACCAAGTTTTTATGCCAAATCCAAACTAGAATATCACACAATAATGCATGAAATTTAAAAAACCATATCTTAATCTATGAATGCATATTCTTAGTTGATTCAATCATAAAACCAACATTCCACAACAAACCATGCCTCCATTATACCTTGGTCAAGGTAATCCACCTTTAACTACCTAACCACCACCTTAACCACATGTTCCATCTAGTTTCTTGGTACAAGAAATAAAATAAATGAAGGTTATGATTTTTTTCATTCAAATAAGGAAACATATAAATAAATTTAAGTTATACTATCATTCAACATGAAGTATCTATAGATATCATTTCCTCCAAGATATGAACACCAAATTTCATAAATATAAGGGTAAAGGAGACCCTAAGCCCCACCTGATATAGTTCTTTATTTCTTTCCATCCATTGGCTTTCAACAACATTCTTCTCCTCATTTTTTTCACTCAAAGTCTAGTAGGATAGGATTTGGAGTGGTTCCTCAAGTCTTCAAATAATTTTGTATCTAATTTTGATGGCCTTTAAAATAAATTTGTTTAGAATTTATCCTATAATCTTGAACATAATATTTCATTAGTATATTTGACTCAAGACAAATAGAATGTTGGTGAAGGATTTGAAATATATCTACATATATGGAGAGAATTTTCTAGTCACTTCATACATAGCTTACTAGGAAACAAATTGGTAATTGTGTTTACTAAAAATTTGCATAGTGAGATATCCTATCATATGGAGATTTAATGTGTGCATACTTTAAAAAATATCATTGATAAATGTTTTATAATTTAAAAGGCCCTTATTAAAAAATGGATTATTAGGCTAACACCATTGAACCAAAATAAGAAACAAAACCAAAGAATATGCTAAATTTCATAACCGTAACCTAGTCTAAGTGCAAGCATCAACACAAGCACAAGCTAATAAATATGAGAAATCAAATCAATAAAAATGTAATAAGAATGTTATTATAAATAGAGTTACTAATTCACATTGTATCCAAATGGTGTAACCACTATCTACTAAACCTACACCATAAATGTAGTTTATTCCTCATCAACGACCCATTCACCAAGCATAGCCTTCATAGTAGCCTAAACTAAATCTAAAAATGTAACAACACCCACCTTTTTTAACCCACCATTCATGAAGGAAACCCACTCTTTCAGTCTCTAGAGGCCTTAGATAACCCATCAAAGTCATGTTTCATAAGCTAGTTATAGCTAATATGATTAGTTGGCCAATTTTGAAACATTATCCTATGGGTATTTTGTATCTAGATTGGTATAGAGAGAATGAGTTATGTGAATACTATCATGTTTATCGACATAATATATGTTTTTATGTGTAAATAAAACACCTCATATAAAATATGTTGGAAAATGGGGAAAACATTTGATAATACAACATCTACATCCATATAAAAAACCTAGGTATCTACCAAAACCCTTTTCAAAAACATAACAATAACAATAAAAAATAATAACAATGAAGGATAGAGCAACAAAAACAATATTATCAGTAACTATAATGACAAAAACAATAATATCAATAGTGAAAATAACAATAAACTCAATCAAATGGGTGAAACCAAAGCTAGAATGATTCTAATAAATAAAAGACTTACTATGTAGTTGTATATAACTACAAAAATGTTGTAGGTCATATTGTAGGAGGTCAAATTTCAACCATCACCATTAATCATAGACCAAGTGATAATAGACCAAGACCATTTCTACATAATTTTAATCAACCCATCTATGCCAATAATCCTTTCTTGACTTGGGACCACAAATAAGTGCAACAATAACTAGGGATTAGTATTTTTGGACCTTATATATATATATATAACTTGTCATTGTACCATGAACATAACCAGGTGCAATAGAAATAAATACTTATCATATCTAGCCCACCTCCATCATATTTTTATCACAGGAATGGTCCTATATCCAATCTTGATTGTGTAATCATAACTTGGTGGTTAAAGATTATAATTTTAGGGCCATGACCTCTTACCAATGAACCCATCAATCATGATGTTCTATCTAGGAACAAGCCATATACCACTATTAATTAAAATACATATAACATTGTGGAACAACTCCTAAAGAAACCTTTACATATCTCCATTTTATATTTGTTGTGTATGTCTAAAATCCATAATATCATCCTAACAAAATTCCTGGGCCAATCCCAAGTTCCTAATGACATAAGTCCAAATAAATTCTAAAATT
Source organism: Torreya grandis (assembly GCA_037957365.1). Classification (NCBI taxonomy): domain Eukaryota; kingdom Viridiplantae; phylum Streptophyta; class Pinopsida; order Cupressales; family Taxaceae; genus Torreya; species Torreya grandis. The sequence continues at coordinate 70,583 of JARHVA010006444.1, read as the reverse complement.
TGGTTGGATATATATCCCCAAGCCAACAATTAACCTTTGACCAAAGTGCTATGTCATTCCTTCGCCCTATCTATAACAATACCCTATACATTAAAGTTATAATAACATAGTAGAAGTTCAAACGTGTCCTCATAGATAATGGGTCAGGCATGAATATTGTCTTTAAATCTCATAAAGCATATTGAATATACAACCACTGATCTACACCCAAAAACAATTACTATCAAGGCCTATGACAAAGAATAACGATAATCATAAGGCACTATAAGATTGTCATTTGTTATTTGTCCCTGGACCCAAGATACACTTTTCCATGTGTTATACCTTGATTTATCTTAAAATTTTCTCTTGGGTATACTTTGGATACATGAGATATGTGCAATCCCATCAACATTTTACTAGTGTCTCAAGTTCTTTAACTTAGGCACAGAGGTCAATATCAATGGAGATTTTTATCCTTATGAACATTAAAAACATTTAGAAGTAGAGTATTAAAGTTACAACTACCACTTTGGCCTAGATCTAGTTCCCAAAAAGGATAAGGACAAAGAAATACTTTTTGAATTACTAGAGGCCATTTGAATAGACCCAAATATACTTGATTCCTCTTGACACATACCTCCTTTTTAAATGTCTAATTATTTTACCATCTAGACCAATGGCCTAAGAGAGTATTTAACCCATGACACATTTAGCATTTCTAAGATTCCATAGAACCCAAAGTCCTATGTAAAATCTAATGCTAAACTACCTTGCATGGAATGAAAATGAAAGGGAAAGGGAAAACCTCACAGTCTAGCTCCTGTCATTTTCACACTGGCCACTAGTTAAGATGAGGACCCCCTTGCCAATAATAAATCTTGGTTATATAATGACAAGTTGGTTTATTACTATAAAAATGTCAAATATCCCATTCCAAATAGGATCATGGAGAACCAAACCTATGAAGGAGGAGGCCCAAGGCGAAATCAATAGGTCACTATTGAGATAATTTCTATAAATCAGTACAAAGGAACCTATGATCTAAAATTTAAACCACATGGGGGTGACCCTATGTATCTTATTGATGTTCCAATTCCAACATATAACGATGATGATGCCAAAAGTGAAGTAGATTCTAATCATATAATTTGTGAAGACCTTACTAATACCAACTTGTTTAACTCACATTTCATTTATAGAATTACCATAGTTATTCAACATAATCATCTTTTTCTATATCATCCATAACTTATATCCTAGAACCAACAAGAATCTATAATGCCTATAGACAAGTTTGAGAATGATGAGGCCTTTTTTGATTTTCTAGGCCTACAAGAAAATGTTTCATTGGGAGACCATAAGCAAATGTTCTCTATCAAATTAGAACATACAACCTATTTTAGAGAATGGGTGAATACCCTTAGCCACAAACAAAAGATTAAAACATTGATATCCCAAAGTGCAAACCTCTTTGAGGCACTTTTAGACCAAGGTAAAATTAAAGAGAAAGGCTAGTCTTTTGGTTAAAGCCTATTTTAAGCACCATTATATGGGGGTTTTCATCTTTCCTTGAATGAAGCTTAGGAGACCACAAATGATGAACTTGTTTTTGGGTCTGAGTTTAGTTCAATAGAAAAACATGCCTTTGATTGAATTATCAAGGAATTTCCTATAGTATTTGTAATTTGACCATCCCTACCATTGGAATATTTAGATTCATCTTGTCTAGGAGATATTAAAGGACCATTCCAACCAGAGGAATTTGTACTTAAGCACAATTTAAATCATTTCCATCCATTTTTTAAGATGGCTTGACTATCTTAGTAGAAGATACTACAAAAGTTAACACTAGGACTTCAGACAACCCAAAATGGATCAAATTAGGTGTGTCCATCACTAAGGAGGAATGTTAAATATTTACATCCCTTTTGATGAAATTTGTTGACATTTTTGTTTGGGCCTATTCCAATATGCTAAGTTTGGACCCTACTTTGCTTGTACACCATCTCATTGTACATATTGATGCTAAACCTATAAATAAAAAATTGTACAAGATGCATCCTTATATTTTTGTAGTGGTAAATGAAGAGTTAGAAAAAATCCTAGAATTGAGATGCATCTAACCAATCAATTATTTAGATTCAATCTCAAATGTTATGCATGTTAGCAAGAAGATAGAAGGAATAAGAGTATGCACTAATTTCACAAATATAAGTAAGGCTTACCCTAAGGAAAACTTTCCTATACCAAACATTGACATGATAGTTTACTCCATAGTGTGGTATGAAATTATTTCACTTATGGATGGATTTTTAAGATACAAATAGATCCAAATTACACCAAAATACCAACACAAGATAATGTTCACCACTGCTTGGGGAACATTATATTATCAAATTATGCCATTTCACCTCAACAATGTTGGGGAAACATAAAAAATATCCATGACCATCATATTTTATGATATGATGCATGAAATTATTGAAGATTATATCAACGACATATTGGGTAAATCAAAGACCCATGGCATTTATCTAGTTTCACTATGCAAAATATTTGAGAGAATTCAAGAGTAAAAAATCAGACTTAATCCCAAGAAGTGTGCTTTCAGTGTTACTTTAGGTAAATTTTTAGGCTTCATCATATTTTTTCAAGGTATTAAATTTGACCCTACAAAATTTCAAGTTATTACCAAAATGCTTCCACCTTATAATTTGAATTAACTTCATAGTTTGCAAGGCAAGATTAAATCTATTATCATCTCATAATTATTTGATAAATGCCATCCATTTATACACCTAATAAATAAGGGTATCACATTTCATTAGGATGAATACTATCATAAATCCTTTCTATATCTCAAGGAATATCTTTCCAATCCACCTATTTTGTTACCACCAATGCTAGGAAAGTCATTCTTACTATACCTATCTACCATAGTCAATGCCCTAGGGGCACTTCTAGCTCAAAATTATGATAATAAAAAATAACATGTCATATATTATCTAATTCATACACTGGTCATGCATGAATATAATTATACACCTATATAAAAAGCTTGTTTAGCTATGGTCTTCATAGCACAAAAACTATGGCATTACATGCTTAATAACAAGATCAAGTTATTTCTATAGTATATCCACTCAAGTATATCTATCTAAAATATCTCTATAAGGTTGTATGGATAAATGGATCATTATTTAATGTGATCTTGAGATCAAGTATGTCAATTAAAAGGCTATAAAGGGATAATTAATTATAAACCATTTAGTTGAAACTCTCCTTGTAGATAATAAGCATCTCAATTTTTAATTCCCAAATGAGTCCATCATGACCATCATTGAAACTCTTCCTGAGGAGTAATACTAGAATCTTTATTTTGATGGATCATTCACATCACATCAATTGAGGTCAGGACTATTGCATATTACACCATATGGGATACTATCAGTAAAACATTTTATATCAACTTTCTTTGTACTAATAAAATGGTGGAATATGAATCACTTGTTGTATGTCTTCATCAAGCATTGAAATGGAATATTCAACATCTCATAGTTTATGGTGATTCTCAATTAATCATCAATGAAGTTATAGACCACTTTCAAACCAAAGATAATAAGTTAGTGCCATACAAAGCCATGATTGACACTCTCATACAATAGATTATTGGCATAAAGTTTGAACACATACCAAGGGATACTAATAGGATAATTAATTACATGGACACTATTAGATATTTAATCCACCACATAGACAAGGAAAAAGAATATTGATTCTTCATTTAAAATATTCTAATGCCTCATCATGAACCTTTAACCATTATAATGATATGTGATATTTTTGGTACCATATCTATATGGTATTTAGACCTCTTTAACTACTTTCATGATCATATCATGCCACTAGACCTATCACAAAAATAATGAAATTCCTCTACACACCAAACCTCATAATATACCTTACTTGGCTTAACCATTTATTGCTACAACTTTGATGGAGCTCTACTTAATTTTTTAAATTTGGTATGATAAATATTAGAATTATGGTAATTTCATGGAGTATGTGGATCCCACACTAGTGGGGCAATCCTAGACAAAAATATCCTACATATGGGTTACTATTAGCCAACTATAGAAGTAGATGTAGCTACTTATATTAACAGGTCCATCAAAAGCCAAAGGCATGCCAATATAATTAATTCCCTAGACAAAACACTAAAATTTATGCTTACACCATGGCAATTTACAACATGTGGACTTGATCTCATTGGTAATATTAACCCAACCTCATATAATGGTCATAAACACATCTTTACCAATACTTAATATTTCACTAAGTGGGTTGAAGTTATATCCTAAAATTATTTGAATGGAAAATAGATTTATAAGTTCATTTTAAATCTCCTCATATACCATTATGTTATCCCATCTGACATTATATCTAATAATGGAAATTTGCTTACGAATAAAGATGCCAAAATGTGTTATGTCAATTAAAATATCACTCAACATTTTTCTACCACATATTACCCATAAAGTAATGGCCAATTAGAGACATCCAATAAAACCATTTTAAACATCATTAAAAATGTTGTCAATGATGTTGGCCATGATTTTTGCCTATAAATATTTTGTGCCCTTTGGGCATATCACACTAATTATCATACCCCAACATGAGTCACTCCATATTCCCTAGTTTATATAATTAAAGCCATTCTTCCCATTGGGTTGAGTTACCTTCTCTATGTATCTTGTTGAAACATGTCCTAGGTGATGAAGATTATAGATTATCTAAAGTACAAGACCTAGAGTTATTTAATGAAAAATGCATGACTATTGTTAATAGACTATAAACGTATCAAAACTGACTCTATGGCCACTATAACTGAAAGGTAAGTCATAGAGAATTTGAGATTAGTGATCTTGTTCTCAAATAAAAATAAAAGAACACAATGGCTAATAAGAAGAAGAAGGAAAAGTTCAAACCCAATTGGATAGGCCCTTATATCATTATTGTAAATTATGTCTCTGTATCATATAGGCTAACTACACCAGATGGAGAAGAACTTGATAATATGATCAACATCGTACACCTCAGGAATTACTTGGATTGAGAGACCCAATGAATTTTATATGAGGCATATTTATGTTGCACTGTAATATAACCATACTTCTTTATACCATACCATATACCATTATACCATACCTTAACTAAGGACCCAAGTTGTTTTTACCCTCCCTTCCCAACCCTTTCACTTTGGTTCCATTCCATTGGTTCTTAAGGAACCTTTAATGAGAGGATTTAGATTAAGTTTCAATAGCTGATTTAATATTATAGATAGAATTATTATCTTGGACTAGTATGATAATGGTTTGGTAGTTTCATCCTTCATTTGTTAATTCATTTCATTATGAATGTTACTAATTATAATTGCATTTGGGAAAATTAGTATCGCACTCTATGATAATAATTATAACCACGTTTATACAAATTAGTATCATTAACCTATGCCATTATTTATTAATTATAAATACCTATGGGTAAATTAGGGTTAACACTTTATCATTCATTGTCGTATCACCTTGCCATTCCTATTGTTATACTATGCCATTTTACTAATTTGAGGACTTGTTACTAGCTAGTTAGATTCATCCATTATAAGGTAGAACTATAGTGACTTGAAGTCCTAATTGGACTATGTAGGTAGTGATCAATTCACTTTGAGTTCAACTCAGTCACCCCTTCACCATGCTCTCACCATTTTGTGAGCATGTTTAAAGTTTGAACACTCTTACCATTTTATGATTTGGACTATTTAATTTCTCATCATTATCAATCAAGTTGAGATACATATAAATTCCCCAAAATAATTGTAATACACCTAGAAAATCAAAAAAATGTGAAAATTGGATTAGCATTTCCATGTAAGATATAAATCCATCAAAATTTTTGGGATGGGCCATTTTGTTTGTTCAATATTTTATATACCACCTTGGTATTTTTCCTCCCATTTCTAGGATAACTACATCAGCCTAAGGTTCACATGGACTTTATATGAAACACTTGAATACATGGGGTATCTTAGTTTATCTCGACCGCACCATCTTTTATTTTTTGACCACTTATTTACCTTATGAATATTTGGAACCCTAACTATTTCATAAGTAACCAGTTTTTATTTAGTTTCTCCATCCTCACTAGCCCTAGGATTTATTGATCTCACCATTTTATGAGTTTATATTTTGTGCATTATCTATTCAAATTTGATACATTAGTGACCACTAAGATTAATCTTATGCTCTCATCATTTTGTGAGAGCATTCCCATTATTCCTTTACAACACAATCATGTTTTCCTTATCATCATTTTTATTTTATCCCATATTTTGGGAGAACTAAATTTTACCTAAAGTTCATGTTGGATTTTGAATCCATGGAACTATGTAGGCAATGTCCACTTGCCTCATGTATCTAGAGTTAGCTCGATCACTCCTTCCTTTTCCTCTCTTCCCTCCATTTTATATTTTTGTTTGATTATATCCTATATCTTAGGGACAATGTCTATCATATTATTTGTGTCATTATTTCCCTATATCCTAGGGGTAACCTTGTGTTAATTAATTTTTCCTTATTTTCATTAACATTGTGATTAATGATTTTTTGTGTTCATTTTGTTTTGTTTTGTCTTGTTATGTCTTTATTTTTGTTTCTTGGTGTTTTGTAGTGTTTTTTGTTTATTGGTGTTACATATTTCCATTTGTTTGTTTTGTTTTTTTTCATTATTGTGCTTTAAATTAGTATATCTACATTCATTGGGTGATTCCTTGCACATTATACTTAAGTACATCCATATTCATACATCAATATTATCATCATGGTTTTTTATCATTGATGATTTTTTTAAATTACTTATTAGATCACTTATCAATCCTTATGCATATTTTAATTGGTTTACCATGGTGTTTTATATCATGGTACATATCATAACATGTTACAACAAAAATCAAGATGGGAAATATTACAAGCAATGAGTCCACAATACTTATAATTGGTCACTTAAAAAATTCCCAATCCACTTAAATCATTTCCCTAATATTGAGTAATTAAATCCTGAAAGAATTTTAATCCATTCTAGTTAGGAGTGCATCTCCATACTAAAAGGTTTCCCAAATTCATCTTTCTTCTCTGTACTACATTAATCTTACTTCATGAGTAAAAATTTAGTATGTAATATCCCTTTTCCAATTTTCCATATGGTCCCACCCATAGTACCAATGATTATAACCACCCTTGGTAAAATCATTGTGTTTCAATCCACACTACCATGCCAATGATTCTAACCACCTTTGGGAAAATCATTGTGTTTCAATCTATCTGGATGATATTGATTATAACCACCTTTGGGAAAATAATTACCCCTATATCCACACAATCAGGGCATGTTTTCATTATGATAATGATTATCACCACTTTTGGGAAAATCATGAACTCTATCCTCCCAATTGGGGCATGTTTTCACTTTGCTAATGATTCTACCCACCTTTGGGCAAATCATTGTATTTTTTTTGCTAATGATTATAATCACCTTTGGGAAAATAATCATTTTTATTTGCCTAATTGGGTCATCTCATTATAATACTTATTAATTATTGTGGGAAAATTAATATTTTCCACTCCCTTTACATTTTTGGTCCCATTATTTCCCTCCTTCAAGGGATCGATCACTGACCTTCTTTACTGACCACTCCCTCAAGAGAGAATTTAAATCTCATCCATATATTATTGAGTCATTAGGTATATAGGACCTTTTGACTATTTAACAATATGTTAATGTGCCTATAGTTTACAATGCCTTCCCAAATAGTAAAAAACTATAGACACCCCATTCTGGCCATAACTGACTTCCAACTAAACTTCAAAATGATTCCTACCAAAAATTAAAAATTAAGCCTAAAAATCATTAAATGTCCCAATTTTAGTCATGCATCATTCATCAATTCTTAAAATCATGTTGATGTATACCTATTTAGGATACTAGCCTGTATGTAATAATAACCTCTCATGGATTCATCCTTAGTCACCTTGTGACCTAACACCTGACATTTTGACCTATGGACCAATTAAGTGGGGCACTTTATCAATTCATAAAAGAGATAAAATTATAATCAAAATTAATCAACTAATTAAACTATATTAAATGTATAGCTAAATTATCCATTTAAAATTAATGAATATCTAAAAATGGAAACTCAAAAATCCAAAATATCAAGCCCTTTCATCATTACCTTTATGATTTTTCAATCTCTTCCAAAATATCTCAAAATATTTAATTTTATATTCATTCCTATTACTTGAAAATAATAATTAATGATAACTTCTAACTCAACTAGAGTTAGCCTCAACTCACCTAGGGTTAGTTCAAACCCATTCAATGTTTAAACTCAACCTTAACTTACTTTGGGTGAGAGTTAACTTTTAGATGTTATAAATATAAATACATAGACATTTATGTTTATGTTTTTATATTATAGTGTTATTATTCAATATTTTCCAAATTTGTTTCATTAATGCAATGTTACCATGAAAAATTCATAAGCCAACCAACCAAGCCAAGGTGCCAATGAAAGGTGAAGAAAATAAACTTCCATTTATGAATATTTATTGATGAAAAAATTAATAAGTCCACTTCAACAATCCATTTGGAGCTCTAATAAAAGTAAAAAAATGGTTTATTTTATGTTCTAGTTGTGTTTTCATTTGTATGCTTGTTATCTATGCTCCCCCTAGTGTCTAGGCTAGAGGTGTTAAGTTTTTAGTGTGTTATTTTGATTTTGTTTTATTGGAATAACACAAAACTAACCTCCCATCCACATAATACTTTTTCACAGAGGATGGATACAAATGCCAATATTATCCACATATAAAGAAGAATGTGAGGACAAAGAGGAGATGCATAAGGGTTACATATGACAAGTGTCATCTCATTAGGAATAAGTTATAATCAATAAATTATATAAGTATGTATATATATTAACTCCTTCAACATGTGTAGCCTTGATGTGATCATGATATTATATATATTAGAATATAAAGGACTCTTCAACACCTTGAATGACTCATCACTCTTCATTTGAAATCAACCTCATGATTGGAGTTGTGTAGTGATAAGTTAAATTTTATTGATAACATAACCATTATTGAGATATCAATGTATATATTTTACACCTTTCACATGGTTTTATATTATTTATTGATACCTTTTATTCACCCCTTGGTCATGTTAGAGATTATTCTTCATTAGCCGTATAGGCCTACTAGTCCATTAGGTATGACTTGTTTGATGTTATCCATTGGAAGGGAAATAATAAATTCATGATAAATTGATAAAAGGTTTAGTATAATATCTTAGAGCCTAAAAACCATATTATATTATGAATCATAGATTCAAAATGATCCAACCATGTTTTTTAATCTCTCTTCGGTAACCATATCACCCTTTCACAAACACTTGTACACTGTCTGTTGAGTTTAGGCTTGTATGAAAACTTTCAAACACAAAATAGTTTATTTTTAGATCTTATAAGGTATATTACCTTCCAAACCAACTTAAACAATTATTTACATCTATTCATATACTTAAAAACCCTATTTATGACTTAAAACCCTATAAAAGTACAACATTAAATGCATCCATACATGTGAAAGTACAAACAAGTTGCATGGTTAGGGAATTATTGGAGTGTATAATGTTATTTATGTGTTTATTATTCCAATTAAATTAATTTATAGCCACATATATAACCTTCTTTCCTATCGAGTTCTTATTATGGTTTAAGCAAGGTTTAGGGGTACTTAGGTTCTTAACAATAGTTCATAGAATTTCTCCACTTAACCTAAGAACAAATTTCACTAAATTAAATTAAATATATATATTCAAAATTATTTAACCCCATTGTCTCCCATGCATGTTGATCATTTAATTTTGAGAAAAATAAAATGACCTTTTTTATTATTTAGGCTTGCTCAAAACTTGATAAGGATGATTTTTCATGATAAGGTGTAAAAGTGATTTATTTTAGAATTAAACATATCCTTTGGGTATTTTAAACCTATAATTATTTTTTATATTATTCCTTTACTCCATTACATTCCTCAAACTCATTTCAACATTCACAAGCTCATGGTTAGGGTTTAAGAATAGTTTAGTGATAGTGACCTTAACAATCTTGTTGTGGTCTTTTATTTCCATTTCAAGGATTTAAAACTTCATGTGATATTTAAAAAAGGTATTATACATCTAAAAAGGCTCTAAAATATTTAAAATAACTCAAAAACTACAATATTATTCACCTTTTTTGCATATAGGCCTATGTGTACTCCTTTAGGCCTTTTAGGCCAAACCATGCTTCTTAACCTCTATCACAACATTCAATCACTTTGAAATTTTTGTAAAGATCATAATAAAAATTATAAATCAAATTAATATTATATTTTACCATCTTATATACCTCATGGCTTATGACAATCATCATTACATTTTTCATCAATTCACTTAAAACTTGCCTATAGGTGATTATAAGCTCTTGACTGTAATCCAAAATGTAGATCCTTATTCTATATTTGTGGAATTTGATGGTCTTTGGAAGGATTTGGATTTTTTTTCATGTTTTTATTACCTTTATATAGTCCTGAAAAATTATTTTTGCTTCATACTTGTAGGCACCTTTACTCATTTTTGCTTCTTATAGGCCTGTAGGTCTATTTTTAGTCCCATATCTCTTCAAACTTGAAAGAGATCTACTTGAGTGTTTTATTCTCATCATACATAGTATAAAATTTTATTAAATGTTATTTAACATTTATAACATCTTTAATCACCCTTAAATCTTAATACTCATCCAAAATTTGCATCTTTCCTCAAGTTTGCCCATGACAAGCTTGTAGGTCTGTGTTTAGGCTTTCTTAAATGTAATCTCACCAAATTGAGTTATCTAAGATAATCTGGATTTAATGATATGTTTATAATAATATTAAAATTTTATTAAACTTTATTTTTTACCCCTAAAACTTCATTATTCTTAATATAACCATCATAAACATGTTTTTTTGTTATACTACTTGTTGATAGGCTTGTAGATAGTCATTAGGCCAAAACCTTTATTTTCCTATTGATTTGATTTCATAATTGATAGGTTTAGGTAATTATTATATATTGGGAATAATTAAATAATTATAGATACATTTTTATTTTTTTAGTGTATTCCCACTAGCTTGAACACTTACTTGAGACCTTCAAGTTCTCCTTTTGAGCTCACACGATCCATTTTAAGGCACACAGTCTATTGAGAGGCAAAGTGAATGAGGTCAGAAACTTCATGGATAATTTTTTAAAAATTTAATAGGTCATTATTTAATGACTTAAATAGGACACATAAACTCCCAATGTAATTATTTTTTACCAATAGGAACCTACACATCTGTAGACCTCTAGGTCCATAAAACCTTCTTTTTTGGACTAGGATTGAATAAAGACCCTTGAATTTATAATAAAATGGTTTTAAAATTGAAATTTACTTGATAATTACCTAAAATACTATCTAAATATTATACCTTCCTTCAATATTATTATACAATGAAACCACACTCATGTTTAGAAAGGATTATCTCCACCATGGTAGGTAATTCCAACAATCCAACTTGTGCATGCAAAGTTATCCATTCTCATTGAAGTATTATCATTAAATTATGTATAAATATGGTTCATGTGTATTTATAAAGTTTTATACACTTATAAACATCTCATTTTTCTCAATCACATTCACCTTGACATTTTATAGCCCCTAAAAATTTACTGTCATGCTTAAACTAGAAACTCAAGGCTAATTAGAATTACTCCAAACATGAACATGAATAAACTCAAGGAAATTTTATATTTAATGGGTATATTAGTGTTAAATTTACATTAAAAATCATCCTCATTCATTCATTCAACTTTAGGACCATGTATTTAGAAATAACTAACCCTGATGGGGTTTTGAATACTTTTTCTACACCTTAACTTCTTAGCAATTGTTCATAAAGTTAATAATACTAAATAGACAAAAAATTACACAAAGTGGAAGGTAAATAGGTTCCCATCATAGTTAAAATATATTTGGTTTCATTTTTTTCTCTCCTTATAGTACCAAGTGAAAACTAGGTATTTGTCTCGAGTTGCTAAGAAACATGATGGAGAAATGAAGTGGTTTTTTACATTGTTTGGCTCTATAACTCAAATTATTTCTTTTATTTTGGTTTGATAAGACCATAATTACCCTTATAGTATTTTTTACCTTTCCAACCAACAAAAACCCTCTATAAAATACCTCTAAAAACATGATTTTCTAGTATTCTAATTATTCTACGCTTTAGAACTATTAGAGATGGTAAACTAGGTGATTCTCCATCTTCCCCTAACTTTTAAGGAATTGGAAGAGAGTGGAAAAACATTTCAAACTTATCTTCCCTTGCATCTCTTTCAATAACTCTCCAATTTAACATTAAGAAATGATGAATGATAACTACAAATAAGACTCCAACATTGAAAAACAATTATTTAACACACTTGGAGGATGTCTTTGGATATATACAACATAATTTCATTACCAAAGTGTTATATGAATTTTTAAAAAAATATATCCAAAGATAAAAACCTTCATATTTTCTTTTCTTAGCAAGTGTCAACTCAAAATTGAAGTATACAGTGAGAGTAAAGTAATGAAATACCTTAATCTTATAAAAACTACCTTAATTTCTCCAAATTTATTTAAAACACAATGTGTTCAATTTACTAGCTTTACTCTATATTCAATTTGTCCAGCTTTAGGTCATGGTTGTTCTTAGAAGAGACACCAACTTATCTCCTTGATCATTATTTCTCAACTTGATTTCACACTTAACCTTAAATTTTTCAAAATTACCTTAAATAATGATAAATACATAATGAAGATCATAAATAATGACCATTTTATGACAAGACAAAGTGACTTGACTTAGCTACTAACTAGAACATCCTAAATTACCTTGTAAGCTTCCAATGAAGACACACTATCTATCATCCTAGATCAGTAATGACCAATAAAAGACCTTCATAATGGATATCAATAAAGTTAATATCAAGTACATCAAAGTTTCAAATGATCCTCATTCATGGTAGACAAATTTTGGCTAAAAATTACATATTTAAAAAAATCTATTGACATCTATGATTTTTCTTGGTCAATAATAAGACTCACTTAGGTACACCAATATTTGTTTAGCACCAAAATGACCAACTAGAACCCCACTATGCTTATCCTTTAGAACATTATCCCTCATAATCTTAAGGCAAGCATAACCTATTTACCTTGAATAAAAATACATATTTTATCATATAATATAGATGTGGAATCCTATCCATGATTTTTGAAACCATGCACACTATCCACACATCTAAAAAATTTAAATCCTCTTCATATAATTATTTCATTAAGTTAAACTCAATAACTTATAACCTTATCTTATTCACTAAAAGAGATATTATACTTAAAGCATCCAATATATTTTTATATTAACCAATCCTGCACTTAACAAATAATAATAACATTGGATAAATTCAACCCATTTTATGTTATTTTTTTTCAAATTACATTTGATATTTATGAACTGTAATTTTTTATGATCTCTCTACAACATGAACTCCTTGGGAAATAAAGAATGCCTCCACTAATAAAGATCTTATTCCATAACCTATAGATCTTAGTCATATATTGGATAGATATTTTTGGATTCATTAAAATTATAACTAATTTAATCAATGATCTTATATTCCTATATCAATAATGCTCCTATTATTGTCCCATTTGCATTATAATCAACTTGAAACACTTTATTGAAATCAAGTAATTCAACCAAAAACTATTATGTTACCTTCTTCATAAAAAATTATAAACTAACATCTCCTACAACTATCCATTTAAATTCATTATTACCACCATTCGTGTCTTCTTTAGTGGGTGCACATATACCACTCAATTTTATAATGAATTTCCTATAGAAATTTTCTAATCTATAAAAAATGGTAGCTTCAAAAATATTTTTTTGGTGATGTCCATTAAATAAATAATCTTACCCTTTTTAGGTTCATTTTAAAACCCTATTTTGAAATCACAAATCCAAAATATATTAGTTCCTCCTTCATTAAGTTACACTTATTTAAGATGACTATAAAATTTTACAGAAAACAAAAAATACAAAAAATGTTCAAGTTTTACATTTATGGATTCATTATGTTTGAAGAAATAAATTATGAAGTTTTGAGTACCATATGTCTACCCATATTTATGGATAAAATTAAGATGAATAAATAAAACTAATATGAGGAAGAAATAGCTATAATGTTTCACATTAATAATACTTATTTAAATTTCACATTAATATTACTTAATCAAAACAAGTACAAAATTAAATTACTAGTCTCCTTAAAAAATGTTGAAGACAATTAAATTAGATAAATATTTAATGAAATAAACACCATAATTTTTTAGAGAATAACAAATTGATTTCAATAGAGGATGGTTAATAGTATATTAAATTTAGAGGGACTATTGAGATAGGAAAAATATGTGATAATCTAAACATGGATTTTGGATTAAGCACAAGCAGATATTGGCATCAATTAACTAGTCACATCTCAAAAATTCAAGAGGAAAAAATTTAGGTTTGAGTTAAATGATAAAAATTATGATGGTTAATTATTTTTTTTAGTGATCACTAAATTTTTTTTATCCTTAAATTATTTGTTAGATTAAATATCTACTTCAGTTTTAAATTTATTTAACAAAATATTTATTTAATTAATTGGTCTTCTCAACTCATTTTTGGTTTGTTTTTATTAAGGATATGACTATAGGTTATTTTAAATTTAATTAAATTAAGTATTTTAAATGTGAAAATCTATAAATGTGTTTCCTTGAAGTAATTTTATTTATTCATATGCATTAACTCCTTGAATATGGGTATATATAAGGTACTCAAAACCTCAAAATATATTTAGTCAAACATGATGTATCTAGAAACCATAAACTTAAACCTTTTCTTTGTGAAAATATCAATAAAAATATATATATATATATTATTCATTTGAATGACCTAAAATCAAAATATATTAAAGATAGAAAATGAAAAACTTACCCAAATATTGATTAAAAACTTCATTTATGAGGATCATGAATGTACTAGGTGAATTTCAAAATACAAACGCAAAACAAACCATTCATACAACTCATAATTCATCTTAAATATAGTTTTCCATTGATCTCCTAATTTTAATTTGGTGATAACCAATCCTCAAGTCTATGGTTTTTAAGTATCTTTTTCCACTCAAATAGTCCATCAAGTCATCCTTTCATGCCAATGTAAATATATACCTGATAATGATATTATTTATAACTCTATAATATGTACGCATCATTCAAACTCCATCATTCTTAGGTGATAATACTATTTTACAATTACACTTGGGATTAAAATTTTATCTATTAAACCCTTTTTTAGTAAATCATTTATGTGCCTCTTCACTTCTTCATTTTCCATATGTTTCAACCTATATGTTGCATTATTTGGAAAACTCACTGCAGGCACAAGATCCATGTGATTACTTATGTTACTCTTAGATGGTAGTCCACTCAATACATCCATTTTGCCTATATATTGAAAATATTATAATAAATTATGAACTTAAAAATGGACATCACTCACCTTATTTGTGATCCCAACTTGCATAGGCTTTTGAATGAAATAAAAAAATTCCTTCTCATTCTTTGTCTCCTTTAGTAATTTTAAAAAAAAAAATTAACAAAACATTAGGAATGTTATCCATATCTTCTCATTTTTCCTTAAAAGGGTTCAATTTAATCCTCTAACAATATTTCATATCCATGTAGGTGTTTTCTTTATCACCATGCATGAATCATCTATCAAAATACCATGATATTCCAAATAGGACATGATATGCATTCATGGACATAATATCATGTAAAATAATTCACCCTTATATGAGCCAACCTAGAAACTAACCATACATTTATCATTAACTAACACTTGATGACTCATAATAAATCATAAAAAAAATTTTGGGTTTTAATGAAGTAATATTTTGTCACAAAATTTTCTATTATTTATATACAAATAAAATTTATATGATACCAATTTCAATAAAGACTTTGAAACACTTAAATCCCTCCTTATAAATAGTTTAGAACAAGTTATTTCATTATACTAGTTCATTTTATTTATTGAGTTATTTCAATAAAAATATTTTCATCATAAGAGCTTCACCACACTCCAAATATGTTGTGTGTGTTTGGGATTCACCAATCTCTTTATCTACATGAGAAATATGATTTCGTGCTTTAATATTTTTTCTAGTCTTATGTAATGTTTTGGGGAATTAAAAATATTTATGCACATCTCCACATTAGAAACACTTACCAATGAATCCTCTACCTATTCCTATTCTAAATTAACCTCTACCAATAAAATAAAACCCTCTTCCTTTTTGGGCCTAGTTTTGATTTTGTTAAATATTGACTTCACCTTCATGATTATGTTATTCTCTACCATAATTTTTTTCCCTTGCCCTCTTCAGAACCTTCCTCTACCTCTGAAGTTAATTTTATACATTTAAGACAAAATTTCTTCCACCTTAAATGGAAATTGGTAGGCTTAAATTACAATAAAAATATTTCCCCATGTAGATTAATGAGAGCTAAAAGAGTCCTTGAACCATGACTTAGATCTTACTAATAATAGTTAGATAAATTCACCACCTACACTAGCATATTCAACTACACACTTATGTCTAGAGGTCTCACCCAAAGTGAACGTGAGAGATAATTAGAGCCCTCATGATGATAAAGTGGTATGATGACAAAAGTTTCTAAGTTTAAAGACCAGACGAAAACCCTAACTCTTCATCTCACATAATCATTCAATCATAACAAAACATAAATTATATAAAAATCATCATATAAACTACTATATCCATTAAACACCCACCCAACCTTATAAAAAACTATAAAATGTTCATTTTTAAAGGAATAACAAAATAACACTTCATTTGTATTATTCAAACAATAATTGAAATCATATGTCTTTTTTCCCTTTGTGTTATAAAAACATGAAGAACATAATCAAAACTAATTATGAACTAAACTATTATGTGAAGCCTACATAAACTTACATAGCTACGGTTAGGCTTTCACTATTTAAACCTTTCCACTTATATGATGTTTTACATAAGGATCATGAATGGGTTAATTATAGGTTTCCTAGAATCCCTCTTACTTTCCAATTAGAAAAATAATATATTATTTGGTCCCTTATAGATACCTTGAGAATTTTTAGTTAGAATTGAGCTATTACACACTCTGGGTATCTGTAACATTAGACCATGTTCTTCCTCACTTTACTTGAACCCCTGCTATATACAACATTGCATTATTTTAGGAAAATTATTTTATTGTGTTTCACTGATTCACATCTCTTAGCCATGGGAATATATATTTATTGACATATCCACATTTCCTTATCTGTAACATTAGACCATGTTCTTCCTCACTTTACTTGAACCCCTGCTATATACAACATTGCATTATTTTAGGAAAATTGTTTTATTTTGTTTCATTGATTCACATCTCTTAGCCATGGGAATATATATTTATTGACATATCCACATTTCCTTTGACTTAATTTTTCTTCATCCTTTTGTAAATCTTATTTCTACTCCTTACAAATGAACATCCAAGTGTATAAATCTCAAATATCTCACTTATGTGGCATGTAGTACTTAGAACTTAAACTTTGTGTGAGAAAGGACTTGGTGCCTTTTTATAGGGTCAACATTCCCCCATACTAGAATTATTTTCTATGCTAATATAAGCCCTCATTTTATGTCTATGGCACATTTATGATTATTTTTCTCAATGTTTTAATTACCTTTTCTTATATCTCATTTGTAAATGATTCCAAATATTTTTTAATTTTAGTCACCAACACCTTAAATTATGTCACCTTATTATTGATTTCTGCTATACCTTCTAGATTATTTGTCTATGTGGTTCTTATGATAATACCTTCCATTATAATTCAAATTTATTATAATTATTTTGTGTAATTATTTCTTATAATATTATATTATCCTACAAGCCCTCAAAAATATCTCGTATTTATGTGTCTCTCTCTTCCAATTTATCCATAAATTTTCATGAATATAGTGTCAAATGGTTATATTTGAATCCAAAATTATCTTTATAAATGAACACATCTACTTCTTACCACTTATTTTCTTATCCCTTAGGATGCCCTTGTCTAAAATAATCCATTCTCTATAAAATCTCATATACTTCCATATACTCATTTTCCTATGATTTCAATGAGTCATATTAATTACAACATTTTCTATCATGATCCTTACAACTTTTGACACTCAAATTTAAGAATTAAGTGATTGACAATGTTTAAACCTGACATCCTTACGCTACTTGATATTTTTTCTATTCTATTAACTTACAATTTATAGGGAAAATTGTGATTTTATATTTAATATATTATAATTACTCTAAAAATAATTCACACATTACTATTATACTAAAAGAATCCTATCAGCTAGTTCATATGACTCTATATCCCTCTTGGAAAAGACTACACTAGGTAGACACAGTCGCACTATGGCATTCACATTATGGCATTGTCCAGTAGTGTGGCCTTGTATCCCACACTCCAATAATAAATTTTAAAATTCAATACATTTAAATTTACCCCTCCCAAATTTTTAGAAAGTTTTGTTGACATAAATATTTCAAGGTTTCCCTTATATAATCACATCAAGGCCTCTTTAAATACATCTAGCAATCACTTGGAAATTACACCACACATTTAGAAAAAGAACACTATTATTCCTAATTTCAATTATGCTACATTCTAATAGTCATGGCCTAATATTGAAGTTTTATATTGTATCTCAATGTTATACATTATGATGCATTCAAAATAATCTACATAGTTAAATTTATATAATAATGTTAAAATTAACACACTCACTTTAGTAGGGAGAACTACATCATCTTTAGGCCATTTTGGGATATGGAAAAAAATATCATATTACACAAGGGTTTTTTAGGACATCTAGGATATCCACTTTACCTTATTCCCCATTTTGACATTTGATATCTATTTGGTTTATGTGCAGGAGATAGGGTTTTGGTTTTTTAGGTATTTAGTGTATCAAATTAGCACATGTAGATAAAAAAATAACCCTCATAGATAGATGCATGTTCTCATAATGGAAAATTAGTCACAAATTTAGTTAGGATTAAGTTTTAGTCACTAGAAAAGGCCATAATGTATCCCTATCCTCTTAGTGCAACTTTGTCTTAGCACAATTTGAAATATTGATTTTAGTTAAAACATAGTTCATAATACTATTCAATCAGTTTCAATTTGTGTTCAACCTATACAATTAACATGAAATCAGTTTGATCTATGTTTGCATATTTTTTATCAATTTAATATTTATAGGTCATTTCTAATTATGTAAATTATTGTATTTCACATTAATATTTGTATATTATATAGATGTAAATTATTATTAAATAGTTTATTTATTCTTAGCATTCCATTTTTAAATTAAAAATAACATTAAATATTCTGGTGAAGTAATACTATTTAAAACACTACTTATTTTCTTGATTTTTGTCTTAGGATTTCATTATTGTTCAAAATTATTGACATAAAAGGGAATTAACCTAGACCTTGGATATAAATATAGAGCTTAAATAACTTATTTTTGACCTCAAAAATAATTATTGACAATAAAAACATTTTATTTTAACATTGGATAACATCTAACTTGAATACATTATTTCAACCTTGGGTTGAAATTTGTGGATCTCTATACATAAAACTATTTTGATTAGATTTTATATTTACTTGTTGCTTGTTTTCATCAAATGTATTCTTATAATTTTAAGACTAATTAGTGATTGTAAAATGTCCTTCAGTACTATACATATATATATATATATATATATATATATATATATATATATATATATATATATATATATATATATATAGGGGTTATATATAGGGGTTAAAGTGTTGACTATAGATGAAATGATATAGGTACATATATAACTCTAAGGTACCAACTATGTGAATCTATAGAGATATGTGTAGTTATCTATTATGCACACACATATATCTATAGATGGGCATAGTTGGTACCTTAGAGTTATATATGTACCTATATCATTTCATCTATAGTCAACACTTTAACCCCTATTATAAATATATATATATATATATATATATATTTATATATATAGGGGTTAAAGTGTTGAATATATATATATTTATATATATAGGGGTTGAAGTGTTGACTATAGATGAAATGATATAGGTACATATATAACTCTAAGGTACCAACTATGCCCATATATAGAGATATGTGTGTGCATAATAGATAACTATAGGGTACGGTGTTAAGCACAGAATATACTCAGAGGGGGGGGTGAATCAATATATTATATATCTTATAAAACTTTCCCTTTATCAAATTCCACTTAATCAAACATTCAAGATATGCAATAAAACTCAAACAATAAACATCACACAAGATAGAGAGAGATGCCAGATATAACGTGGAAACCCAATGTGGGAAAAACTAGCGAGAATCAATCTCAAATATATTCATGAGAATAAACACACAGGAGCACCATACCCCTTTGCCAAGTACAAACCTCATCTATAATTCATGAGCACCAACCCACAAGAACATCAAACCACTTTTCCGAGCACCAACCCAACTACTATTCGTGAGCACCAACCCACAAGAGCACCAACCCCTTTTCCGAGCACCAACCCAACAACAATTCATGAGCACCAACCCACAGGAACACCAACCCCTTTGCCAAGCACCAACTCAGCAACAATTCATGAGCACCAGCCCATAGGAGCACCAACCCCTTTGTGTATACCACACACATATCTCTCAATGTTGTTATCTCAACAAAAGATAGATCAATACAACATCTCCTTCCTCTCTCTCACTTTTGATCTTCTAAGTTAGATATAACAAATACAAATCATATTCATCTCTCACAATTGTTCTTCTAAGCTAGATATCACAATATCAAATCAACCTCTCTCTCTCATATTAAAAATGGCTTCTCAAGCCTTTATTTATAGCTTTCCAAATGACCATTGGCCTTCCCCCTTTGTGACCCTTCAATACTCATGGAAAATGGCACCAATCTTGGATGACTCTTCATATCTAAGCACTTGAAAAGTCATGTGGTGACCCTTCATGACCAAAAACGTCCTTCCCACTTTTGTCCTTATCTTTGGTGACTCTTCGTATTCCTCAAAGTGTCCCTTCATGAGAAATTGCACCTCTACTCTATTGCCTTCACTTGGTGACTCTTGGTATTCCCCAAGATGACTCTTCATGGGAAAATGCATCACATCCTTCTTTTATCTTTATTCTCTAGCTCTTCAACTTTTCCATGGGCCCTTCTTTTGTCTCATATGCAACCAAAAATATATTCATTAATATTAAATAAATATTAACTCACATTAGCCAAGATATATTTATTACAAACTTTAAATGCAATGGGGCCTTTATCACCAATAATGCTAGACCTTTGACATCAATGACAATATTTCCAACAATCTCCCCCTTTGTCATTGATGGCAACCTCAATCTTGAAACTGCCACATCCTGTCACCTACACATACCATCATTTGAGAACATATAGTAACTCCCCCTTACTATAACAACTTGAACCTATTCCCTATACCTATTTTCTACACCTGTACCTGTACCTATTATTCTCCCCCTTTGACATCAATGGCAAAGGGCCTACTTGGAGCTAACACTTAGCTCCCCCTCACTTGATGCTAAAAATCAATGGCAGGAAGTAATAGAAATTACTCTCAACTCCTCTCGCTGATCTTTGAATGTATCCTTTGATTGTGCCTTTGAGAAGATATCTGACAAAACATATACATTTTTCCCTATCCTTTGAGCATCTGAAATCAACTCATTTGAATATTTTCTTCTAATCTCCCAACCTTTGGCATGAAACCTTAATGTGTATCCTTGATCACATATTTGAATAACACTTAACAAATAATGCTTAAGACCTTTTACATACAAAACATTCTTAGTCTTAGTTCTACCATAATCCAAACTCAAAGTACCTTTTTTGGCTATCCTGGCAGTGGTTTTATCTCCAAATCTCACGGTTCCACCATTGATCTTATTTAGAGATATGAATTTACTTTTATCTCCTATCATATGTCTTGAACATCCACTATCAATTAACCATGGTTGATCTTTACCTCTCACATGCAGAGTTGTCTGCACCATCATAGAATCTTCAGGTTGTTTCTTCTACCATGAACATGTCTGAACCTTCTTCCTAATGAATGGATCTTTGACACTCTGATTATTCTTCTTGATGAATGGAGATTTGAAACTCTGATCCTTCTTGACTGACTCAAACACACTTTTGCAATACCGAACTATGTGTCTGATGTTGTTGCACTTGTAGCATACTATGGTCTCTTCATCAAAGCTTGATAGAGGAGCAAAAGAGTTGTAGCTTCTACTTGACTTTCCTTCTCCTTATTTGTGAAATTGTTAGCTATTTTTATACATTTTAATTTCTTATGACCATATCCATTACAATAAAAACAATACCCATAAAAATAAGACCTATTTGTTTATCTCTGACCTGATTGCCTTTTGTAGATTTTTTCCTTCCAACCTTCTATGTTTGGAATGTCCTTTATATTCTTAACTTCTCCCCTTTTTGTTTCCTCTTGTGTAAGAGCTTCAACATAGCTCTTTTTCTTTTCAAAACAGATCCTTGTCTTATCTGAATATGCTTTTTGACTTTCCTATATCTTATTCATCATGTTAGTGTTATCTTCAAATTTTGAATCACTAACTACTTTATCACTGATAGCTTTCTTAATATCTTCTTTTAAAGAGGTAATTTCAATAACATACCTTTCACAATCTTTTCTTGCTATTTCCAACTGTGCTTTGAGATCTTCTTCATTCTTCTTGGCTTTTTCAAAGTGTGCTTGTAGATCTTCAATCATTTCTTTTGACTCTTGTTTATTTTTCTCGATCTAGCGCTTTAATCTTTGATTCTTCTTCTGAACAGCTTTTAACTCTTCTAGGGCACAATTGAGTTCTCCTTCCATATCTACTTCAACTTCTTCCTCTTCTTCTTCTTGATTATCATGTATGGCCATGAATAGAATCTCTGCTTCTTCTGAATCACTGACTCCACTATCTTCGCATGAACTAGGATCCTTAGAATACAGGCTCTTCTTCTCAAAACCCTTCTTAGATTTGCCTTTGAAATTCTTCTTGTATGTAGGCTTTTATTCTTCATCATCATTAACCTTATCTAGGAATCTAGTTGAAAAATGTCCAATCTTTCCATAATTAAAACATTTAAAAGGTAATTTTCCTTGATATTTACCTATTCCTCTTTTTGGCTTGTGAATGAAAAGTGCTTCATTGTCATCTTCATCATCACTGGAACTATCACTTGATTCTTGAATCTTAGCTTTCTCCTTCTTTGATGTCTTGAAAGCTGCTTCTCTCTTTGAGGGTTTATCTTGTTCTGTCCACATCTCATATGCCGTGAGAATACCATGAAGCTCATCCATCTTTAGCTTGGCTAAATTCTTCATCTCCTCAATTGTTGAAATATTTTCATCATATCTCATTGGTAGAGATCTTAAAACCTTTTGCACCACCATTGACTCATCCAATGTTTCTCCAAGATCTTGAATATGATTTACTATCTGATCAACTTGTAAGAGATAACTTGCTATATCTTCTTCTTCCATCTTCAAACTTTCAAACTGCCTTCTAAAAATTTGTAACTTAGCTTGTTGAACCTTTACATCACCTTTGTAAATATTATCAATTTTTACCCAAGTTTCATGAGCAGATTTACATTGCATAACTTTAACAAATTCAGATTCACATAAACCACATAAAATAGAATTTAAAGCTTTAGCATTACATTCACTTGCCTTCTTTTCTATTGGAGTAATTGTAGATGTATGTGGCTCTTCATATTCCTCCACCACTGATTTCCATATGTCGAATCCAAGGGCCATAAAATAAACCTTCATTCTCATGCTCCAAAAAGCATAATTCATCCCATCAAACAAAGGTGCCTTATTTATAGAAAATCCTTCCTGTGATCCAGCCATCTTGCTTTCCTGATCTCCCTTCAAGCTTTAAAACTTTTCAAAAAGGAACCTGCTCTGATACCAATTGTTAAGCATGAAATATACTGAGAGGGGGGGTGAATCAATATATTATATATCTTATAAAACTTTCCCTTTATCAAATTCCATGTAATCAAACATTAAAGATATGCAATAAAACTCAAACAATAAACATCACACAAGATAGAGAGAGATACCAGATATAACGTGGAAACCCAATGTGGGAAAAAATAGGGAGAATCAATCTCAAATATATTCATGAGAACAAACCCATAGGAGCACCATACCCCTTTGCCAAGTACAAACCTCAGCTATAATTCATGAGCACCAACCCATATGAGCTTTAAACCCCTTTGCCGAGCACCAACCCAACTACTATTCATGAGCACCAACCCACAGGAGCACCAACCCAGCAACAATTCGTGAGAACCAACCCACAAGAACACCAACCCCTTTATCGAGCACCAACTTAGCAATAATTCATGAGCACCAACCCACAAGAGCACCAACCCCTTTGTGTATACCACACACCTATCTCTCAATGTTGCTATCTCAACAAATGATAGATCAATACAACATCTCCTTCCTCTCTCTCACCTTTGCTCTTCTAAGCTAGATATAACAAATACAAATCATATTCATCTCTCACAATTGCTCTTTTAAGATAGATATCACAATATCAAATCAACGTCTCACTCTCATATTACAAATGGCTTCTCAAGCCTTTATTTATAGATTTCCAAATGACCTTTGGCCTTCCCCCTTTGTGACCCTTCAATCATCATGGAAAATGGTGCCAATATTGGATGACCTTTCATATCCAAGCACTTGAAAAGTCATGTGGTGACCCTTCATGACCAAAAATGTCCTTACCACTTTTGTCCCTATCTTTGGTGACTCTTCATATTCCTCAAAGTGTCCTTTCATGAGAAATTTTGCCTTTACTCTTTTGTCTTCACTTGGTGACTCTTGGTATTCCCCAAGATGACTCTTCATGGGAAAATGTGTCCCATCCTTATTTTGCCTTTATCCCATGGCTCTTCGACTTCTCCATGGGCCCTTCTTTTGTCTCATATGCAACCAAAAATATATTCATTAATATTAAATAAATATTAACTCACATTAGCTAAGATATATTTATTACAAACAACATTAAATGTCATGGGGCCTTTATCACCAATAATGCTAGACCTTTGACATCAATGAAAATATTTCCAACATATGGTAGGGGAATGGAGTGATTTCCTCTATCAGATG
>JARHVA010006444.1:0-40000 GCA_037957365.1 Torreya grandis | reverse complement strand
ATATCTTGGGTCTCTCCTTTAATAATTTAGACTTGTGTATGTGTTGTTCTTATAACTGATATGAAAATTAAAAAAAATATTAATTATTTTCTTTATTGAGTGCTTGATTGAATGATTTTGATAAGTTGCCTTGGTTGTGCTAGGTTTTTCCAAGTGAAAAATGAATGAGTGTTGATATTATATTTATGTCAATCCTTTTGTATAATTAACTCACATTAAAACACCTAGGCTACTCATTAGGATACATTTAATTTGTAAATTAGATGACTTTAGGTAATTAGAAAATTATGTCAGAATAGGACATCTACATCAATGTAGGTGTTTGTCATGGATGCTAACGTTTAGGGAACATGAAAGTAGGTATAGACTCAAAAATTGTATAGGTGGAAGATAAGAAGGTTTTAAGTGTTTTAATAAAGATAGGTCTTGGTGATCAATATAAGATTGGTTAAACCAAGAATTAGGCCAAGGGATAAGAGATAGAGTAGATGAGAGACTTATGAAATTGGAAAAGTTATATAAGTAAGATAAATAACCAAGATCTAAGTTTTTTCAAGTGCACAAGACTGAGATGTTATATAATCCATAAAATAGTGTCTATGTGTATGCCACCTTTAATTTAGTAATTAAATTGCTATTTTAAAATAATAGAATATGTACTTAGGTATGTATGATAGAGCTTATATGTGCATGAGGAGTGATTTAATGGTGACTAACTTGTAACTAAGAGCTTTTTATAGTATATAATTAGTGCATATAATATGAATTTTTAAAGTTTTGAAAATATTGAAATTGAAAGAGAAAGGTTTATGAGTACACTTGTGTATCGATTTAATCACCTTGTATATTGGAAAGTTGATTTGAAATAATATATCCTTGTAAGGATTTGAAACTTATATTAGGAAATATATAAAAATATATTTTTTGTATACATCTAAGGATATAAATAGATATTAGAAGGGACATGCCCCCAACCTTAGAAAAAAGGTGAGTTACCACAAGGTAGTTGAGATTAGCTCTATTATGCAACCCAATGATACTTATAACCTAGTGAGGTTAGATTATATATTAAAGTCCAAACTAAAAAATTGAAAATATTGAGTGATTTAATCACCATAATCATACCAAAATATAACTAAATACTAATTTATAGTGGCTCAATATAGTCTGTAACAATATGTCCTAGGTAATAGTTCATAAAAGTCAATTATATGGTGGTAGTACATGGAAGAGTTTTGAAATCTAAAACTAATTTGAATTTTGAAATATTAGGCACTATATACAACCTAATTTGGTCAAGAAAGCATAAGTAATATGCATTTTTTTCTCTTTTACATGAAATTCTTAGTGATGAATACAATCCTTATCTACATGGTCATTTTCTATCTTTTGATATTTATTATGTCTTATCTTCCCTATTTATTGCACCCTAAATGGTCCTAAGTCACCTCTTCTTAGTCATAAGGACCCCTATCCTATCTTTATTGGTATTATCTCTATTTTTAGTCCTCATGACACTAGTGCCATTTTCAAGATAGTAGTGTCATGTGGCATTAGTGTTTAATTATGGCTCTAGTGTCTTGCAATCATTTTTTCCCATGTTTGGATCCTAACACTAGCTTGAGCCTTATATTATGTTTTTATCCCTCTTTTACTTGTCATATAATGAATAATGTCTTATATTCAAACCAAATTTCCTTCTATACAAAGAGCCTCATCAGACATTTTACAACTAGCACTTACTATTTATCACATAATTACATAAAATCAATCTATAGTATATCTCAATACTCTACATACTACTAATATATCACATCTAGACATTGTAAAATTGATTATGGAATGGACTGAGTGAAATTAATTCTAGTATACCATGTAATTTTATTATTCATGTTCCCTAAGCAAGAACTACATATGATCTGGGACCCCTAGCATTGGGGTTAATGTAACTAACAACCAGGATAATAGGGGTTCTACTTCACATGATTATAATATCTCACAACCCAGTTTTTCCATTCCTTTTTACATTTGATCTGGTTATTGTTTCATGTGTGTAAGTACTCATTAGGGTTTTGGAAGAGATTCAACTCAAAAAGTGACATAGGTGATCTCTTAAATGATATAGAACCACCTACAAGACCCCCAAAATCTCCCACAACTTCCTTGAAATTTCTAAAAAACTCTTCCAAGAGGGACACTAATGCCATAATTGAAAACTAACGTCAAAAATAAATACTATACTGATATCAGTGTTATTATTTAATAAATGATTTCATCCATAATCATAGAGTGGAAAATTTCTATTAGAATCAGAAAATAGATTGAAAAATGTATTAACCAACGTACATAAACAATACACATAAGCCTATTATATAGGTATAAAAGAAACATCTAAGAAACAAGGAGGTGGGTGGAATCATAAACATTGGCATCATATAATAACTAGACCCATCAAACCAACTAACCTATTATCCAAGGTGGTTAAAACCACACTAATAAGGTGCATAGATAATATACCTTAGTCATTAACCTAAAGTATTTACAATAATATAATAACACCCTCCCTTAATGACTAAACTAGAAACAAGACCTTTTTTATCCCTAAATTTTATGAACTTGTCTAAACCAAGTGGTTTAGTCACTATATTAGCTTGCTTCTCTATAGTGGTAAAATAAAAGAGATTGGTGTCCTCATTCGTAACCAAATGTCAGATATAATAATGGTGAACCTCAATGTGTTTGGTCTTATCATGAAATACTATATTTTTCACCATATTTAAAATATTATAATTGTAAGAAAAAATAGAGTAGGATTTGATGACCAAACTGAAGATCCTCTAAGATTTTATTTATCCACATAGTTTCACAATCAACACTAACCACAAATTTATGTTCTGCTTCTATAAAATATAATTCCATTATATTTTGTATTTTGCTCTTTCATGATAAAAATATTAAACCAAGAATGAGTACATAGTTTGTTGTATATTTTATTGAATCTACTAATCCTTCCCAATAAGAGTTAGAATATCCTGGAAGCTCAAAATATACATACTTCTTATACATTAATATAAATTCAAGAGTAACTTTGACATATATTAATACTTATTTAATAACTAACCAATATACTTCCCATGGTTTAGACATGAATAAAGATAGAAAACTCATTGAAAAAATATCTGGTTTAGAATTAGTGAAGTAAATGAGACCACCCACTAATTATCAATACATTATTTCATTGATCGGTGGTGAATTAGCATCTAATTAAAGTTTGACTCAAACTTCCATGGGTGTGTGAGTTGGATTAAAATCCATAATTCTAAAGCTTTCCAAAAATTATTTTGTGTACTTACTTTATGACATGAATACATCACAATTACCTTGCTAAAGCTCTACAACTAAATAGCATATATTTAGTCCTAAGTCTGTCATATCAAAAGTACAACAAATATTATATTTCATCTACTAAATGACACTAGCATTACTCCTACTGATAACCATATCATAAACATATACAATGAGAATAAAGATATCATCACCAGACACCTTTACATAGAGATTTGATTTAGAATTACACCTTTTGAAACTAAACTCCATAAGGTAAGAATATATTTTCATATACCAGTTTTGATGATATTGCTTAAGCCCATACAATAACTTGATCAACCTAAAAATAAGATGTTCCTTACCAGAAACTTGAAACCCATATGGATGAACCATGTAGACTTCTTCCTCCATATCTCCATTCAAGAAGGCACTCTTGACATCCATTTCATGCACCTACCATATAAACTAAGAAAGAATATAAATAATTAATTGAAAAGTTACCATCTTTATAATAAGAGCAAAAGTCTCCTCATAATCAACCCCTTCTTCTTGTGCATAACCTTTTTCAACAATTCTACCTTTATATTTTTCGAAGGAACCATTTGATTTAAATTTTACCTTGTAAATCCATTTAAAACCAATGGATTTCTTTCCTAGTGGTAGCTTTGTTAGTTCCCAAGCCTTTTTTTCATCAAGAAATCATATTCCAATTAAATTATTGATTCCCATTCAAGCTTCCCTTTGTCTTCTAAAAAATAATTAGGCTTAAATGTGTATGAAATAATAGTTTTTAGAGTAAAATTATCATTCTCACCTCTATTACCAAACTACTTTCATGGACTCAATCATTTTCCTTCAATACCTTATGGCAAGTCTCCCTCCTTTAGTGCATCCATTTTGGAAGAGTACCACTTTGGATTCTTTGGTTATTCTGATGGAACCTCATAATGACCTATAAAAATTCCCTCCCTAGAATGTGATTACACTAATGAACTATAATCTTTCTCAACTTTCACATCACAACTTATAATAGAATCATTAGAAGGAAATAATGACTCAATATCTAAAATTTTACTAGTTGTTGTGATGTATGGAATCTATTCATTTACTATGACATCTCTATTTAATAAAACTTTGTTAATAGAAACATCAAGTAATTTGTAGGCCTTGGAATACTCACTATATCCAACAAACATGTATGTTGTGATTTTCCTATCTAAGTTACTTCTCTTTTGAGTAGGAATAATTGCAAAAAATACACAACCAAAATTCTAAAGTCACTTACATTTAGAATTTGACCTGTATAAACCTCCCCTTGATTAATATTATTTAATTATTTTATAAGTATTCTATTGATGATGTACACTGATTAATTCATTAATTCAACCCAATACTTATATGGACATTTTTGCTTGGGACCATACATCAATCCAGTTCCATCACCTTCATGTTCCACCTTTCCATAACTCCATATTATTGTAGAGTGTAAGGGGTAGTATACCATTTGTGTATGCCTTTAATGGAATAAAATTACTTGAACTATTTTAAGGTGAAATCACCCTCATTATCCATTCTAAGATATTTCACTAGTCATCCCACTTATTTTTCAACCATAGTTTTCCAAGAAATGAAGTTAGAAAAATAATTAGATTTTTTCAATATAAAGTATATCCATATTTTCCTAAAGAAATCATCCACCAAAATCAAAAAATAATGGGATCCAGAAGGGGTAGGTGTCTACATTAGACCACGTGAATTTTCATTAACTAGGTCCAACACTTTCTTAGCTCTCCAATATTTACCAACATCAAATGAGTGGATAACTTACTTCCCTAACTGTCATCTAGTACATACATGATGACTATCCTAAATATAATGAATTCCCTTAGCCATCATAGTCTTACTTAATGTATTCAAATACTATAAATTCAAAAGCCCATACATTTAATACCATAATGAACTTGTAATATCAATTACTAAAAGTGTACTTTCCTTTACCATCTATGGATCTACAATCCTATACAAGCCTTTTTCACCAATCCTAACTGTAATAATCTTGTTATCTTTGGTAGTGACTAAACATTATTATCCTTGAAACTTTACAACAAAATCAGAATTCCTTTTGATTTTATTAATGAAAACTAATTTTTTGTTCATGTCGGGCACATACCTAACATTATTATATGTCTATTGGATAGAACCATTAAAATTGATTTAATCATTACCATATCCCTTCATAAAATGATTTCTACGATCTCCCAAAGATACAAATTTATTACTATTATTCTTTTCATCAAAATCCATATAACATTCCTTATGGCATGTATAATGGTGATATTCCCATAAATAAATGTACAAATCTTGATATTTCATATAATTACCATTGGTGGCAATGAAATAAAAATCAAGAGATGTTTCCTCACATTCACCTTCAGTTACATTCACATCATGATCTTTCTTTCTAGGGTTAGTTGGCTTAATGTTGTCATTGATTTCAAAGTGTATTGGAATAGTTTTGTCATTATTTTAATTAATTCTTGATATGAATACTTATAATGGAACATAGTGATCTATGAAGATCCTTAGTCAATCTCTGAAGACCTGTGAAATCAGCTTCAAAGATGCTCTATCAAGCTACAATGTTTTTCTATTAAAACTCTAAAGATCTGCCAAGAAAATCTAAAGATGTTTCGATGAAGCTCTAAAGACACATCCAATCATGATTCAAATACACCTTTCCATGCTCCAAAGATACCCATTTTTACTATACAAATTAATCTAGAAACTCCAAAGATATCGACTATACATAAATAGATTTTCCATCTTTAGATATCCTCTTTTAGACATTACTATTCATAATAATAGTCTAAAATGATCTAATAATGTCTCTCTATTAAGAGATAATTTGAATTAATTTGAACAAGGTGTATAATAATCAAGGATTGTTTCAATATTAGTTGTCAAACTTCATGTGATTGAGAAATCTAGTCATGACATTGGTCATTGCATGAATAAACCTTGTGAGAAGGTATGAGCTTGGTGGCAGTAGTGAGATGAATTCACAAAGGCATAAGAGGATGTATGAGGTTTCTTGAGTTTTTACATGAGGTTTTTATAGCCTGGATAGTGGTTATAAGGTTATGTTCAAGACCTATTATGACTTACAAGTCAAAGGCTTAGAGAGAAAAGATATAGATGGTGGCCAAATGAGGTATCAAGATTAATTTCCAAGGCAAGTGTGAGTAAGTGAGCATTAAAAAATGTGATTCATGTACTTTCTTCTATGTTGACCAAGTTTTATGTCAAAAATTGAAGGTTATGGAATGAAAAAGTCCTTTAATTTCTCTCAAGTGCATAAAATGAAGAGTTGTATACCCAAGAAGGTTTTTCAAGTGTTAATTGGTATGGGAAACATCTGCATGAGAAATTGAGCTATTTATGGTAGATGGGAAAGGATTTATATAAAATTTATAATCATTGGTTTCTATAATAAGGGGCTAATATTTATTAATGATCATTAAGATTGGAAGATGGTTTAAACCCTCAAAGAAATGTAAAAATGACATGGTGTTGAAGATATTGATCAAAAGTGCCTAGAATGGTCTCAAATGGATAGAAAAGTAATTGGGTATTTAATTAAACTCTCTTAGGGACCACTAGGTGTGATTTATTTATCAAGAGAGTGAGTGGACCCTATAGGATAGACCTTGTGTCTCATAAATTTATTGTAGTAGATAGAGTTGACCAATTCAAATTTGATAAATAGATGGAGGAAAAAGTTTAAGACTTGTAGTTTATATCAATTAATATTTTTGGACAAGTTCTATCCCTCAGGTGTGTTAAAACTGTCATCTAATTTGACCTATCACTAAAAGACTTAATGGTGTAGATAGTGAGAAAACCAAGTAGAAGTGAGAAGTTGATTAGGGATGTGATATCATGGATTAGGGATGAATCCAATTTAATTAATATGTTATCTAATACCTTTAATATATGTTCATATTGGATATATGTTTTAGATATCATTGTATATGAAAAAATATTGCTCAGTTCTGATGTGCTTGTGAGGAGAGAGGTCTAGGGATTAGTCTATATATTTAATATTTGTTATTAAAATAAAGTGTTTTTATGTTTTTATATGTTATAAATATATATAAGGATATTATTCATGCATAATAAGTCCTTTAATGTGTCTATAAAGGTGTTGTAATTTAAAGTCATCATTATGGTCTTCAAGGCAAATTGGTAGTTTTGGTAAGCAAGTTGAAATGATGGGTTTGAGTATCTATGCCATGATATTATGCATCTAACGCACATAATTATGTTATTTTATACTTTAGTTATCTATCCATGCTTTTAATAATCATTTAGGTTAGAGTAATATGTTGTAACATTGAATCCTAAATGGCTTATCTGGCTGAATAAGGACTATGAGAGAGAAGGTCAAGAAATTAGTCTACCAAACCAATAATTTCCATTAGATAATATGTTATGTTTATTTATGTTTTATTTTATTATATTATAATATCATTTTTATGCATTTAAATCAATTTATTATTTTCAATAAAGTTTCAAAATTTCATATTTCCTTGATTTTGTTTGGAAGCCAGTTGGCAATTCAGAGTATGCATCTTGTAGAGAAGAGTTTGAGCATGTATACCTTAGTTGAATCATATAATGAATTATTTTATGACCCTAAGTTCATGAATTTTATATATTTTTCCATGTATTTTTGGCAAAATTGTGTTTATGTTTCAGTTGTTCATGATAGATTTTTTGTGTATGCATATGCCTATTATGAACAATTTTTTGATAAAAGGTTTAAGTGGTGGTTGGACGTAAAATATGTTATGGATCTATAGTGAGGTTATATAAGGTATATTTGAGTTTAATTTAAGTTTTTCCTATTTTATTATAAGTTTTTAAGTGTTACAAGGAAGGCTAAGTGTAATGTGTGATTAAGAAGGCCAAATAGGTTTCCATGAGACCTAAAGAAGGAAGTAGCCTATTAAGCTATGGACAACCTAATGTATTGGTTGATTCATGCATTTAAAATTTTATATGAAATATTTTAATGGTAACTAAAGTATTTAAGTGTACATGGATGACCAAGGTGTCTGAGAGCAAAAGCAAGGCTAATTAGGCCTATATGGATATGCTGTGAGTGTGAAGAGTGTAAGCGAATAACATAACACATGGTAAGTAGAATAAGGTATTATAGACAACTATAAGAGATCATATGATCAAATATGAATCTTTTATATAGTTTATGAATATGAGGATCAAGGCCATATGACCTAATCAAGTCAAGAAGAGGGCTAGTTGAGCAAAAAAGGCTAGAGGTCAATGTGAGAGGGATAGAAGTGTGAAAAGAGATAAGGAATAAGATAAACATCCATTGTATGATAAACAAGGTATTATGAAGTTTTTAAAGTGGATAATTTGGTGATAAGTCATCTAGGGGGTTGGTGCCTTCTTGTAAGTTGGGGCTTACTAAAGCCTAGCTATGTTGGTGTTTAGCTATTTAGGCTTGGTACTCCATGGGAAGTGGGTGATTCACTAAAATTGGTTTTCATATTATAGGACATTATTCCATTTAAATCATCATTGGTTTTTCTTCCCCTTGAGGGTTTACCATATATATATACTATGTTCATGTGTTTCATACTCTTGTGGATTGGTGCTTATGCTTGCTAAGATGTACATGCTTGTTTAAAGGATCTATGATTTCTTAAGTAATATTGTTAAATAATTTTTTTTAATACTGATCCACCTCCCAGTAATTTTTATTCCCACATTTTGTATTAGATCAAGTTCCTTTGAATCAGGTCTAAAACCTAAAGAAGATCTTACAAGCAATGATGGCTAGTCAGTAAGATCAAGGTGGTTTATCTACTAGTAAGGCTCCATTATTCAATGGATCCAATTATGACTTTTATATCTTCAATATTAATATATATTTGATGTCTAAAGGATCACAATATATGGAATTAGTTTATGGATGGCTATAGTGATCCTCCTATTCTACCAAGTGATGGGGTAGGTAAAAAAGCTAGTGAAAACAAATCCAAGACAATGAATGCCATTCTTTGTAGCGTATAATAGGTAGATATTATGAAGATAATGCAATATGAATCAAATAAATAGATATATAACAAGTTTAATACAATATATTAATCATACACCAAGGTAAACATGCCCAAGTTATAAACCCATAGAAGACATTTTGAAATCCTGAAGATAAATGAAGATCAAACCATTGCATATTAGCTATTAAGGGTTGATAAATTTATTAATTTAATTAGAGGATTAGGAGAAGTGAAATAATATACTATTTTTCAAAATTATTGAGGTCACTAACTCCTAAGTTTGACTCTAAGGTGTTTACAGTAGAAGAGATGAAATATTTGGATAAGCTAGAGATAGATGGGATTCATGGAATTTTGACTGACATGAGATGATAACTAATGAAGGAATACCTCCCAAGAAGGAATTCGATTTTAAAGTTGAAAATAATTCAAAATCCAATAAGTTCAAGGATGAGGAATGCTTAGATATTGAGGATGATCAACTAATAGCCATGTTTACAAGGAAGTTGAGGTTTGGATATGGTAATTAAAAAGGTAAGTTACCCTTCAAATGTTTCAATTATATAAATATTGGTCACATTTCATCAAAGTGTCCTAGAAAGGATAAATATAAGCATGATGAAGAACATGATGAACATCATGGAGATGATAAGAAGACCTACAAGCCTAATAAAAAAAATTTAGTTAAATAAGTATGGAGGCAGGAAAGAAACTTTTGAAAACAAGAGAAGCTTCTACACTAAAGAAGGTACTCTTCTAATGTGACTCAAGTGAATCTGATAGTGATGGTGGTTGTAATTAACCTAAATATGATAATAGTGAAACCTTTTTCATGGCCATATAATTAGACAATGAGGTTTATTCAAATGGGAAAGGCCGAATGGTTTATGTAGAATTAGATGAATAATAAGTAGAAGTAAATCTTGAGTAAAAATTGGTAAGTGTCTTAGAGGAGTTAAAGTTTCAAAGAAGAAAGAATCACAAACTAAGATCACTAGTTAAGGACGATGAGGATTGGATTGGATTATTTGAGGAGAGAATGACTAACATCTCTAAGGAGTATGATAATATCATCAATGAAGTTGAGGCATAGATGGAGATAGTCAATGCAAACCTAAAGGATAAAGAGGAAGAATTCATTAGGTATAAAACTAAAATAGAATCCCTGAAAGCTGAGATAGATCAAGCATCTTATAAGGTGAAGAGTTTTGTGAATTTTTAAAAGAGCACTGAGGCTCTATATGATATTCTGAGTAGTCAAAAATTTTGAAATTAAAATATAGGTCCTACTTTCAAATAAGATCAAAAGGAGGCACCTTTAGTCAAAGAAAATACTATTGAAGGCAAAAAATTCAACATGAAAAGACCTATCAAATAGCTTAATGCTATAAGCTATGTTATTTATATCAATGGTTACTATTTTGTATGCAGTCAGTCTGGTCATAGAGAAAGAGAATGTAGAAGACCCTCTAAGAATGAGTACTCATGGAACTATGAAAGAAGTAACAATTCACATTATTTAAATGGTATGTACAAGGTATTTTGTTATAACTATCCTAATGTAGGATGCATTTTAATATTTTATCCTAATAGAGATGGAATGTCATCAAGTCAAAATAGGAAGTTTGAAGCCCCTAAAGTACAAGAAAGAAAGAAAATCAATGTTTAGAAACCAAAGGTATTAAATATAATTCATGATCAATATGTAAGCTCAAGTAGACTACTTGTTATGATAGAGCATGCCTTAGGCATGAAATCAAGTCAAGAATGTCTATTATCAAATCACATTAATGATCAAATAATTGATTATGAGATCAAGCCTATTGTGCCAATCAAGCCCAAAAGGATATTAAAGAACATTAAATCTTGTGAGAGTATGGAGATATGAGAATCTCTTAAATTTATGTTTATCTAGTTCCCTATGAATGGGGTGACTACATTAGGCTTCATGGAGACACTCACTAGTAAGTAAAATCATGGTGGACATTTTTTGAGCCTTGAAAAGTGTTTTATAGGTATGAAGACATGCTAAAGTTTCTTGATTTTGAGCTAGAAGTGTAAACTTTTGGAATATTGAGAGGTAAGTTTTTGGTATATGATTATAGTTGAACTTGATCTATGATAATATTTGATATTGCTACCAAAGTTATTAATCTATGATGGTGATGGTGTATGTCTACTATTGAATAATATGGTGAAAAAGTTATGAAGATAAAGGGGGAGCTTGATTTATGAGATGTTTCATGAGCTAATTGTGAGAGAGATTAGAGTGATATATGTGCACCAAGATGACCTTAAGGTCATAGAGGACCAAGACACATGTTTTATTAACATAGCTCACATATCACAAACAAGATAAGTTATGATAGTGTTTTGTTATAGTGAAGCATGTAAGCACATACCTAATTTATAGATTGATGGAAGGAAGATGTCCTAATGATGTATGTGTCATGATGGTTTGAGAAACATAAAGGAGAAAGATTGATATCAAAGAGAATCTTTCATAAATTGGTTATCAAAAATGATTTGAGACAATTGAAAAAGTATAATTGGTATTGATTAGGTACATAGACTAATTTCCATGAGTAAGGTCATTCATGAAAGAAGTTTCTATGAGTGGTTATCATGAGTGGTTTCCATATTTTCTAAAGTTTATGTGCCATGTAGTGTCTTTAAGAAGTAGTATCTTCTCAAGGGAAGAAAGAGAGTTTATAAAAGGTATTTGAAATAATTGATGAGCCTCATGTGAGCATTTGGTAAACATTTCACTATGTGGTTTCTTGAAATTTAGGTCCAAAGATTAGATAGTTATTTGTAGAAGACCCATTGTCATTAATGTCAAAGGGACAAAAAGACCAGTTTGAGGGAGAAGAGATTGATCAGATTTTAATGTGTTTTGACATCAATGATAAATGGGTAGTTTGTTGGCATAATTTTTTCATTGATGTTAATATGATGTCTTAATTTTCAAAGTGTGTTCTCAAAGTGTTTTCATTATTGTCATTGATTCTGATATGAATACTTGGCATAGAACATAATGAGCTAAAGATATCCTTAGTCAAGCTATAAAGACCTACAAAATTAGATCTAAAGATGATTTATTGAATAATGAAGATGTTCTATTGAATCTTTGAATATCTACCAAGTAACTCTGAAGATGTTGTAATGAAGCTCTGAATACTTGTCCAGCCGTGCTTCAAAGATTCCTATCCATTCTTAGAAGATACCTAGCTATATTATATAGATTAATATAATTCCAAAGATATCTACTATACATAAATAGGTTTTCCCTCTTTAGATGTCTTATTTTAGACATTATTATTCATATTAATAGTCTAAAATGATTTGATAATGTCTCTCTATTGATAGATAATTTGAAGGCATGTGAACAAGGTGTATAAGCATCAAAGAGTGTTTCAAGGTTAGTTGTCAAGCTTCATGTGCTTGAAAAGTCTAGTAATGTTACTGGTCACTACATGAAGAAACCTTATGAGAAGGTATGAGCTTATTGCCACTGGTGAGATGAATGCAAAAAGGCATATGGGGTTGTATGAGGTTGTTTGAATATGTACATGAGGTGTTGAGAGCTTGGACAATGGTTATAACGTTAGCTTCAAGACCTAATGTAACTTGTAGGTCAAAGGCTTAAAGAGAAAAGAGAAAGATGGTGGCTAGATGGGGTATCAAGATTAGTTTCCAAGGAAAGTGTGAGTAAGTGAGCATTGAAAAAGTGACTCATGTTATTTCAAGTATGTTGACCAAGTTTCAAGTCAAAATTTGAAGGTTAAGGCATGAAAAAGTGTTTTAAAGTCTTTCGAGTGCACAAAATTAAGAGTTATCTACCCAAGAAAGTTTTTCAAGTGGTCATTGGCACATGAAATATATAAATATTAAATTGATATATTAATGGTATATGGGTAAGTTTCCTACCTCAAATTTTCAAGCATTGGTTTTTGGAATAAGAGGCTAAGCTTTATGAATGATCGTTAAGACTGAAAGATGGTTTAAACCCTCAAAGAAACCTAAAAATAAAATGATGTTGAATATTTTGATAAAATGTGATAAAAATGGTCTCAAGTGGATATAAAAGTGATTTGAGTTTGAATTCAACTTTTTTAGGCACCTCTAGGTGTGATTGGTTATTATAAGAGTGAGTGGACCCTACAAGAAAGACCTTATTTCATCAGAAATTGCTATAACAGACATAGTTGACCAAGTCAAAGTTGATAAATAGATGGAGGAAATATTTTTGAGAATTTTATTTTATATCCATGAAGGTTTAATTATAATTTATATCCCTCATGTACACTAAACTGGTCATCTAAGTTGACCTATCACTAAAAAACTTAATGGAGATAATGAGAAAACTAGGTTGAAGTGAGAAGTTGATTAGCAATGTGATAGCATGGATTAGGGATGAATATAATTGAATTAATATGTTTTTAAATACCTTTAATATATTTTAATCTTGGATATAAATTTTAGAGATCATTATATATGACAAAATGTTGCTCAAAAGTTGACTTATATGGTTCCGATGTGCCTGTGAGGAGAGAGCTTTAGGGATTGGTCTATATATCTAATGTTTTCCATTAGACATTAGTATTTTTGTGTTTTTATATGATATAAATATATATAATGATATTATTTATTAATCATAATTATTT
The DNA here is from genome assembly GCA_037957365.1 of Torreya grandis. Lineage (NCBI taxonomy): Eukaryota > Viridiplantae > Streptophyta > Pinopsida > Cupressales > Taxaceae > Torreya > Torreya grandis. The sequence goes on along the minus strand of JARHVA010006444.1, from coordinate 25,917 downwards.
TAATGTGTCTACATAGGTGTTAGAATTCAAAGTCATCATGATTAGTCTTTAAGGCAAACTAATAGTTTTGGGTAAGTAGGTTACAAAAATGGGTTTGAGTCTCTACGAAATGAGTTGATATATATAATTCACATAATTTTTTTTGTTTTTGAATTGAATAATATATCCATTATTTTTATTATCTTGGAAGTTAGAGTAAGATGTTGAAACATTTAAGCCAAAATGACTTATTTGGTTGATTAAGGACTCTGAGAGAGGTCGACAAATTGGTCTACAAGACGAATAGTTTCCATTAGAACTTATGATATGTTTTTTTTTAATTGTTATAATATTATTTTCATGAATTTAAATCCATTTATTATGTTCAATCATGATTTATAAGTTCATGTTTCATTGAATTTATTTTGAAGCTAATTCACAGTTCAAAATAAGCATCTTGTAGAGAAGAGTTTAATCTTGTATACCTTGAGTTGAAGCATATAATGAATTTTTTATGAATTTTATGTCATGAGGTTTTTTTATAAGTGATTTTTTTTCAATTTTTTTATAAAAAGTGTGTTTATGCTTTAGTTTTTCAAGACAAATTTTATATGTATGCACATGCCTATTGTGAACAATGTTTTGAGAAAAGGTCCAAGTGGTGGTTGGACCTAAAAGTTTTTGTGGATATAAATTTAAGTTTAATAAGGTATATATGAGTTTAATATGATTTTTTATTACTATATGGCAAGTTTTTAATTGTTCCAAGGAAGGCCAAGTGTAACATGTGATTAATAAGGCCTAATAGGTCTCTACGAGACCTACATAAAGAGTGTAGCCTATAAAGCTATATCCAACATAATGTATTTCTTGATTAATTATTTAAAAAAGTTATATGACCTATTTTAAGGGTAATTAAACTATGAAAGTTTTCATTATTGATCAAGGTGTGTGAGATCAAGTGACTTGTATAAAAGTAAGGCTAAGTAGTCTTATTTGGGTGTGCTGTTAGTATGAAGAGTGTAATCAAATAATATAACACTTTATAAGTATAAAAATATATTAAAACTCATTATAGCAGTGCATATGATTATATATTAACATTTTACATAGGTTTTACATATGAGGATGAAGGTCATATGACCTAATCAAGTCAAGAAGAGGGCTAGTTGAGAGAATAAAGCTAGAGGCAAGTTTGAGAAGGATAAAAGTGTGTGAAGAGATGATGATGAATATCATAAAATATTTTATGATAAATAATGTGTTTTGAAGCTGATCAAGTGTTTCAAGTGGTTGAGTTGGTGCTGATTCATCTAGGGGGTTGGTTCCTCCTTTTAAGTTGGTACTTGTTAAAGCCTAACTGAGCTAGTGCTTAGCTAGTTGGGGTTGGTGCTCCATGTGTACTAGGTGATTCCTTAAAATTATTGTGTGTATTATAGGATTATAGTTCAATTTAATAATAATTAGGTTATTGATGTTTTCCCACCTATAGAATGTGTTCATGTGTTTCATGCTCTTTTGGATTGGTGTTTATGCTTGATAAGATGTACATGCTTGTTTAAATGATCTAGGATTGCTTAATTAACATTGTTAAAGAGAGTTTTCTAGGAATAATTCACCACTCCCAAAATCATTTTTCTTCCAATAGGTTATCCATATCCTATTATATTTTCCTAAAATGTTGATTAAGGTGACTAGGTTGTTTTTAGTAAAGCCAATTTCACTTAGATCTTTTATTATAACCACTTGTGAAATTTCAATTGGATAAATAATAATTTTACCAAAATTATTACCTTTCCTTTAATGAATAATTTAGTATCTATGTAATTAGATGTAGATAAAACTACCTGATCCTACCATCTCTCTTTCTATAACAACAATGTGAACAACTTTTCAAAGTCCAAAGTATACATTTTAGATTACATGTGAAAGGACTCCAAAAATGACTCAAATGATGTTTTAAGTTTATGAATAACCATAGAAAACAAATACTTCTCATAAACAAGATCCTACACATCCTTCAATGTATTATCGATGTCCTTGATCTACAATAAGAATTAAAAAATAGAGCCACTTTCCTACACCTTAGTGGAAAATAATAAATTATTTAAATACAATACCCTACCAAATTTAGAAGCTTGATATTTAGACATAATATTAGTTAATAAAGTTGATACATGAGTCATATTTCTAGCATCTAAGATAGGATTATCTATTATTAATAATTTTAACAACATAAGTTCCTCATGATGACATTTATTAGAGTCATCAGTATCAATGATAGGTTGTTTCTCTTTACTGATCATTGTTTGATCAAGATTTTGATATCCACATATCATCAAAACCTTGTGACTCCACAAACTAAAATTATTTCCTATCAATTTTTGAGAATATGGAAATAGGAGTGTTTTAAAGTTGCCATTTTGACCTAGTTTTTCTAAAAAATAAATATACAAAAAACATTATAATGAAATTACACAAATTCCTTCTACCCATGGACTCAAATTAGAAACTGGTCAATACCTCTAGGTTTTAGCAAAAACTCAACTTCATTTGGGAGATTTTAAACTTTATATTTTTAAAGCTACAAAAAAATACATAAAAAAAGTTAAATTGAGAGATCTATATCATTGATTTCAAAAATACTTTTTCCATCAACACTCAGACAAAAAAAACCTAGAAAATGGTGAAATTTTCATTTTTCTAGACCCTTTTTTGATAATTAATCACCTTAGGTCCCCAATACCCCTTATATGTTAAAGTTTTGAATTAATTTAAATGCAAATAATCAAAAAATTGAAATAAATAATGAATTTTAAAATTTTATTATATAATCTTGTATAAATTTATGAACAAATTAGAATCACCTAAATTTTGAAGAAGATTTTGAATATGATACTTAGCCAACTAAATTCTCTTACCTCTTATGATATTCTATTAAAATAGAGGAAATTTTAGACCCCTCACACACCACAAATAGTTCATGAACAAAAATTTACTCTCCTTCCCAAACTATATAGAATTTTTTAACCAAAAAACTTCAGATGTTACATCCAAACCTTATTCTCAACCAAATTTGATTATGTTAGCTATTGTGATCTTATCTTGAACCATTTTTTTTATATAAACAATAATCATCAAATATAGTGCTCAAAATGAATTTTTGGAATTTTCTTCCAAAATTAATGATACTATATGATGTACAAACTACATGGAGAAAATAAAGAAAAAATAAATAGAGGTTATGAACCTCTACTTTTGCCTCCTTCCAATTTTTTCTTGTCGTGATAGACCTTGTGCTACTTTTTCATTCAGTAATATATTTTCAACTAGTCATAAAAAAATGATATTTTTCTTTCTCTTAGTTCTCTACTAAGCACTTCACACTCCTACCCAATAAGATCATCCTCTCTTTTTGCACATGTTCCCTCATAAGATTTGTAAACTACAAGATCTGGTACCATATTAGAATCAATAAAGAGATTGAGAAATGTATTAACCATTGTACATAAACATTAAAATTAAGCTTATTATATAATCACAAAATAAACACTCAAAAAATAAGGAGGTGGGTGCAATAATAAAAATTAGGTTGTATAAAATAAGTAGACCCATCAAACCAATTAACTTATTAACCTAAATGGTGAAAACCACACTAAGTTGCATAGATAATATACCTTAGTCAATAACCTAAGGTATTTACCATAATATGATAACAATGTTTTATTATTTTTCAAGCTTATTTTAGTATCTTGATATGCATAAATACCTATTTTATTCCAAATAAGTGATCTTTCTCTCTATTTTTTGTATTTTGTGAAAGGTCTATCAAATTAGTTATTTCTAGTTTTTAGTCTAGATTATTGTTATACTCATCCCTTTAAAAACATATTATTTACATACACTAACTCCTAAGAGGTTAAAAATTTTGGTAAAATTGACTTCAAATATTTATTAAAACCCTAGTTTTGCCTAGGGTTTACATTCTTCCAATTTTTATACATCAAATTAGGGTTACAAACTTATTTTTTTCCTATTTGTTGGCATAACCTAGCTCATTCAAATTCACCTTATATTAGGGTTTACTTAAATTAATGTAATTTAAATATTTTCAAAACAACCCTCATTAAAACCCTAGATATACATACTAAGTCCCTATACACCCAAAAACTAGCAATTAGGGTTTCACTTAAAGTCCTTATTTATTTTACACATTTGGTTTTTATAGCTCTCATAATTACACATTTACTTATGTTGAATTATGTTATACCTCTTGTGTTCTTGCTATTAATTATTTACATTATACTATTTGGAAAGTTTTAAATGACATCTAATAAGTCTCTTACCCCTCACCTAATTGATGATTTTTTTTAATTTTGTCATAATTATAATAATTAATGGACACATATTCAATATTGTACATTAGAGCATTATGTATTTCATTTATAATTATGATGATGACTATTGTTATAATTATGTATATGAGGATTAATATGAGCATGAAAATGAAAATGAAAATGTGGATGAAGATATATTAGATACATATTATTCTCTTACCTATCCCTCTTCTCTTACACCTTAAAATCAAACTAACAATATAATGACAAAATAACCTCTTGTTTGTAGTGTTTTATTCCAATGTGATCCTATATTTTAAACTAGTTTCACTACCTCATAATTAAAATTAAATCAATATAAGTGCAATACACAAAATCCACTTTTGGATGGTTTAAGTAAACTACAAAAGAGAAATCCATCTTCTTTACCCTTCTCAATTAGATTCAGAAAAACATTCACCAATGATATTACCCATTTTATTGATGCACAAACTAAGGTAGATAACATTATTTTATCACCTTATTTTACATTCCAAGCTCAATGTAGTGATTATTTAAAACATATTGATAATGAAAATGTCTGTAACTCTTCTCGTACATGTCATAATATGCAAAATGAAAACATGATTTCTACTTATTATACCTTTGACTCTAATATTGAAAGTAATAATCATCATGCATTCTACACATATATAGTGAATAAATGAAATGAAATACATCCACACATGATGACACATTTCATATTAGTAAACAATTAAAATATTCTCTCTCTCTCTCTCTCTCTCTCTCTCTCTCTCTCTCTCTCTCTCTCTCTCTCTCTCTCTCTCTCTCTCTCTCTCTCTCTCTCTCTCTCAGTGAGCATGTGAATGAAAATTCTTCTACTCTTACTTATACAAGTGAATTAAACTCTAATTTTGTTGAATTTTGTGATAATGATTATTACTAGGATTATGTTGAAGAGGAAATGGAGTCTACACCTTATAGTTCTCCTCCTACTTCACTTATTTCTCTTGTTCAAACAAATGATATGTCATATGTTAAAACACACACACACACACACACACACACACACACACACACACACACACACACACACACACACACACACACACACACACACACACACACACACACACACACACACACACACACACACACACACACACACACACACACACACACACACACACACACACACACACACACACACACACACACACACACACATTCTTATGTTCATAGTTTACATAAATTACATTCACATGTTAATACAATACTTTATAATCGATTAAAATATGATAATTATTTACAAAATAACAAAATAAGTGCTACTAATTAATGTCCCTTAACTCCCCTTACTATAATAGAAACCATTTCTCAACCTAACATACATGAGGGTGATAGCTCATTTCCTTCCAACTAGGTCCTAGCTATCCAAACCTCCCTAAAAAATGTTACCAATAAAATATACCAATGGATAAGATAAATTACAAAATTAAAACATTAAATGAACCCTTTGATGATGATAATATACCTTCACAAGTGTTAATTTACTTGATATGTGTCATGATTTATTTTCAACAAAAAGTACACCATCTCACATTAGAGAATAAAGCATACCAATATAGGGTTGATGCCAATGTTATCCATAGAAACCCTATTCCATGTAGAATATCCACTACAAGGTTGCCACATAGCTTTAAGATACTAGTATTACCTATATTTAATGGGCATGGAGACCCATACTTGCACCTTTAGGATTATGATAAATATATGGCACATGTCATCAATAAGGTGTCTCTACTATAATTATTTCTAAGTTCCCTAGATGGGGAATCACTAAATTAGTTCTAAACTATAATCCCTAGTGGGTCACAACATACATACGAGGAGTTAGAAGTAGTCTTTCTTAGGCACTAGATATAGAATAAGGGACCTTGAGTCACACAAGATAATTTAATGTTGATGTGTATTTTATGCTCACCATAGAAATTGAATGAGGTAGCCTCTAACATTTTAGGTCTCTATGAAAACAAAGTTACACTCCAAGGTATGAGTTTTAGGTGTACATTTAAAACACCAATTGGTGAAATAATAGGTTAAGAATGTAGGTCATTTAACTAGGTAAATGGATGGATTTTTTAAACCTAAAATAAGTATACACTAAGTAAGTTGGTTGGGTGGAAGGTTACTCTGTGATTGATAATCTCAAAATAACTCAAAAAAGGATGGAAAGATAAGGAAAAAAATACGGTTCTATGTTCTCAAAGTGTCACTTCCAAGGTTGTTTCCTTAATGGATGAGTATTTTCAAAACCATTTTTTTTCTTTTATAACTGTTGCACAATTAAAAACAAAGATAATTAAGCTATATAGGGAAAGTAGGTATAAGAAACTTAGTGATCTCACCTGAAGGTTGTTCTCTTTAGATTTGTTATTTCATATTCTTAGTTGAGAGATTAAATAACAAACCCAAAAGGTATCTAAAGTAGACACAACACACACCTACAAGACTATACAAAAAGGAGACACTCCTACACACCCTAGATATCAATGTAGTCTAAACTCATTTCTTAACATTAAAGAAATGTACTAAATTTTAATAACTTTTACACATCTATTATTAGTATGCATCATTGATAACAATAAATATTATTTGTAACTTTTAAAAACATAAAATTTATTGAATTGAAATAGAGAAAGAAATTAAAATATTAACAACATATAAAGGGAGGAGAAAGAACCAATGCAGTTGCATAACAATCAATAATTTAATTTCTTCCTGTATTGATCAAAACTCCAACCCTTTAAATGAGGGTTTTACATTTATTTAAAGAATTTGGGAAGGGGTAGAATCATCCTCTATGTTTAGTAAAGATTCATATTTCATATTGGAATAAATAGAACTTAAGTTCAAATTTAATAAAAAACTGCATGTTCCAACTCATAGATTATAATATATCAACTTTTATACAATCATGCAATTTGTGCATGTTGGTGAAACACTTTAGTTAAATATAATGTGTATGTATGAAGAATAAATATATGTATTTAGTCTAAATAAATATTAAATTTAAAATTTCATATAAAATTGATATTAAAATAACTATGGTTTGCTCACAACTGGAGTTTGTTGAGCTGAACTAGTAGATGGAGGTGGTGTTAAAACTAATGCATTGGTTGAACTGGTAGATGAGATGGAGATAGAATTCCTATTTTCCTAATATCTTGGTAATTTTTATACCTAATAGTGTGTTGGTATCTTATTATGATCATATCCAAAAGATATGATATGTTCACCCTATTAACATGTGTTATTAATCTTACATGTTTAACTTTTGTGGCTCTAAAGCCGATCTGAAATATCTCCACTTTTGTGGATTTTTTTTCTCAAAAAACTCAACATAGCCTAAATATATTTAAAATTTAACCCCTATATACATTTATTGAAGTTTACTAAGGATTTTTGAAGTAGTTGATCAAAAATTAACCTCACCACCAACTTTTCGATACCATCTTACGCATTTTCTAGCTCTAATTCATTCACAATTTGTCATACTTGCTTCTCACATTCATTTATTTTCAAGACTAAGGCCTCAATAGATGTTATCCACTACTTTATTACCTAGGTATATATGACCACTAATTTTAATGCATTTGATTCTTATAAGGGTGACATTAAGTCAAGATGGCTGAAATCCTTATTTAGGGTGTATAAAACTAAAAAACTAAATTTCTCTATCAAAGTTTTAAATAATTTGGATATTTTAGTTAAATTAGGTGTAAATTACATCCTCAAGGAGATAATAGTGTCTAGTATACCATACATGCTTAAGGATGTATTTTGAACATCATGTTCAATCTTAGAGGTAACATGGATGATTTGTTGGTATTCTGATATATTTTCTAATTCTTTCTCCAACTACTTTCTCCCCTACCCAGTACCCTCATGGGGTTATAACAAGGCTCTAGTATAGATCTCTAGATAGGAATTAAAGTCCTCAATTTAAGGGTACTATACCATTATCCTATCTTTTATCTTAGAAAGAGAAAAGACTTATCTTTCCTCTAGAATCAAACTTAACCCAATGTTGTCCTCTATTTTTATATTCTTTAACCTTTACACAGATCCAATAGACTTGTCAAATAATGATCTCAAAATGAGTAACTCAGTAACATTTAAGTCTCACCTCTTAGAAGCTAAAGCTCTAATTTCTTTGTCCTATTTTGGAAGTATTAATTGTGTTGGATTTACTATTTGTACCTCTCTTTAGGTATCATCTAAAGGCTCAGTCGTAGGAGTTAGATTTTTCATGGAAGGCCATATTATTTTTGACTAGTCTACATTCCTTAGGTGTGACATTGTATGGACAATGTATACATGATTATTAATTTTAGTTTTACTAGTGGCTACCATTATTATGGTCTAAATTAATCCTAAGGAATGCATGGGTGCATTCAATTGAGTATAGGATACTGGAAATATAATGTTAGGTTTGTTGGTCATAGTAGTGGTAGAGGTGGAAACCAAAGAAGTGGTTGTAGTAATGGGTAGGGAGGCAGTCTCCACACTAGAAAAAATCATAACTATAGAGGTAAATATGGTAATAGAAGGGTGACCTAGGGGAGTATTAGGAAGTAAACACTTAACTAATTTATCACTCCTAAGGGGTACCATTTATTTTAGTTCTTATAAGCTTAAGACTTTGGCTTGTTGTAGTTCTTCTTATTATTTGTCAACCACTAGCTCACCTTCAATTGAGGGTTGTGTCTACTCATTTTATCCCTATGAAAACTACATTTGAGGCCTTCTTTCCTTGTAATTTATCTTATAGAATATAATTATTTTCCTATTCAAAGGAACAACCATTTTTTGGGTGGAAATAGGGACTTCCATATAATATGTTGTGGTTCCCAAAGTTATAATAATGGGTGTGAGGTCTTCTGAGTCAAAGGATTCTATACATATAAGATCCTCTTCATTTTTAAGAGAGATATATTTACCTTGATATATATTTAATTGAGTTTTTTACTTTAATTCTCTTAATTCCACTATAAGTTCTTGAACCTAAGAAGTATCCTCTTCTTTTCATTTTGTAGCAACTGAAGTTTCTCCTTCACCCTGTTATTGTTTTACAACCATCATCAAGGTGGTTGGATTTTGGGGGTCTTGAATTTGATTCTTTGGTTTCTAAATAGGTTTTTTACTCCAAAATTTTGAATAATTCCATCCTCATGATGATGGGATAATGTATTTTTCTTGCTTAATTATGATAGAACGATCTACATGAATTACCTTGAGTAATTATTCATTCACTTCAACTATCTTTGCCCTTTATAAGGCTTGGGAATCATCCTTTGCATTGAGAAATATGAAATAATGATAATAGGGCTCATGAAAATACTGAATTACCATATTATGAATATGTTGATGTACCTTACCATGGGGTACCAATCTCTATGGGGAAAAGTATCCAAGGCACAGGCTCTCCTAACCTTGCCAACTTCCTTGAAATGTATGGAAAAGGTGTAACACATCCTACCAATTATGAAATGAGAGACATGAAATGCGATATTCTTTTTTCTACTTAGATCCTCATTGACCCCTTCCATAATTAATAAGTAATTTCTTTCTTAGTTAGCTTATTAGGGACATATTTTGGGAGGTGCAGAGGATCTTCCCTACGTCTAGTAACCATTATCATGGTATAATCTAGATATAACCAATAGTCAACCTTCAAAATGAGTGAATCAAAGATAATTTTAGATACTCTAGGCATGGGTTCCACATTTATTTCCATCCAAACCTAGGGATACAAGTCCTTTATAATCCTTAATATATTTTTGGTATATATATAAATATATACAAATGAATATAAATTATAAATCATGTTTTTGATGTAGTCAAGATTTTGGTCCTAGAGAGATACATTTTGTATTCAATTAGTACCCATGACATCATGAATAAGGTAGGACATGATTTAAAAATTACTCCCTTGGGGCCTCCTATTTTTACATAGTATCATCTCATGCAATTGGGTACTGATGATCTCTCTCAATAAAAAGGTGCATTATAAGGTCAACAATAGGTCAAGCAATGCTACCCATTTAAATTTAATGAATTTGATGATTAGGTGACCATATAGGAGGTTAAACAATGTTATACCAATGTAAATTCCCATTTTAAATTTAGTGATGGCATAGGGTTCTTATCCTTAAGTTAAAAGGTTTCTCCAAGGAGAATCCACTTGCTTACTATCTTATTTATATTATTTATTTTATTAAAAAGGACTATACTATGTAAATCAAATTTGGCATCTAGGATTCAAAAGCATAAATACCTTTGAAACACTTCACCTAATATGTAGATAATAATGGTTTTATGATTGACCTGGTGGAGGAATCCACTAGCAGAAATATTTCCTTTAAAGAACAAGTCATGTAATAAGTAAATGTATGATATGACCTTAGGGTTAGTAACAACATAGTGAAGTTATTTATGCTTTAAGGGAAGTAGGTTAGCTAACACCTATCATTCTTATATAGATATTTTTTCCTCATAGGTGAATGTGTTGATAGCTTCTACATCCTCTCATAGAGCTAAGTACTTAGCATAAACACCATTAAACATGAAGTCTTAAAATATTATGTCCATATAATAAATTAAAACTTTTATATAAAATCTAGATGGTGTTTGGATCCCCTATATATTCTAGATGAAGATGTTACTGTTAGTTCTTAGTGATGACAAAAGTATGGATCCTTGTATTGATGGTTATCACTCTTTTATGTAAATTAAAACTTGATCAAAGGTAACTAGGTATTGAATTCTCAGATATAAATATTCTCTCAAGCTCATTAACAATCAGTGAACATGAAGGTGGTTATCAACTTGATGTTATAGTCTTTTCACATTTAATCTTAGTTTTTGTTCCATTAATATCCAATGTCTCCAAGCTTGTTGTGTTAATTTAATTTGAACTTTAAAACATTATCCTATTAGACAAACCAAGTAGGATACTTACTCATTTGAAGGGGTGACATGATGTTGCCATTTTTGACACCTATCCATGTGTGGTTTAGTCAAGCATCAACATTTCTATTCAAGCCAAACCATTTGATTATCATGAGTTAAGGGTTATAAATGAAAGACCTTAAATACCAAGTTATTCTTTGGGAATATTTATTAAAACTTTCCTAAAATCCAAAATATTGAAAACTTTTCCCAATGACGAAGACTATCTTTTAGGGAGATTTGTTAGAGAAAATTGTCAAAGATGAATGTTTTGAATCAAAAGACCCAAAGAAAAAAATTTGAAGATGAATAAATGATTAGTAAAAATTATGAAGACCAATATCCTAAACAAAAATTCTTGAATAAGAAGATTTAAAGAATAATTTACCAATAATAAAGTCCCAAACAAAAAATCCTAGAGAAATAAAACTAGTGGGTTAAATTTTGAAGGAAAATTTTTAAGAAAAGATTATAACTAAAGTTGTTGACAACAAAAGTTCCTTAATTATTATCCTAAAGACCAAAATCCTAGAAATAAAAATGTTATGTTCCAAAAATGCTAGTAATTCCAAATAAGTGAATTCAAATACTAATAATTTTGAAGACCTGTCATACATAATAATCTTCCCAAGATTTTCACTAATAGAGTAGTTCAAATAAGCTATTTTAATGAAAATGGGTTGTAAGAGGAAAATAGATGCAAAAAAGGTGAATTAATTATATGACCCATTAATTTTACAAAGATTAAAAATAGGCTAAACATGCATGCAAAACCCTAAAATGAGAAAGATTTCTAACACCAAATGGGTCCCCACTTGTCCATCGATAAGGTAAGGTAGGGTGTGTTGAATACAATAAATGGTGACTCATAAGGGTGAACACTATTAAGTTTTTAAGAACCCTAAATCTATTATTTCATGATTATAATATCAACCATGAACCATGATATAAAATAAATGATTAGATAATAAACATGAAAGGTACTCTTGGTAACTTCATATAACATACTTTACTCATACTTTAGACCAGTGTGTGTCATAGTGATCTTATTTACTCCTTATCAAAGGATTTTAGAAAAGACATGGAATGAGATATAGGTTTCATTCTGATTTATTGTTATGTCATAAAAAAATTGGAGAGCTCATGTATTTATATGTTTCCATTTAGGCATCTATATCCCTAATAGAGATGCCTTTGATCATTCTTCCTCCCTTCTTTTGTATTCTTTCATGATGTGTGATACATTAAAATTATTTCAGCATGTATGATCCTAATCTATTTTGATTTTGTTTTAGAATTTTGTATTCTTCTTCTTTTCTTTGTATGAATGAAAGAAAGGAAAAGGTAACAACCATGAACTAGTTTAGGTGATATTTGATTCATCAGAATGTCTCTATCCACTTTGCCCATATGAATGGTTATTATCTCAAACAAGTATTAGTATTTAATGTGAATTTGATCCAAGGGATTAAGAAAATCTTTATAAATTCTCATGTATTTGTGGGATAATATTTTTATATACCTAATATAATTATTAGCTTTATAACATTTCCATGGTTAACTATCTCATTGCTTACCTAGATTAGGAATTTTGATGGACAAATAGTAATACCCACCAGTTCAAGTTTAATTAAAAATAAATATTCATGATACCACTCAAATAGGTTTTTTCATGATTATACTAGGATTAATTAGTTATATTTCCATGAAACCAAAATGAAAAATACCCCAAAAAGTGGGAAACTACCTAAAAAAAGTGAGAGACTAGACTAAGAAAAGCAACATGGAGAAAGTGAGAATGATTAATCTAGAAAGTAAAAACTACTATAATAAAAACAAATGACTAAAAGAAATAAACTAACTAATAAATAAAATCTATCCTACCCATACCTCTATTGGGACACCTTTTGTTACTCAAAGACACATTTGTATTGTAAAACCATCAAGTAGTGATTCAAAAACTATTCATTGATTGGATATGTTAATTCATTACCTTAGAAGTCCCTCAAATGGAAAATATTATTACACAGGATCTCAAAGATATGATAGGGTCCTATCCATAGTTGGGATAACTTATTATGATATCTTTTCTTTTCATGGGATTTGTCCCAAATAAGCACTAGGTTAGATATCCTTAATGTGTTAGATTTTTCTCTTTTATCAAACTACATTTTGACTATATCTTGATGCCTACTAAAGTTTTATATGGATTTAATCCTATAGTCTTTTATTTATATTTTGTATATTATTCTAGATTTTATCCCCTCATTGGGTTCCATGTATTCCTATATGAAATCATATGTTGGCAACATAATCATGATTGGTAATACTAGTTGCCTTCCATAGACTAGAAGATATGGTGAGGCTTTAAGAACCTGCTTGTACCAAGTTTGGTCTAACCAAAGTGCATATTTTAGTAAGAAATGTTATTTTATGGGTTTATCTATAGCTAATTTCTTGATAACATCAAAAAGGTTCTTGTTAGTTGATTCAACTAAACCATTCCATTATGGGTAGTGATTAGAGGATGATCTAATGGTGATATAACTTCCATGGGCCCATTCTATAAATTTAGTTGATTAAAACATTGGCCCATTATCATAAAACAATGAAATAAGAGTACCAAACCTAGTTGTGATATGATCCTCAAATAAATTGATCACATATTTTACTCTTTAATTCTGGGTGGATACTACTTAAGTCTATTTAGTGAAAGAATCTATAGTGGTGAGCATGAATTTGTGCCTAGCTTAAGAGTTGAAGTTGATAACACCAACAAAATATAAGCTCCATTGGGAAAATGACTTGCCCTCTATCATGGACATAAGTGGAATTATTACTTGTACCTCTTTTTTTCCAAAACCTAACATTTATGGAACATCTTTATGTGGGAGTGAGCATAATTGAAGACTATTGTCCAATAATAACCCATTTTGAGGATTTTATGGGCTATAATATTGCCACATGGATTTCCACTAGCAATTTTTTGATGTACATTTTACATAACCTCTTAGGCTTCATCATGTGATACAAATCTCAAATAGATGCCTTCATATTTCTTCATATAGATATTTCCCTTCTTGATCATATATTGAGAAGCTTTGACCCTCAAGGTTCTCTTTTACTATATTTTGAGATTTTCAGGACATGTTTTAGTGAGTATCAATTGAATAAAACCTAAATACCATTATTTTTGGGAAACCTATGGTTTATAGAATTATTCGATGGTGATACATGGGTATGGTTTAATAATGCATTGAATAATACCTTATCCTATGATGATCTTCACATGTTTGATCTCAATGTCAAAATATTGTAATTTTCCCATCCATTTCCCCCTACACTCTCCTAACTCATTTTGTCCTCACGTAAGCTTGACAATAGGGTATGGTACAATAAAAATGGTCTTGTTCCTAAGAATGTAGTGTTATAACTTATTTACCACTTTGATAAGGGAAATATCTTCCTGTCAATCAGGGAATAATTAAGCTCTACATCTTTTAAGTTCATGCTCATGAAAGCAATAAGATGTTTGCTCTCTTCTTTATTTTGTGTGAGTACAATAATGATTATATGTTTTAAAGTGAATGTGTACAAGAATAATTCCTTAGTGATATATAGACTTACCAACACTAGGGCCTATGATATATCATCCTTGATTTCTTGTAAAGATGTTTTGGCTTCAAGTGTCCATTCCACTTTGGCATATTGTTTAAGCATTCAATTCAGAGGTCTGACAATTTATCCAAATCTTGATATAAATTTTCTTATGAAATTAATCTTCCCAAAGAAGGACATAATCTCCCTTTTATTTTTTGGGAACATTATTTTGTAAATTTCCTAAACTTTATTTGGGTTAATGGTAATCCCATCTTTGGTCATAATATGGCCCAACAACTCGCCTTCAATAATGTCCAATATGGTATTTTTGGGGTTCATTGAGATACCAAATTTCCTACATATTTTGGATATAGTCTAAAGATGGTCTATGTGATCATCCATATTTTTTGAGAAAATGATAAGGTCATCCATGTATGTGATTATGCATTTTCCTATTATCCATTGGAATGCATGATCCATGGCTCTTTGAAAAGTATCTCCTATATTGATCAGGCCAAAGGAAATCTACTTATATGCATAATTCCCCATTTTTTGGTAAATTTAGTTTTCATTCTATCTTATAGTTCAACCAATAATTTATTATATCCTAAAAATCCATCTAAGAAAAATATCATTCTAGAACCACTCATTATCTAGATCACCTCATCCATTAAGGGTAGAGGATAATTATCTTTTTTTAGAATCTTTATTAAGGTTCTTTAATTTGACACATGGCCTTATTTATCCAAACTACATTACCCACACAATTTGAATGCCTAATAGGAAATAATATTTTGGTATATAATATATTCTCTACCTTAGTTTTTATTAATATTTCTAGAATAGGATTAACCAATCTCTATTTTTGTTTGAATGGATTATGATCTACCTTGAGTGGGATTATATGGATTATGATCCTAAGATTAAAGATCCTAAAATTATCAAATGTCCATAAAATTATGTCTTTATATCTAATGATTAAGTTTTTGGCTCTTTGTCTCTCTTATGGAGTGTAGATTAAACCAATAATGGTAAGATGTAATTTTATTTCATCACCAAAATTCTTTGAGCTAAACTTAGGCTCATTAGCCTTAGGTTGAATTTGTTATTAGGCTTGGGGATCCATGTCAAAATATCTTTCCAAGGAAACCATCCCCAATCGGAGATTATTTTCCTTTTGTTATATGATCTCTTCTTCACCCAATTCCTCATGGCACATATGTCTTATTTCCTCATCATCAATTATTTAGGACTTGAATTATTCTTAATTGGTCAGAAACTAGAAGATCTACTGATCATCATCCAATACCTAAAAATTATCAATATTGTCTGGTACTGATGGACAAGTTACCAACTCAATAGGTAACTTCTACACTTTTGAACCCTACATGGGCCAAATTTAATATTGAAGGGACTAATGAGTTATAAACTTGATTTTATTCTCTTAGAATGGCCACTATGTTGAAAGCCTCAAATGACTCGATTAAATCTTAGGGTCTATGTTTGTGTCTATTTAAGTATGAAAAATTTCATTGGTAATTATTTCTGACCTAGTTGATCACCAATTTTGAGTCTCTATATATCAACAATTCCTTGATGTTATTCTTGAGAGCAAACTACAATCCCAAATTAGGGATTCGTACTCTTCTCTACTATTTGTGCATGAAAATTAAAGCCTATGTGCCACTAGGTACTTATTATCTTATGTACCAGCTCAATACCAACACTTGATCCTTGCTTGGATCTTTCTCTATCAAAATGAAGGGTCCACAATTATAAATGGCCCTACACTTCTTCCTATACTTCATGTTTTGTAATAAATTTACTATTCTAAGAGTAGGATATTTGTAACTTAATATTTCATTAGTAGTATTGTAGTCTATAATAGGGTGTTTCATCCTTTGATCTAGATCAATTCTAATTTGGTTGGCAATGCCTCTTTATGGTAGCTAAATATGAGAGAAGTCTATGGAAATATATCCCTTGAGCATCTTTAACCAATCTCTACCTAATATTAGCCCATACTCTTTAGGAATATGTATTACCAATATGTCGATAGTCATTTTCACATGAGGTTATTATGTAACCTATATGTGTACATCATTAATTTATCCTATCATGTGTAGCACTATTTTATTTAGCTATGAAATAGTCCTCTTGGTTGGACTTGGGATTAAAATAAGCTTATGGAAAATGGAGGTTGGCATCATTATGGTTAAAGATTTGGAATCCACCAAATAGTTGTTTATATTTTTACCAAATGCTTAGATGGTTAGTAATAAAGGGGGGTCCTCAAGCTTACTTTTATATATGAAATGTGTGTTGGTTGTTTCGGCCTTTTATGTAATAGACTTTCCTATGATAGAATTTCATAAGAGCTCCTACTAAATGATTTGTACTAGGTCATGGAGAATAGTATTATCCTTGATATTTTTCATATCCTCAATAATATTATATCCTCCCTTAATCTATTCTTCTCTATGTTGAGGCTAATCATTCCCTTTTGGGGGAGGAGGATTATTATCAACTTTAGGATTTAGGGGAATAACTTTACTATTATTAGGATTATAGTGGTGAGAACCTATATATTCCTTAGATTGCAATTATTCCTATTGAACTATTGAAATGCTTGTCCTTTATCATAATTATCCTCTAGAACATTGTCATCTTCATTGGGGAAGGGAAATGTATAATTTTTAAAGACCATAGTTATACTTGAGGGGCTAGATTCATGAGGGAGATTTGGGGGATTCATCATTAAATATTGTCTAACCATTACCCTCTAGAAAATTTTAAATGCTGCATATAACTCCACACAGTCCAATTCCCCATGCTGTGATGTGTTATGAAATCTACACCAATTAGACAAAATTGTCTCCATTATATTAATTTATGTTAGCTTATGGACTCTTGTCATTCTATATTTTTGGTGTATCTATTAAAGGGCATGTTATATCTTAGAAAACCATAATTATGGATATTATTTTTATTGGTGGTACTACCCATCCTTCTCTGTATACTCAAGAAGTTATTTCTCAACTTTTGGACCATTATTTGTATAGAATCCAATTCATCCTTTGTGGAGTGTACACCCTAAGAAACATTTATGCTGGAATGAGTCAGATGCCAATTTTTTGGTTCTGATGATGGGTAATCATTTATTCCTAATTATTCATTAAACCATAATTCTAATTAGTCACTTATTGTGTCATGGGATGTAGAGTGTATAATTTATTTTGATTGAATATAGGGACATTCTGATTAACATGTAGAATTGGATTTGAAGATTACAAACCATTATTAAACATTGGGCTCACTAACATTTAGGGATTGAGATGTTTGTCAATGTTGATAACTTATTCATATGTTATGGATAAAGTATTGGTGGTAGTAGCTCTCCATAAAAAAACTATAGTGATGGGATCTAAAGCACTCTTATACATCTCAAGTGATGGAGTTGCTTCATATTTGTTTTCAATATTCATCCTAGTGTACATATTCTAAAATATTGTATTAAAGGACCAAATTGATTCATTAGGCTCCCTCTTCATGTTGGTCAAATGTTGATACACCAAACTTGGATTAGTAACTTTCCCAAATGGTGCAAGTAAAGTATTTTGACATGAATTCCATATGGTGATGGAATTTTCTTACAAGTTAAGATACCAATCATAATTAAAATCCTATAGAGTGAATGGGAAAATCTTGCATGCAACATCCTCATTTGTGACATTTATTAATCTTAGAGTAGCCTTAAAAGATTTAATATGAGCTTGTACCATCCACCCAATTGAAGGGGGAAATGTAGGTAAGTATTTCTCTAGATTCTTTAGTAAACTATGTTGGTTTCATAGAATGGAAATAATATATCTGACTAACCAAGGTTGTGCCATATGATGGTTGATAAGTGGGATGTTTCTCACTAGGTGAGGTGTATTGGCTCAATGTATCTCAGGGATGATCAGTACTGGTCCAGGCCTCCAATGATTTGATAAAGGTGAAAAGTAAATGTTAGATTATGACCTAGACCTTATTACTCTTCTAGGCATCTCTAGTGAAACTCTACATAATGACTAACCTCTACTATTAAGAATGTACACAAGTGTGCTCTCCTTCTAGTGCCATATTTAATCTTTATTGGTGTGGATTTTATGCACACCATATAAATTTAATAAGGTGGCCTCTAAAATTTTAGGACCTATATGGAAATGATGTTCCACTCTAGGTCATAAGTTTCAAGTATGTAGTTAAAAGAACTAGTTTGTGGAATAACATGTTGAGAATGTAGGTTATTTAACTAGGAAAATGGATGGATGTGTGAAACATAAAATAAGTATATGCTTAGTGAGTTGGCTAGGTGGAGGATTACTTTGTGATGGGCAGATCTTAAAAGAAACTCAAAAAAGGATGGAAAGTTAAGGTATAAAATAAGGTCATATGTTCTCAAAGGGTTACTTCCAAGGATGTTTCCTTAGTGGATGAGTATTTACAAAACTAATTCTTACCATTTGTAGTTATTTCACACTTATGAACAAACATAGTTAAGGCATCTAGGGAAATTAGTTATACAAAACTTAGTGGTCTTAGTTGAAGGTTTATCTCTTTAGAGTTTCTATTACACAATAAATTGAGATATTATAGATCAAACTAGGAAGGTATCTATAGTAGCCACAACACACACATATAAGACTATACTAGAGGGAGATGCTCTTGTACACTTTATAATATCAATATAGTCTAAATTGATTTCTTAAAATCAATGAAATATACCAAATTTAAAAAAAAATTGCACATCTATGATTAGTATACATCACTGATAACAATCAATATTATCTATATATTTTTCACACTTCAAAATTATTAAATTGAATCAGAAAAAGAAGCCAAAATCTTAACAACACAAAAAAGGGAGGAGAAATAACCAATACAGTTGCTTCACAATCAATAACTTGATTTCTTAATTTATTTATCAAAATTCAAACCTATTAAATGAGGGTTTTACATATATTTAAAGACTTGGGGAAGGGGTCACCTCATCCTCCAAGTTTAGTAAATATTAAAATTACATATTGGAATAAATAGAACACAAGTTCTAATTTTATGCAACACTACATGTTATAACTTATAGATTACAATAGCTCTACTTTTATATAATCATTCAATGTGAGCATGTTGGAAAACTAATTTATTTAAGTATAAAATGTATGCATGAAGCATACATATATTTAATTATTTCAAATAAATTTTACATGAAATATTACATATGAAATTTATATTAAAATAACTATGGTTTACTCACAAATGGATTCTATTGAGTTGAACTAGTAGATGGAGGTAGTGTTAAAATTGGTGCATTAGTTGAAATGGTAGATGGAATGGACCTAGACTTCCTTTTTGCCTCAAAATAATTATAATATTTATACCTAATGGTGTGTTATGCTCTTATTATGATCATATCCAAAAGATATGGTATGTTTACCCTGTTAACTTGTGTTATTATTCTTGCATGTTTAATTTTTGTGGCTCTAAAGCCTATATGAAAGATATACACTTATGTGGATTTCTTCCTTTGAAAACTCAACTTAGACACAATATCTTTGAAATTTAACCTTGGTAAACTCTACTTGAAGTTGACTGAGGATTATTGAAGTAGTTAAAAAGTGGACCTCACCATCAACTTTTTGGTACTATCTTATGCATTTGCCAACTCCAATTCATTCAAAATTTGTCTTTTTTTCTTCTCATGCTTAATTATTTTTTATATTAAGTCCTCATTAGATTTCACCCACTCCCTTACTTCTTTGGTTTGTATGACCACTAATTTTAGTAAATTTGA
This sequence comes from Torreya grandis, assembly GCA_037957365.1. NCBI lineage: Eukaryota > Viridiplantae > Streptophyta > Pinopsida > Cupressales > Taxaceae > Torreya > Torreya grandis. Next base: position 5,151 of record JARHVA010006444.1, on the reverse strand, counting down.
CACTTTGAAGGGTGAAATTAAGTCAAGATAGATGAAAGCCTTATTTGTGGTGTATAAAACCAAAAAAAATTAGTTTTAATTTTCTTTCAAAGTTTTGAACCATTTGAGTTAAATGAGGGGCAAATGATGTCCTTAAGGTGCCAATATTGTCTAGTATACCACACATCCTTAAGAATAAATTTTGAACATCATATTAAATATTAAATGGAACATAGATTAGCTACTTATATTCACTTATATTTTCAGATTCTTACTCCAAATACTTTCTTTCCTACTCAATAACCTTGTTGAGTTATAGTAAGGATACAGTTTGGGTCTCCAAATAGGACTTAAAAGTCTTGAATGTAAGTGGAATGAAATGTTCTTCTATATTATCTCTTGGAAATAGAAAATACTTAATCTCTTTCCTCTAAAATCAAACTTTAGCCAATTTTCTCCTCTATTTTTATTTTCTTTACCCTTTTCACAGAACTAGTAGACTTGTCAAATAATGAGATCATAGTGCTTAGCTCAGTACTCTTTATGTTTGGTCTTTTAGAAGTTGAGGCTCTTAGTTACTTAGAATAGTATAGAAGTGCCAAATTTGTTGGGTTTAATGGTTTTACCTCTATTTGGGTATCCTCTAAAGGCCCAATCTCAAGAGCTAGATTTAGCATGGAAGGTCATATTATTTTTGAATAATTCACATTCCCTAGGCATGGAATTAAGTGGAAAATGTAGATAGGATTATTCCTTGTATTTTCATTTATGAATACCATTGTTATGGCCTAAATTTATTTTTAGGAAGGCATGGATGCTTTTAATTGATTAGAGGATACTGGTAATAGAGTGTTGGGTTTGTTGATCATAGTAGTGGTAGAGGTGGCAATCAAAGAAAATGTTGTTAAAATAGATAGGGAGGCATTTTCCACACTATAAATAATCATAACTATAGGGGTAAATGTGTTAATGGAATGGTATCCTAGGGGAGAAATATAAATCAAACCCTTAACTATTTGTCACTCTTAAGGGGTGCCTTTCCTTTGAGTTCTTGCAAGCTCAAGAATTTGGATTGTTGTTGTTCCTCTTATTATTGTTTGGTTACTAGATTACCTTAAATTAAGGGTTGTGTCTTCTCACTTGGTCCCTTTAGAGACTACACATTATGTGTTATTTCATTATAATTCCTCTTCTAGTATATAGTTGTTTTCTAGTCAGAGGATTAGGCACTTGTTGGGTAGAAACAAGGACTTCCACATTAGATGTTATGGTTTCTAAAGTTACAATAGTGGGTGTGAGGCATTATGAGTTAGAGAAGTATATATAAATAATATCCTCTTCCTTCCCAAGAGATCTCTCCATACCTTCAACTATCTTTTATTGGGGTTCTTTCTTTACTTCCCTCAATTCTATTATAGGTGTTAAAACCTAAGAAGTATCCTCTTATATTCATTTTATAGTAACTAAAGTTTCCCTTTCTCTTTGTTCTTGCTTTTTAGTTGTCATCATGGTGGGTGGATTCTAGGGCTATTGAATTTGATCATGTGATTGATAAAAAGGTTTGTTGTTCTAAAAGTATAAATAATTCCATCCTATTGGTAGTGGGATCCTTTATTATGCTTATTTAATTATGATATGAGGATCTACTTGTATTACCTTAAGTAAGTCTTCATTCACTCAAAATGTCTTATCCATTTCTAAGACTTTGGCATCATCCTTTGCATTGAAAAATACTAAATCATGGTAATAGGGATCATGACTATAATGAGTGACTAGACTATGAATATGTTGTTGTACCTCACCATCGGGGTTCCAATCTCTATGGGGAAAGGTGGCCAAAGCATAGGATCTCATAGCCTTGCCAGGTTCCCCAAAATGTCTACGAAATTTGTAACACATCTTCCCAATCATGAGATGAGAGCCATGAAATGATCTCTTCTTTCTTTTGCTTAGATCCTCATCTATCCCCTTCCATAATTGATAAGAAATTTCTTGATTAGATAGCTTGTTAGGGATTTATTTTGGGAGGCACAAAGCATATACCCTATGTCTAGTAATCATTATCAAGGTATAATCTAGATATAAAAAATAGTTTCCCTTCAACATGAGTGAATTGGTGATAATTTTAGATACTCTAGGCATGGGTTCCTCATGAATTTACCTCCAAACCTAGGGATACAAGTCCTTTCTAATCCTTAATATATTTCTAGTATATATATAAATATACATACATGAATAGAAGTCACAAATCCTATTTTAGATGTAATCAAGATTTGGGTCCCAGAGAGACCCATTATGTATGTAAATAGTACCCATGATAACATCAAAAAGGTAAGACATCATGTATAAATTACCCCTTAAGTCCTCCTATCTTTATGCAGTATCATCTCATGTACTAGGTTTTGATGATCTCTCCCAATACAAAGGTGAATTTTAAGGTTAGCAATAGGTTGAGTAATGGTACCCATTCCATGTAAAGGAAGTGGATGCTCAAGTGACCATAATGTTAATTAAAGATTTCCATAATAATATGAATTCCCATTCATAATCTGGTGATGGACATAGGGTTCTTGTCCTTAAACTAAAAGGTTTATCTAAGGAGAAGCCATTTACTCATTATCTTCTTTTTATTGTTTCTTTTCTTCCATATGAATACACTATGTAAATAGAATGTGGAATCTGGGATTAGAAAGCATAAATAACTTTGAAACACTTCCCTTGATATGAAGGCAAAGATGGTTTTATGATTGATATGGTGGAGGAATCCATCAACAGAAATCCTCCTTTCAAAAAAAAAGTCATGCAACATGTTGATATATGTCATGACCTTAGGTTTAGCAGTAACATAGTGAAGTGATTGATGATTGAAGGGAAGTAGGTTAGTTGATACCTATAATTATTTTGGAGAGATGTCTTCCTCATAGGTGAATGTGTCAACACATTCTATAGCCTCCCATAGAGCTGATTACTTAGCATAGACAACATCAAACATGGAGTCATCAAATATTATGTTGGTATATTTGGTTGAATATTTAATATAACATTTGGATGATGCCTAGACTCCCCTATATATTTTGGATGAAGATGTCATTATTATTTCTTAGTGTTGATAGAATTTTGGATTTATTTATTTATGGTTTGGAACTATTCTATTCAAATTAAAAATTTGTCAAAGGTAACTAGGGATTGAAATATCAGAGGGAAATATTCACTCAAGATCATTAATAATAAGTGAATGTGAATTTGGTTATCATCTCAATGTTATATCCTTTTTAGCATTCAATCTCATTTCATGCACCATTAATTACCAATGTATCCAAGATTATTATGTTTATTTGATTCAAATGTGAACACCTTATACTAGTGGACATGTCATTTATGATACTTACTCATTTTAAGGGGTGCCACAGTGATATCCTTTTTGACACCTATTGATGTGTGGTTTAGTTGGGCATATACATTTGCATTTAGGTTGAACCACTTAATTATTGCAAGTCAAGGGTTATAAATGAAAGGCCCTGAAGACCAATTTATTCTTTGGGAATATTCATGAAACCTTTCTCAAAAGCCAAAATACCAAAAAAAATTCCTAAAGACTAAGATTGTCCTTTTCAAAGATATTTACCAAAGATGAAAGTTATATATGAAAAGACTTGAAGACAAAAAATCCAAAACTGAATTTCTAAATAGTAAAATTTTTGAAGACCATGATCCTAAATAAAATTATCATTTAAGAAGACCCAAAGAATAATTTACTGATGATTAAGTCAAAAATATAAAATCTTGGAGAAATAAAATTGATGAGTAATTTTTTTTATGAAAATTTTGAAGAAAATATTTTGACTAAATTTTCTAAAAACAAAATTTCTTGAATGATTCTCCTAAAGACCAAAATCCAAATAACCAAAATTTTAAGTTTTGAAAATGTTGATAATTTTGAATAAGTGACTTCAAATACTAATAATTCTGAAGACCTATCATACATAATAAGCTTCCTAATATTTTAATTAATATATTAGTTTAAATAATTTAATTCAATAAAAATGGTTTGCAAGAGGAAAAAATATGCAACAAAGGTGATTTAATGCTAAGACCCAAAAATTTTCCAAAGATTAGAAATAGTATTAACATGCATCCACAACCCTAAAATTAATAATATTTATAACACCAAATGGTTCCTCACTTTTCCATCAATATGGTAAGGTGGGGTGTGTTAAATACAATAGTTACCTTCATTACACTAGGGTGAGATAGAACCAACAAATGAATACATTTTAAGATTCAAATCCTATTTACATTAGTTGATTTACCAAGTGACATATTTAGATTTACATTACATATTTTAAAGAGGCCTAATTTTTCATCTTAAGGTGAAATTATTATATCATATATCAAAATCATTGTCATTTATGTAATATAACTATAACATTAAAGGTAGAATTGGGAGTATTGGTTACACATTCAGATGTAGATTTGGATGTATGTCTTTCATATCCCCAATCATCTAACATGGTAAAATAACCCACTCCACTTATGATTAATAAACCAACTATAATAGTAAAAACTAATAAATATACTCAACAATGTAAAATAACCCCTTCACAGAGCATCTCCTATAGTAAGTAGAGAATAATAAACACACAAAAGGGTTATACATTTTTTTTAAATGATAGTTTTTAAAAAAATAATAGGTATCATGACAAATTTAATATATTAGATAAGGAGATGATAACACTTACTCATACTAATAATAATCTAGCGCACACCTTTTTCACATGGTACGTAACAAACCATATTATACTTTTCATGAGATAAATAGGCATTAAAATAGTCATTATTAAGCACTTTAAGCTCACATTGACTAGTATGTTAATCAAGGATTTATATCATTCACACAAGGGGAAATAATATTTTAGTCTCCATGCTCTGCTAGATCACACTCCTCTATGATATAGTTATCCCAAGATGTTCCCTTTAAGGATCAATTGTTTACTAATCATATGAGACATGTGGTTTCTAGGAAACCTATTTATGAGAAATCTCATGCACCATAGATTCAACAAATATGGTATCCAATTCATAGAGGTCAACACATAACATCAGTTTGCACCACTATCAATATATTTGGAAATAACTATAGAGACTAGAGCACAACATTAGTTAGAACACTTA